>CM053581.1:349523237-349560418 GCA_028627135.1 Pseudochirops cupreus
GGGGTGTAGCACCAATGCAATATTTACAGCACCCATGATCACAATAACGACCATGACTATAAGTATCACATGATGTCTGATCACAAAATATACCAAACTCTCCAGAGAGGGGATAGAACTGAAGCATTTATTTATACACCAGAAAGCCGAATCCCCAAACCAGTAAGCTGATTCCATCATAGTACCAAAGATATTAAGAAGTCATAAGAACACTGAGAGCCACAGCATCCTTCAGCCTTCCTACAAACCAATACAAGGTCAATATCTACTCACAAACCTCTCTATCTCATTGCCTGAGCATCCTCTCTCTCCCACTGTCTATCTAGCTCTAACCAGCTTCCTGTGGGCTCTGCTTCACCCCTCAGCAAACTCCTCCCACCACAGACTCCATGTGATTACATTTGGCCTATCAGGGGACAGAGTTTACTTTCAAAGAAAGGAAGGTCTTCCAACTCCACCCTAGGTCTATTAAGGGGCAGGGAAGATCTTCAAATTCCCATTCCCATTACAGGGGGCAGCGAGGTGGTGCAGTGAATAGAATCCCAGCCCTGAAGTCAGGAGGACCTGAGTTCAAATCTGGCCTCAGACAATTGACACTAGCTATGTGACCTTGGGCAAGTCATTTAACCCCAATTGCCTTGCCTTCCCCCCTCAAAAAAAAAAACAACCAAAAAAAAAAAGAGAAAAGAAAATATGCCAAGGCCCAGAGCTGTAAACAAACTTTATGCCCACCAGTTGGTGAATGGCTGAACAAACTATAGTATTTGAATAAAATGGATTGTTGCTGAGCTATAAGAAATAATGAATATGAGGAATTCAGAGAAATATCAAAATACTCTATGAACTGAAATGGGGCAAGGAAAGCAAAGCCAGAAGAGACACATACACAAAGACTATAATACTGTAAACCCAAAGCAGTCATTGTCTCCCCTTGGCACAGACTCCACAGTCAATGCATCACTTACTCCTTATCCCCAATTCTATTTGCTCTGAAGACTGATACATTGGAGTCACAATCCTGTCAGAGAGCAATGAATTAGAAACTGCAGATAAGCTATTTCCCCAAATAAGAATAAACCCACAGGCCAGAGCCATCATCTTACTGGGTGCTGGCATCTCCCCTTAGCTGCTCACAAGGGCTTGAAAACCCATCACTCTCAAGAGATATAAGTAAATATGGAAACAGTGTAGGCCATTTCTCTCACCTCGGGCTAAGGAAATAGAACCATGTGTGAAATTCCACACCAGATTAAAGCCATAATCTCCACTCTTCTCTCAAAGTTAAGGCCAACAAGCAATGAAATACCTCCCCCTCCTCTACCAAAATAGCCTGGACAGCTAGAAAATACGAAAATAAAGTGAAGTAATTCACAGATTTGGATGGGGGGGGAGGCAATTACCCTCTGCTTCAATTATGACAACCAACAGTCTCCTCACCTCACCCAAACACCCTCTAGAGATATTTTGTAAAAGCTCAGTTTATATAGGTTGCCTACAATCTTCTCACATGTAAACAACTGAATTCATCCATCAATTGATATGGGGTGGGAGGAGGGAAGGGACAGAAGAGAATTGGGTTGGATAGTATAGGATAGAGTAAGGTAGGGCAGCACAGGATAAAGCAGAGCAGGACAGGATAAGGAGGTAGGATAGACTAGGTTAAAACAGGACAGGTGGGGTGGGGTGGGATGGAATATAGAATAAGGTAGGGTAGGATAGGATGGGACAGGGCAGGATAGGGTAGGATACATTCCCACCTGAACTGTTAGAGGGAGTTTCCTCACTAGGAGATATCTATTCAGGTGAAATCCAAGTTCTGGTTTCTTTGTTTATTTTTTAAAGCATAAAACAAGGTCCCAGCTCTGAGGATACAGAGACAAAAATGAGATAGATCCAAAGGTGCTTCTATTCCAGAGAAATCTGGAGTGTGGGATGGAGAAGAAGACCAGGGATATAAATGAATAAGACAGAGAAAATGATAGATCTACTACAGGACTTTCTACTAAAAACAAGTAAAAAAAAATCACCATTTCCATACCCCTGATACTAATATTATCATAGTAGCATTCACATAGAGTTTTTAGGTTTGCAAACAGCTTTACTTTTGTGTGGGCACCTAACTTAGTATGCAATCTTCCAGAGTTGCTGTGGTTGGAAAATTCATCCCTCCTGTAGCTGTCCTGGTATGGAGCTGTTCCAAAGTGAAGTTCTCTGGTCAGCAGATGACAAGCACTTGGGTCATTACCAGATCTAGACCCTGAAGCTTTTATAGCTCAGTAGCACCTTCTAGGACAGTGGTTCTCAACCTGTGGGTCACGACCCCTTTGGGGGTTGAACAACCCTTTCACAGGGGTCACAGGGGTGGCCTAAGACCATCGGAAAACACATATTTCCGATGGTCTTAGGAACGGAAACACCGCTCCTCTATCCATCTCCAGGTGGGTCCACCCACATGCAGATACGCCCACATGTGAGTATTAAAGGGTCACGGCATTAGGAAGGTTGAGAACCACTGTTCTAGAACAAGAACTATGCCAAACCAGGTTCAGGGCTTCCTGAACTCTGAGGCAAGTCCTAAGAAAAAGACTTTAGTGAAAGGAAGATCACAACAACAAACATTTATATAAGACCCTAAGGTCTGCACAGCCTTTACATATGGTATTTCATTTGATCCTCAAGAGGAGGTAGGTGCTATCATCATCCCTATTTTACAGATGAAGGACCTGACACTGAGAGGAGTTAAGTGACTTGCCCAAAGTCCCACAATTAAGTGTCTAATGCAGATTTATACTCCAGCCTTAAGTCTAGAGCTCTATAGTCTATACCACCTAAAAATGCCTGACTTCACAGGATCACTGGGCAGGGTCCCATCTGCCTGGATAATCCCCTAGATTCCTTCCAGTTCTCTAATGTCATGTAATTAAATGACTTGCCCACATAGCTAGTAAGTATCTGAGGGAGGAATTTGTGCTCAGGTTTTCCTGACTACAAATCCTGTTCTTTAGGCCTTACACTATCTAACTGTCTCAAGAAGCAAATATTATGGATATTGAAGATAATAAGAAAAAAAAACTTTTTTTTGTTTGTTATAATATATATACTTATACAGAAAAGATAAAAAAAAAAAACCTAAATATTTGCCTGTGCTGTGACACAGATCTCCGTTGAGCTGTCTAGGCAGACAATGATCTGGTTACATCCCAAAGGCCAAGAACACCATCCCAGATAGCTCACTCAAGTTTGAGAAGAGATTAATAACTAAAGAGGAAACCAGGAAAGACAAATCAGTTCATTAAGACACATGGGACCCTGGCCAGAGACATTCTTCAATGGTGGAACATGGAGCACTCGGGTCTTAGGGTCAGGAAGACCTGTGTTTAGGTCCTGCCTCCCACCTTTACTTAACTATGACCCCAAGCAAGTCACTTAACCAGTTTCTGTTTCCTCAAAGAGTATTAAGACAAGACAGCAATGCAAAGATGGAGTTGGAGAGTCTGGATTCAGAGTACACCTCTGCCACCCACCAGATGGGTAACTGGACCATCATCTCCTCATCTGTAAAATGAGACGTTTAGATTTGTTTTCTAAGGCTTGTTTCTGTTTTAAGTCAGAGTGATCTTATAAATTCTCTATTTCTTTTCTTTTTTTTTTTGGAAAAAGAGCTGAATGACTCACCCAAGACCACATAGCTAATAAATGTCTAAGGATGGATTTGAATTCAGATTCTCTATTTCTAAAACTCTTGATTTTTTTAAATTTGCAGCTGTATTAATTTGCAGTGGTTTGACCACACACACACTTCCTGAAAGACAAGTGGAGTGAGGAGAGGTGGGGAAAATGTGCTTAAAGCAAAAAAAAAAAAAAAATTCTGGATAAATAGTAAGAAAGATTCCTATTCACCAGGCCTATGTGTTTAGCACCAAAAAAAAAAAAATCAAAACCAGTTAATACAGCACAAAATGGTTTTAAAACAAAAACAAGTGGTAGATTATCCTGTGGCACCTGTAACATCACCCAACCAGGGTTTTCTTTGTGTTTTATAAGGAGAACCTTTTACACCATCTAAGAAGAGCTCAACTTGAACAACTTCAGACGATTGATAAGAAATTTCATTTTGGTTTTAGTTCTTGAGCAAGCAACTTTTTTTTTCAAGGACTCATGGATATTTGTAACATATATTATAACAAATTGAATAACCAGATGTTATAGAGATACATGCAAAGTTGTAAGCTGGGGTTCCCAAAATCAACTGTGATTTACATATATAGAACTGTATTAGGTCCTTGGGGAGACAGAAACTTTACATAAGACACAGACCTTTGGAATCTATAATTTAATAAAGGTAAGACATTGATAATACAGGCCATTCTAACACACACTATCACATGATAGGTGAATTTTGTTCTTCAGTCATCTCAGTTCTGACTCTTTGTGACCCCATTTGGGGTTTTCTTGGCAGAGATACTAGAGTGGTTTGCCATTTCCTTCTTCAGATCACTTTACAGATGAGGAAACTGAGGCAAATGGGATTAGGTGATTTGTCCAAAATCTTTGCTGTTCAGGCATGTCTGACTCTTTGAGACATCATTTGGGGTTTTCTTGCAAAGATATAGGAGTGGTTTTCCATTTCCTTCTCCAGTTTATTTTACAGATGAGGAAACTGAGGCAAACAGGGTCAAATGACAGGGACATGGTAGGCACTTAAATAAATGCTTATTCACTTTCCTTCTCCTCCTTCACAATACATTTTTCAAGAGCTGTTCTGTTGAATGTGCTTTTCTTTGTTAGCCTGAGGCTTCAGAAAGTTTTGTTTTCCAGTAAAATAGTCAAGACCTTTGCCTTTAAGGCAGGGTCTGTCATAGACAAATAATTCACTTTTGGAACCCTGACAGCAAATGTTTGAGTCTACAAGCTCCTCACCAGCCAGTTACTTATTAACCAGTGTAAATGGTGCCTGGATTATATTTGTCTATGTAACTAAAGTTCATTATAAAGAGAACACAAAACAATGTTCAAGACACCAAAAGCATTAGCAAACTACAACGGAATGTCCAACATATGTGTTAAAAAGCGTATTTGAGATGCAGACTTGGGAGTTGGGAGAAAGGGAGAAAACAGCATGAATTTCTAGGAATCACAGCCTCAGAGAATCTCAGGCTTAGACAAGACCACAGAGGACAAAACAGTCTCACCTGTGCATGAATAAAAATCTAGTTTATACCATTCCTGACTAGTTGTCTCCAGTCTTTGCTTGAAAACTTCTAATGAAGAAAAGCCAGCTATGGGAAGTACATGATATAGTGGAAAAGAACATGGGGTTTAGAGTCTAAGGACCAAGAACCAAATGTAACCTCTTCCACTTTCTTCTTTTGTCACTTCAGTCACTCAGGGGTTCAGTCAGTCAGTCAGTCAATCAATCAGTCAGTCAGCCAGCCAGTCAGTCAAACAGTCAGCCAGACAGTCAGTGAGTTAGCCAGTCAGTCACTCAAGGTTTCAGTCAGTCAGTCAGTCAGTGTCAGTCAGTCAATATGGGCCAGGGACTGTACTAAGCTCTTCCATTTCTTCAACTATAAAATGAGAGAGTTTCTGCCCCTAAATCCATGGCATCTCAAAGGTAGCTCATTCCACAATGAGGAAGCTATGCTTTTTTATGGTGAAATAGAATCAGAGGAGAAAGGAAATAAAAGAAATCAATTTATTAAGCACCTACTAAATGCTAGACATTTTACAAATATTATCTCATCTGATCAGAACATCAACCCTGGTAGGTAAGTGCCACTATTATCCCCATTTTTACAGTTAAGGAAACTGAGCTCAAATCACTTGTCCAGGAACACATAACTAGTAAGTGCCTTACATCAGATTGGGTTCTTCCTGACCCTTGAGACCTTCCAGTCCAACCCTCATATTTTACAAAAATGCAAAGGACACCTACCTAGAGAATTAGAGTGACTTCCCAGGTTCACACAGGTAGCAAATGGCAAAACTGTTCCAACCAAGGTCTTTTAGCTTCTAGTTTGGCATTCTTTACTCCCTACCACATTGCCACCATCTTATCAACAGCTTCACTAAGATGTAATGGCCAAGACTGAACAAAATCCTGGTGATGTGGTTATAATGTTAACGGGGTTTAAGATCTTCCCAGCCCATCAATAGACTTCATGTGGAGCCCATTAAGGGAAGCTTGCTTAGGGAAGGCTTGCTTGTAGGAAGGCTTTCACACCTTTTGCTAATTTCTAATTAGGCACTGACTCACTAGGGTTGTGATACCTTCTGGATGTGAAAAGCATATATGTACTCTGAGCTGGTATTTTGCTTTGGGGGCTCACTTACAAGAAGGATCTTATGATTCCCTGTTCGCATGTAAAGAGCTCCCCGACTGCTCAGATATACTGTCTCCATCCAGGGATGTATGTAAAGTGTATAGTTGATTCAGGCAGTCAGAGCCCTGTCTGTTGGTCTTTATTTCTCTGCTTATATTTTCTCTGAAATGCAGGGTGCTGACTTTTCCCTTGAACTAGTGAATGTAATTTAAAAAGATTGTTGAACCCTTAAACACCTATCTTTACTAGTAAAGCAGATCTAACAACCTGTCCTAGGAGCCATCCTGGGTATGCCAGTGTGGTTACCACCACAGTGGTCCAACCAGAGAGGAGCTCAATGGGGACAATCATCTATTGATTCATGATTGGCACAGCAGAAAGATCCCCTGTCTCTGGAGTCAGAAGACTTGAGTTCGAAATCTATCTTTGATCCACCTAACCACCTGTGTGACCTTGGGCAAGTCACTTCATTTCCCCTGGCCTCAGTTTTCTCCTCAGGAAAATGAGACCCCTCCCAATTCTGTCTGATTGTCTGATACCCTCTCTAAATGCAACTGGAGATGGATATAGAAAGACTGAGTTAAGAGTTTTTTTCCTTTTAAACTCACAGTATAGGTATGAGAGTCCATTTTACCCAACAGTATGCTGGTAAATATTTAACAATCAACCCAAGAAAATAAAATGCACACAGGATGTACTTTTGAGTTTAATGTGCATTATTAAGATTTTCTCCATCACTTTCCTAAGCCCAGACAATTAACAAAACAATAAGCCAATCCCCAATTTGTGGTATTTGCCCATTTCTGAGGTGCAAATGCTCATATTGCTAATTTGACAATCAACTCTCCCTCACCAATTAGAGTTAGCTGACTGCAGTACAACTTTAATTTTGCCCCAAGCAAAATGGGATATATGTGTGTATACACACATACACATATATAATGTACATACATGTGTGAGCAGTATGTATGTGTGCTTATCTTTATAAATGTGTTTGTACGTATATTTATACACATACATGTGTGTATACATGTGTATACATACATGTGTATATATATGTATATATATGTGTATATGTATACATGCATAAAAATACTCTGTGTTTTTGTATTAAGTTTTCACAAAATGACTCACCAAAACTAATGCCCCATGTTAGGGAAAACAGAAGTGGGTGGATTAGCTCCTGAAAGGTACACATGAGGTACAATTCAGTTCAGCAAACTCCTTTAACTCCCACAACTTTTCTATGCCTTGCCCTTTCAAAAGAGTAATGTTCCTTCCTATTTTAGTATCACCTTTTGCATAACTATTGTTCACTGTGAATTAGAATTTCCATTTTTAACTGTTCCCCTTTACCACTAATGCCCTTGGTTACTTATTCTTTTTCCAATGACTTATTTCCAGCTCTTGACCTTGCATTCTTCTGGTCTACCTTGGAAGGCATTCAGTTCAGAAATATAAAATAAGATCTTCATCTTCATGTCTTCATGCGTAAGTCTAGTCCCAAATCAGCCACCAAAGCTCATTTGAAAAAGGCCTGTAAGAACTTAACTGTCTCTCTCTCTCTCTCTCTCTGCCTCATTGTCTCTGTTTCTTATTTTCTATCTTTCCTTGTCTCATACACATTGCATATTTTTCCAAGATTTCATTTATTTTTAATTTAATTTATTTTTTAATTAACAAAAATATATTTGCTTTCTTCCCCTCTCTTCTCTTTCATTTAAAAAAAAACACCCTTGTAAACAGATGTGCAAAGTCAAGCAAAACAAATCCACACATTGGTCATGTCCAGAAAATATGTCTCAATATCTAGTCATCTCTTTCCAATCACTGAGGCAAGACTTTCCCAACTAATGGTCTTTCAAATTAGCATATTTTAAAATGGAAATTGGGAATAACTTGGAATCATACATACAAACACATACATACACATACATACATATTCACAGGACAGATCAGATGAGAGTACATTTTGCCTAGCAGTATGCTAGTAAATGTTTAACAACCAGCTCAAGGGAAAAAAATGTATGTAGGACAAGCTTTTAAGTTTATTGTACATTATTAACAGTTTTTCCATCACTTTCTTAAACCTGGACAATCAACAAAATAATAAATCAAATTCTGTAGCATTTACTGATTTCCAAGGGGTAATGGAAGGAAGGAAGGAAGGAAGGAAGGAAGGAAGGAAGGAAGGAAGAAAGGAAGGAAGGAAGGAAAGAAGGAAGGAAGGATAGGTAGAGATGCAGTAAGTAGATATAAAGGTAGATGATAAATATTCTGAGAAAGAGAAGGGAAATGTAATCACCTTTATAAAAATGGAGAGTTGCCGCCCCATAGAAATCCCAAACACCATTAATGGCAAGTCTCAACAATACCAAGCATCAGACAAGTTAGAAGCTTGTTAGGAAACCCAATGAAACCAGCCTGGTAGCTGCTTCAAAAGCCAATTCTTCCTCCCTATGAACTAAGCCCCATTGCTCTCCCCAGTTCTGTGCTTTGATATTTGGATACATTTATCCTTCTTTTCTTGCCTTCAGGATGAGTCAGGAACATGCTGGGGTTTTCCTGCCTAGGTATGGAGGGAAGACTGGCTCCCCCCTGCACCTTCCATGTTGGCTATGCGGGACCTGTTCATGCAGCACACCTCGGGCCCATGCCTCCTTCAGGTGCATTTGCAAAAGTATTAGGAATTTAAACTTGATTTTGTTTTGGTCACTGGATCCCCATCACCTAGCACAGTGACGATGCAGTACAAAACCTAATGAATCTTGAGTCCAACTTTGAATCTCAGCTCAGCATTTCATAATCTGTGAGACTTTGGATGTCACCCAGTTTCCTTTGCACTCAGTTTGCTCCTCCATAAATTGAGAGGTTGAACTTCATGACCTCTAAGGACCCTTCTAGCTCTTGACCCTCATTGATCTATAAGGTTTCTGGTTCTTAACCAGACAGAACAGAGGAGTACTGAATTTGAGGGTCTCTGAAGTTTTTAAAAATATATTTTGATGATCACATTTCAGTATAATTGGTTTCCTTTGTCACTTTATGTCTTAATTATACATTTTAAAACATTCTGAGAAGAGGTCCACAGTCCTCACTAGACTTCAAGAAGAGTCCATGGCTCAAAGATTTAAAAACCTCCTACTGCAAAGAAACAATGCCATTTCTAATTATATCGAGAAGCAGGAAAAATTGGTCATTAGCACTCCTTTTGGAAATCCATTCTATTTTCTGTTTTCTCTATCAAAAGACCTTCAAAATGAGAAGGATAGAACAAAAATGGTTAACAAGGAACTAAAATTCAAAATAAACTAAATTGCACGAGAGCACCTAACTGCTCCCATTGACTTCAAGTCACCTGGCACAAATGATCTACTTTCTAGGATATGGAAAGAACAGTATATGTTATTGCTAGTCACCATCAGTGATCTCTGAGAAATCCTAGAGAATAAAAGACATGTGGTGGGGATGAAGATGGACAAAAGTCCTGACTTTCATAAGGAGGAATGTGTGTCCTTCAATGCCTAATAAAAGTATAGACTGCAATAATAAAGGAAACATTTGTGAGAATTTAACAGGGGGAAAGGTGATCATTTAGAGACAATTAGAGGTTCATGAATCACTAGACAAGCCAGCTGAACCTCATTTCATTTTCCAACTGGTCAATCAGGGGATTCTGTGTATACAGTATATCTAGGTTTCAGCCAAGCATTGGAAAAAGAAAAGTGATGATATATTTATGCATAAGATGGTGAATTGTGTGATACCACAATATGAAGGTTTTAGAGCTAATTGACTGACTGGATCCCAAACATATTGATCAATGTGTTTCCATCTCTCTGAGATGAGGTTTCTCCTGGGAGGAGGGGGTTGTACTGTGCTATTGTCCTATTTTGTCCAACACTTTATCCATGACATTGATAAAGGCATGGGTGAACAGCAGGATGCTGGAAAATATGACCAATAAACAAACTCTTGCCCTTAGATTTGGAAAATACATCAAGACAAACATAGGTGGAGACTGGGGGGACAGGGTAAAAGAGGAAAGAAAGTAGTTTATGAGGGGAAAGATTTCAAGATTTTAATAAGCTCAATACAAATGAACAATATAATGATACTATGATGATGAAGTGATTCAAAATCATCTCAAAGTTTTAAAAAACTGGGATTAAAAGAACTAGTATTGTCTAGACTAGGGGAAATATTGGTAAGAAGATAGAAGATACAATATTTGCTTTCCAATAGTTGAAGAGCTATTATGTAGAAGAGAGACCATTCTTTTTCTATGAAACTATAAAAGACAATGGAGCACAAATGGATTGATGTTGCAGGGAGCTTGATTTTGGCTCAAGGTAAAGAAGAAATTTGTAACAATTAGAACCACTGAAAACTTGAAATGGGTGAGCTTCCTTCTGAGTCCATTACAGGGCTTAAGAAGAATCTGGATGACTACCAGTTAGGGAAATTATAGAAGGAAATAGAATTGGCCTGGAGGACCTGCAAAGACTCTGCTTGCTTGAGCTTCTATGACTATAATGAGATGGTGTCAAATTGTTTGTGGTGATAGTTTGGTGATTTCAAAGGCAAAGTTGTTGTTTCTTGTTCATTCTTCATTTTCAAAGAGAACCAGTGACATCACAGGATGATTATTTGAATGTAAATTGGATTTAAGTAAAGAAATGATCAATTTAAGAGGGCTACCTATAATGTCCCACAAGTCATAAACTAGGGCAGCTAGGTGACACAATGGATAGGGTGTCTGGGCTGAAGTCAGGAAGACTCATTTTCTTGAGTTCAAATCTTTGGAAGATACAACATATGCACAGACAAGCACAATACAAAACAAAATATGTATAAGGGTCTAGCTGGGAGCTCTTGCAAAAGATGAATTGTAAAGTTAAAAGAAGCACAGGGCTTAGCCAAGAAGAGAAGAGAAGAAAAGGACAATTTTGTCCCAAACTCTAGCATCTCAGGCAGTGCTTCTGCAGGTAAAACCTTCAGCTATCAGCTGATTCCAGAACAAAGAAGACTAACATTCCCTAAAGCTGCACTAAGTTTCCCTAGTAGTATTCTAAAGTATGCCCTTCCAATGTGTTGGGGAGACAGAGAGGTGCATTGGGAACTGAGATGAGCATACCCCAAGGATACAGAGAAGGAAGCAGTCATTTGGGTGTTGAGAGGGTTTAATGCCTTGTACATTTCCTTATTTTTGGACTAATCATTCTGTTTTTGTAAATTTCCTGGCCTTGATTTCATGGTCATTTGGTTTGATCTGGTAAAAGATTCATTGATAGGGGCTCATGAGTAAGGTTTTGAAGAAACTATTATCCTAAGAGTATCAGAGTCCTGGATGTAGTTGATAGGAAGACCACTTAGAAGGGTCCTTGGTATTTCAAATGACAGAGAAACAGAGGGAAAAAAAGTACTCAGTGAAGAAAATTAAAAGGCCTAATGTCAACAAGGATCTAATCGTGAATACAAGTCCTTAAAAAGAGGAGGAGCAAAGAGAATGAAGCATTGTGAGCTATTCAGGGGGTATCTATCTGAGAATACTGCATCTGTGCAGAATGAGCTTCACTATTGTTGACAGAAGGAGAAGGCTTATATCAACCACATCGCAGCCAGACAGGACAGGATGTTATCAGTACAGTATGAACCTTTGGTCTGTAGTTGTTTGGCTACACTTGAGTTACACTTTTGGTAAGCATGTTTACATTATTGGTTTGTGTCCTCAAGAGAGAACTGTTCTGTTTAACACACACCTGGTGTTCTCTTTCTGACAGGTGGAGCCAGGAAGCCTCTTAATTTTCACAATGATCATAAAAGAAGAACACACTTTGTGGTTTTACAAGAACATCTAGCAATGGTGTCTTTCAACTTCTGAAAATGTATGAGGAGAGACAATGTATAAGAGGAAGTAATGAACTGATTTTTATATCAGGATAGACCCGGGTTCAAGTTCCATCTAATACATATTGGCTATGTGACTCCTGGCAAATCACCTGACCTAGTGATACTCTATTTGATACATCTATTCTTGGTACTTTGTGACACAGGTAATTCTCAAAGACTGTACATTGCCATTCACATTAGTAAAGAGAGTCTCTTCTCTGGGAATTTCCTATCCTGGTGGAAACACTGAATGGTTTAAAAAGAAAAAAGCATATGTGATTACCAAATGTACTTTTCTTTTCAACTAAAACAAACAGCAAAGCTAGAGTGATATGGGATTTGCAATAAGCAAATTCTACATTTTCCTCCTACCTTGAAAAATTTAACTGACAAAAATTAAATACAGTCTCGTTAGGCCTGGCAGATTGAGCAAACTGGGTACAACAGTGGATAGAGTGCTTGGTCTGGAGTCAGGAAGACCTCAGTTTATATAGAGCTGCAGGCACTAAACCCCAGCAAGTCACTGAACCTCAGCTACAAAAATAAGGATAAAGACAGCACCTACCTCCTAGGGTTGTTATGAGGATCAAATAAGATAATATATGTAAAGTCCTCAGCACAGTGTCTAGCACACAGTAGGCACTTAATTCCCCTCCCTGATTAGAATTCTTAGAGCAAATACTATGTCATATGCTGGAAGCAAAACACAAGGAATAGCCACCTCATTGGAATTCAATACATTTTGGCAAGCATGCATTAAACACCCTACTATGTGCGAGGCACTTTGTTTGCTCTGGAGGGGCAAAACCAAAAATTAACTAGCGCCTTCTCGGAGAAGGTTTACATTCTACTGAGGGGAAATGATGCATCCCCAAATCAGTAAGTACAAAATAAAGAGAACCAGACCTGTGAGTTGATTGGTATCTGGACCTCCCAGAGAAGGAAATTCCTTCTCCCTTTCAGGTCTATACCTTCTCTGCAACTGATAGTCAGACAGTTGTCTGGAGCACTGAGAAGTTACTTAAAATACAAAACATAAACAGAGGGAAAAAGAGAGAGAGAGATGGATAGATGGATACAGAGATGGAAAGAAAGATATAGATAGATAAAAGTATTACACATAGATGTTGTAGATACATAGTAAATACAAAACAACTTTAGGAAAAGACAAAGAATATTACTAGCTTGAAAAACAAATACAGTTTATCCAGTGAAATAGGACATATATGGTAGCATTTGTTGAGCATTTTTTTTTCAGAACTGCCATTGGAGAACTTGAATTACAGATTTAGCGTCCAGAGCAGACAGGACCAAACTCCTAGAGTATACAGATGTAAAGCAAATACGTCCAAAGCTCCCTTCCTGTGATTGTTTTTCCATGACATTCATGTTGGATGGATTCCACCTGAAAATCCAAGGACCAGCTGACTCAATCACAAAAGGGAAGTGGAAGTGGTTAGCAGGGCCATATCACAAATGATTAAGCCATCTAACTGTCACTGGAATCCTCAGAGCAAATGCCACAGGAAGACCTGTTTGTCCTGTTCTGTGTTTAACTTATAGGTTCAATACCTCCCAACTTTTCCATCTAAAACTGGGTCATTTATTAATTTGTCCAGAGTCTTTATGTTTGTGTATTATCTTCTGACTCAACCATCTCTTCAAGAGTAACAAATGTTACCTGTATAATTGCTACCTTCTACATGAATTAGTCAATATATTAATATTTGAAGGACTAGTGATTTTGTTAGCATGAGGACTTCCTCCATTGACATGGATGCCTTCCTGTCTGGAAAGCAACATACTATATAAAGCCTTGAACTCAAAGCCAGCAAGATCTGGATTTGAATCCCAACTCATATATTTCCTAGTTATATGGTCTTGGGCAAATTGCTTCATCTCTCTGGGTATTCTGTCTTAACTTTAAGGACAAAAAAAAACTTACTAGCATATTAAAATAGGCCAAATGGGTTGGTATAGAGCATGGGAGAGGAGCCTGCAGTGTCAAGGCCACATGTGGCTTTCTAGGTCCTCAAGTGCAGCCTTTTGACTGAATCCAAACTTCACAGAACAAATCCCTCAATAAAAGAATTTGCTCTGGAAAACTTGGATTCAGTCAAAAGTCTGAACCCAAGGACCTAGAAGGTCATGTGCATTCAAGGTGACAGGTCCTCCACCCCTGGTACAGAGGATTGTTAGGTTCCATGTCAGTGGAGAGTTTACAGGACAGAGAGTCTAACTACTTTGGTGTCCATTCTAACTTTAAGATATTGAGCTTCCAAAAATCTCTTCCTTTCCCCTATATCTCATCAGCTAATGGTACTTTTAGGACAGTTAGGTGGAATAGTGGATAGAGTGCTAGGGCTGAAGTCAGGAAGATTCATATTCCTGAGTTCAAATCTGGCCTCAGATACTTACTAGCTGTATGACCCTGGATAAGTCACACCCTGTTGACCTCAATTTCCTTATCTATAAAGTGAAATGGAGAAAAAAATGGCCAATCACTCCAGTATCTTTGCCAAGAAAACCCCAAATGGGGCCATAAAAGTCAGAAACAACTGAACAACAATAATTCCCTTACTTTTGGCCCCTTTCTCAGATTACTACAACTAAAACTGGATATTGTATAGTTTATACCATAGGAAAGTTTTGTTAAGCACAGCTACATGTTGAGCATCACAGCCTAGACTAACACACACACACACACACACACACACACACACACACACACACACACACACACGAATTTCCTGTTCTCATTTCAATTCTGTGTCAACACGATGAGTACTCCTTAAGCCTAAGGCAACCCTGAAGTCCTTCTGTTTACATTTTTGCAATGGCACTTGGACATGACCAGACTTCACAGAGAACGACACATCAATCATAGACAGTGGCGTCTGGTGATTCACTTTGGGGAAATAAAATAATTCTGAAACTTGGGACTGTGCCAATGGGAAATTCACAGGCTTCATGTAACATGTCTTATTGAATCCCAGAGGGGGAAGGGAAAGAAGGAAGACAAATGAATGAGGACATGCTAGGAAAGAGAGGGAATCATAGGGAGTTTGATCCACAACGGTGAACAGGCACAAGGTATGCAAATAGATTAAAATGTTCTTAAGGCAAAATTCCCCATGATAGTCAGGCATTCTCTCCCTTCCCCCAATCATTGTATTAAACAGGCAGCTAGATAGAACTGTTCTTTCCTTCCAGTTAAAATGCCCCCACTGGTGACTATGCTGTGTATAAATGGCATGGATATACTAGGATATTTGGGGCAAGGCATTTTATAAGTGCAAGGCAACAAATCAATGAATGTGTTTCTCTACACATTTCAAACTTCTAGCAACAAGCCTGATAGAACATTATTAATACATGAAAAGCAGCTGCATGGGCAGCTGTCAGAGATAGTTCTGAAGGCTGCCAGGAAATAAAACAACTTTTGTAAATTCCAAGATATTGCTAATCAGATGAATTCAGAGTGTTTTGTTTTGTTTTTACGTACAGGTAACCCCAACCTGGCTTCTCAAAAGATGGAATCTGCTTTGTCGCTATTGCTTCCTGACCTGTTGAGCATCACCCACTGTATAGCTGATATTCCCCTAAGGACTGTTGGACCTTTCCATCTGCACTGCTGCTAAATATGTTGTCTCCCTGAGTTACAAGAATGTGAGCTTCTTGAAAGGAAGGATTATCAAAATTTTTTATTTGTATCCCAAACATTAGTGAAGTGTTTGGCAAATATTAAGCACTTAGTCAATTTTTTTTTCCCATTTGAACTATTTTAACCAATGGAGAAACTGAGGCATGAATGAGTTCCTTGTTAGAAATCATCAAAGGGGAACTGAGAGTCTCAGAAATTAAAGTCATGCCCTTCTAACTTCCAATCCATAGAATTTGTTATAAATGGGATTAGCTCAATAAAAAAGCATGCTTTCTTCAACTGAGTGAAAGACGTTTATAGATTTTCAAAGGCATTTATAGATTCTCCCAAGTGATGCATCTTGTAATTCTTCCTAATAACACTCTTTTTAGAAGCACCAGGAACAAGTGTTATCTTGCTTTTGCAGATGGGGAAAGTGAAACACAGAAAGATTAAATGACCTTCCCGATATAGCACTGCAGAATCCCAAGCTGCACCTTTGACTTACAGCATGCCAACCCTTGCTACAGCAACTAGACCTCACCTGTGTTTCTACAGAGAGAAAAGGGGGGGGGGGAAGAGTTGACGGACACCCAAAATGTGAAGATGTTTGGCAGATAGCAAATTTGATCAGACCCTCATTAACTGAATCCAAATCAGGCCCGACAGAGTATTCATTAAAGTCTACAGCCTTCCCTGTGCCTGCGGTGAGACCCTTGATTTGTTCATGTTGTAGTAAATTGGTCATTCTGCAGAGCTAATGTTTTCAACAAAATGCCTCTTAATGATTGTCATTCAGCGTGAAATGTGAAGATGGGGCCTGCTAAAAGAAAAAATAAGAGACAAGGGTGACCAGGAAGTGCTCAGGCAGAAAAGCAACATTTGTGATGGACAGTCAAAGGCGAAGGGAGGAAATGCAGTTAGGAAAAAAACCAACATGATTTGTGGTAGCCCTGATCTGATCCTGTCACTAAGAACAATGTCAGCTCACCTTGGGAAGGGACATTTTACATCATTAAAATATAACCACTTTTAATGGCAGTATGCTTCTGAGGGGTGTAGTGTGTGACACAGTGGATATGGTGCTGGATTTGGAGTCAGGAAGATACATGTTCAAATTCTACCCCTGGTGGTTACTTGCTGTGCAAACCTGGGTAAGATGCTTTACCTCTCCGTGCACCAGGTAACTCCCTAAGACTTACCTTTCACAACATTTCTTTTTCTCTGACATTTCTACTGCCACATGTCTAATATTTTCTTTCTCTACCAGCTACCCTGGTAGTTCAGACTATCACCACCCCTCATCTCCTAACTGGTTTCCCTACCCCAAACATCTCTACACTTTTCCACAAAGGTTCCAGAGCATTTTTTTTCTCAAGCATAGATATTAATGTCACTCTTCTGCTCAATTAACTCCAATAGTTCCCTGTTGCCTTTAAGATCCAATTTAAACTCTACTGTCTAGCTTTTAAAGACCTTTCATAACCTAGCCTCATTATACATTACTTTCTCTCCCTCATTCTATAGTCCACTCAAACTAACCTTCTCTCTGTTCTCCATGCATGGTATTCCATCTCTTCTCTTCAATGTTTTCCATTGGAGACTCCTCCTTCCTGAAATACACTCCCTACTAACCTCTGCTTCATACAATTCCTCTCTTCCTTCATCTTTTGCTATGCACTGGTTGATTTTGCTTCTTCTTTTTTTTAATTTTTCTTAAAAAAGAATTACTTGTTATATGGAATGGCTCTCAGAAAAGGAAGAGGGGAAGAGATACAAAGAGAAAGGCAGGCAATGTAAAAACAACAAAGAGAAATAATTTTTAAAGAAAAAAAAAGACTTCAAGACCCAACTCAAACACTGCTTTCTCCATGAAGGTCACCCCTCATTGCTGGTCCCCTCTCTTCCCAAAACAAGTGAATAATTAATTCATGTTATAATTAATTTCCTTAACTATCATTTCTTCTTTATCTTTACTCTGGAGGTACTTGTAAACGTACTCCTTGCCTCCCCAGTAGGGATTGTTCCATTTTTTTTGTATTTGTCTTCCCCAGCTCCTAGAGCAGTTTCTGCCACAAAGCAGGCACTTAGTAAATGCCTGTTGTTTAACTGAACAATTGATTATGCTCCAAGTCAGAGACGGTTGCAACTGTGTTAGCAGAGGAAGTTCCCACATAGGGAGTTTCCAGTGCTCAAAAAATCATAGATCTCTATCATATCTGACTACATTTCTCTTTGTAAATTCTCCTTGCTAGGTCACAAAATGGTACCCTGTTGACTTAAGTTCATGTATCCTCTTCATTAAACCACTTCCACTTTCTGCCCACACCAGGCCAAGTTCCATTTTGGGGCAATGATGATGTCAGGAAGACCAACCCTATATACATGGAAAGTAGGTCACCCTCCCATAAAAGAATATGAAAAAGATTAGAAGACCTATATACCTTAGCATCTTTTTCATTGTGGCTAGCTACAGTGACTGAAATTTTTGCCATTAGACTCAATTCTTTGGGTTAAGAGGCTTGGGTTCTAAAATGTTCCTGTTCGGAATGTGAATTTGTTACCTAGAGGGAGTCATGAGTTTTAAGGTAAAATCTTATCCCTGAGAAAATGTCTCTTTGAAACATATTAACTACTTAAAATTCATAGGAATTAAAACTTGAAGTCACTCTATAGATTGTCTAGCCCACTCCCTTGTTGTCCAAATGAGGAAATCCATTCTGCTCTATGCTGGTGAAGTGATATATCCAAGATTATACAAGTATGAAGTAGAACTATTAGCCTTTGAACCTAGGTCTTCAGATTCCAAATTGGAAATCCCTTCCATTATACCTACTGCCTTTCTTGTTTGCTTCTCTTCCATGTGGGGGTCATTAGCTGAGCATTCCTGGTTTTTACAATTCCATTCCCCCAACTGGATTTTTCCCATTATGTCCACAAATATAGCATAATGACTTAGTTTACCCAATTTGCAACAATTAGTTGCTGTAGTGGAAGCTACAGGGTAGTAGAGTTTGATAAAGGGGGAAAACTTTCTAAAACTTTGAGCTTTCCAAAAATTTAACAGGGATTCACAACCTGTGGTCCATAGAGAGAATATATAAACTTGGATGGGAAAAAAATGTATCTTTATTTAAAAATAGTGGGTCACTTTTGCAGTTCTATAGATTTCATTTCATTCTTTTAAAGACATTATTTTGAGAACATCTGAGAAGATGTTCACAGATTTTTCCAGATGGTCAAAGAGGTCCATCAAACACACACACACACACACACACACACACACACACACACACACGCACACACACCACACACACACACACACACACACACACACACACACACACACACAAAGGTGTAAGAATCCCTAGGCTAAGGTAATGCATTTCCCATTACTCAAGATCTTCCAGTAGAGACTGGATGATCACTTATCCAGAAGGTCATAGAGATTTAGGCTTCAGATGGTGTTTGGCCTAGATGACCCCTGAGATCCCTTCTGTCTCTAACATATTTTGAAAAGGGACATGAAGAAGATAAATTTACTTTAGTTAAAGATGGAGAAAGGGGGAAAGTGAAGGAGGCTTGAGCATAGAAAATCACTCCCCCAAAAAACAGGCCCCAAAGGGACTCCATTGTAAGAGGCTGAAAAAAACAGGGAGCAGTAAGTTTGCCAATTTGAAGTATCATTCTGGAGGCTGTCACTTATACTGTTCAACAGTTTTGCTGAGGTTGATCCTGGGTTCCTAACCCATCACATCTGAATCAAGTTCAACTTTTTTTTTTTAAAGCTAATTAATAATAACTGACATGTACATATGGTTCAAAAGCTTGTGAAGTACTTCATGTACATTTGTGTATTTGGTCTGCCCAAAAACCTTTTTACATAGAGACTGGAGATAACATTGTGCCTGTTTTGCAGATGAGGAAACTGAGGCTCAGAAAAGGTAAGTAAATTGTTCATGGCTACTCTAGTGTCAGAGGGTGGATTTGTACCCAGACCAGTTCCAGTATTCTTTTCCCTAAATCATGTTGCCTTACTAGCATTTCATTATTTTGCAGATGATCTAATGCCCCTCATCAAGATAGATAGATAGATAGATGGATAGATAGATAGATAGATAGATAGATAGATAGATAGATAGATGGATGGATGGATAAATGGACAGATAGGCAGATAGAGAGAAAGAGAGAGAGAGAGAGAGATATGGATAGATAGATAAATGGATAGATGGATGGATGGATTGACAAACAGATAAAATAGATGAATGGATAAAGAAAAAAGAGATACATAGATAAATGACAGGTAAATTAATAAATGAGATTTTCCATAAATGGATGTGTTCATTAGTTTCCATGTTTTGCTTCTTTTTTTCATTTCATGGTGATGAGTTCAATTCACAACAGATAGTAATTGGTTTCCAATGAGAAATCTAGAGACACATGGAATTTCTCCATGCTCATTTATTAACACAAGATTGAGTACAGCTGGGACTCCCTCTGCTACAGTTCTCAGGATGGTTACATCTCCACAACAGCACCACTTAACCAGTATAAATAATAAATACATGACCAAATCAGTCCTCTATCATGAGATGCTGTGATGATCAAAGTCACTGAATTTTTTTTTTTGATCTACAAAGTTCAGTCTAAAGATAGATGCCTAGAGATGGTAACTGAGCAATGACCTCTTCCCCATATGGCCCCAAGATCTAACTTCTTAAGGCATAAGCCTAAAACCACTTCAAGTGACTCATCACCCATGCCCCTTCTCACTTTCCTCATCCAGAACATGGACATAATCATTCTATTCTAGTCAGGCAGGCAGTCAACACACAGTCATTAAGTACCTACTACGTTCCAGGTACTTTGCTAAGTAGTGGGGATATAATGAAAGACAAGGAACAGTCCCTGGTGTACTTTGGGAAAATCAATGAGGAATAATCATCCAGCAAAGCAAGCATGTATTAAGTGTCTCTTATATGGTAGTACTGAAGATTCAAAGACAAAGAATGGAATAGTACCTGGCCTCAAGGAGCTTGAATTCTCTCAGGGAAAATGACATGTGCAAAAACATGTATATACAAATATAACACAAATATGTGTGTACAAAATACATACAAAATCCATGCAAGGTACATTTTGGTTTATTTGGAGAGGTTGCTAACAGCTAACGGAATCAGTCAAGGCTTCATGTAGAAGATGCTGCTGGAGCAGAATTACTCTGGCGCCATAAGCAGAATGTATCCAAGCAGAGAAAGGGTTAGTGAATCTGTTTGCTTAGGTTTGGGGGTTTGTTTGTTTGTTTGTTTTTTTACCAAATTTTCAGGTATTCATCACCAGCAACATACAGATGAAAAATAATTCTTACATTTGAATTTAACTCCAAGAATTTATTCTACTGTGAACCGCCCCCTCCATTATTGATCATGACCTCAATTCCTAGAAGAGAAATCTATGCATATATTTCTTTAAAAGGAAATAAAGCATTGTGGGAGGGGGAAAGAGAGAAAGGATATTTCTCACCCTTCCCACTTCTAAAAATATAGTCAGCATAAGATACGGTTAAAAAAAAAAAACTAACAGCTGCTGCTTATGTACACAAGCCTGGTTTGCTGCTGAACCTCATTGTCTAGGTCTTTTTGGAAAATTTCACTGCTCAGTAATAGCTCTGAGGTTTCTGGGTACTGTCATGCAAATAACCATAGCAGGCTTTCTACTGTGAATCAGAGTTCCTGTGACTGGTTTGACCATAGGCAGATTACTTTAGTGAAACAAGCCTATTTGGTCCATTATGAAAATCACTGTCCTCATTCACAGTTATTTACATTTCAGCCAATGACCAACAATAAATTAACATCGATGATCCCCTTAGAATCTAGTTCTAACAGCTTTTTTCAGGCTCATAGATTGAAATGAGCATTTAAAGCTGGCAGCGCCATAGAAGGGTAAAGGAAGGGGGTGCATTGACAGGAACAAAGACAGAATTTGGTCCTGAGACATCATCCTCATGATATCATTGGTCCTCTGAAAGAACAGAAGATAAAGAACAACCACCAACGATCTATTTAGCACTCGTTTATTACGTGTCTACCACTCACAAAGAACTATGGATCATAGGACCATGGATCATAGAATCAGATTTAGAGTTGGAAGAGACAGTGGAGGACATCGGATTCCCCTCATGTTAGAGATGAAGAAAGGACAGCTGGGAAAGAGGGAATGATTTGTTCAATGTTACACAGATTGCAAGTGGCAAGAACAACAAAGTGTGGTCCTTGTCTTAGGGTGTTCACAGAAAAGTGTCCCATCGAAAATCTGAAGTGACTAAAAGCAATTATGCTTTGCAGATTTGGAAACCGAGACTCAAACTTATATAGTGAATCAATATTAGATACTCTGAAGCAGTCAGTGCAACATGTCTGACACCAGAGACCTAACATGCAATCTTTGCCCCCATATTCAGCTGGATTTGGTGGAGGAGAGACCTCAGACCTGGGGACACAAGTTCTTAAAATGGGAGAGGGCCCCAAACACCAGCCAGTGGGCAGCATAGCAGACTCTGAGCTGCTCTGACCACTGCCTGGGACAAGATTAGGAAAGAGGAAACATGCTGCTAATTATTCTTGAAAAATAAGTGTTCAACTGAGTTGCTTCTACCCATTGAAGAAGTGGAAAGAAAAGGGGGAAACAGAAAATACTAACAGCCTGTGTTTTTACCACTCCTCTCCACAATCTAAGAAAACTAACCACTTAGCTGCCACATAATTACCACATTCACCAAAAATAAGATCTCAGGATAATAGGTTCATAGTCTCAGAGGTGGAAAAGATCTTGCCCATCCTGTTTTCTCCCACCTCCTCGCATTTGAACATGGGGTTCTCATGGCTAATGTCAACACCCATGAAGCCACCACTTGTTGAACTCTTCTCCCTTGAAGGTTTCAGCTGCTATCTCTTCCATGGAGCCTTCAAAGCTCCCCCACTGATGCCTTGCTTCCTCAGTCTTTCACAGGATCATCACAGAATTAGGGATAAAAGGTACCTTCAAGATCATCCACCCCATGGTTTCCTAACTTGGGTCCTGTGGACTTTCTTCTTTCATTTTGATAACTATATCTCAATATAATTGGTTTCTTTTGTAATCCTTTTCTTTTATTTTATCATCTAAAGATATAATTTTGAAAATGGTTCATAGGCTTCCCCAGACTACCCAAGGGGACTGTGTCACACAAAAATTTAAGAACGTCTGGTTGAAATCAATCTTCCCCACTTTATGGATGTGGGAACTTGAAGATCAGAGAGCTTGTGATTTGCCCCCAGTCAAACAAATGGTAAATATCAGAGTCAGTATTTGCCTCTGATCAAGTCCACTTGGTGCCAAATCCAACCCAATTTTCCTTTTTCTGAATCTCTGTCTTTTTTATCTCTCCTCTCCTCCCTTCTCTCTTCTCTCCCTTCCCTCTCTACCTCCATCTCTCTCTCTGTCTCTCTGTCTCTCTCTGTCTCTCTGTCTCCTCTCTCTCTCTCTCTCTCTTTCTGTGTGTCTCTGTCTCTGTCTCTGTCTCTTTCCTCTTCCTATATACATAACTAGTTTATCAGTGTTTCTGTACACATATTATTCTCTTGATATACTCTTCTTAAAGGAAGGCATTATTCCTTTTTTTCATTTTTGAATCTCCAGCTACCAACATACTTTCTTACACACCAGTAAGTGCTTAGTAAGCATGAACTGAATTGTACTGAATTGAACTGAGAAGGACACCCATAGAATCAATGAGGCAATGACGAGACTGTGGAGAAGATGTGGCCTGGGAGTAGGGAATGAAATGAGGAAAGGTTAGTTGGGCCGAGTGAGGTAGTCACTAGTCAGGACAGGGGCACCCCAAGGAAAGAAGCTCTGGAGAGAAAAGGTTCAAACCTCCAGGGCCTGGTGTCTGGCCATGAAGAAGATGATCACTGAGCAGGGAGTGCAGGAATAAGAAAAATGAAGAAGTGGAAGGGAGGCACCAAAGCGGTGTGGGGAGGCAGTCGGTTTTTGCTTATTGTTCTTGTGTTTAATTTGGACTGTTGACAATCCAGCTGTGAAACCAGGGGATAGATGACCCCTCCCAAAGTAACATTCTTCCTCTGAGCTGGGCTCTCCAGGTTCCTAATTACCAAGTAAGACCTTTTGAAACTCGAGCCTGCACTTGGCAAGGGTGAAAGGGATCCTCAGCTTGACAGCCACCTTCTACATGGAGCCTTTCTTTGTCCCCCTGTATATCATGGTGTTCTCCTGTGCCTCTCCCCTTCCACCAATTACCTAATATTAATTCGGTCAAATATTTGTATATATGGACATTGTATCTACCCCAGCAGAATGTAAGTTCCCTGAGGACAGGGCATGTTTTGTTTTTGCTTTGGCATTCACATAATCAGGGCCTTATAGGTTCTTGTTGAGTGATGAATTTTTATAACTTCATCACCTAATGGGAGAGGCAGCATGATGGAGCTGAGTAACCCTCAAAGTGTGGTCCAGGGACCAAAAAGACCTCTTCAAGGGTCTGTGACCTACAAACAATTTGTATTATATACTGATGCTTTAATTTCTAATACTGCAAATATGAATAGTTATAACTCACAGAAATCAAAGACCTTTGGGGGAGTCCTCAGTCATTTTTAATAATGGAAGAGGTCCTGAGACCAAAAAGTTTGAGAACCACTGGTGTGCTGGATGGAGAGTCTGGCTCAAAGTCAAGAAGACCTGGGTTCAAATCCTGCCTCTGATGTGCACTGATGATATAACTCTGGTCAATTCTCCCAGTGTTCTTAGCAACTAAGAACACAAAGTACACATAAAAGGAGGAAACAGGCATTTATTAGATGCCTACTATATATGCCTGGCACTTTGATAAGTAATCTATAAACGTTATCTCATTTGGTCCAAATAACAGTCCTAGGAGATAGATTATTACCCCATTTTATAGTTAAGGAAGTTGAAGCAGGCAAAGCTTGACTGGTCCCACTAATGAGTGCCTGAAACTGGATTTGAACTCAAGTACTCCTGGCTCCAGGCTCATCAGTCTATCCACTGCTCCCTCTAGGGGCCAGGCTTCATTGACAGAGGGAATTTCCTCACCCAAGAGTTTCCTCTACTAATGAAATCATGGTCCTGTCATCTGATACTCTTTGTCCCTAGCTTCCCCCAACACTGGTGACAGTACATTGTAAAAAATAGAACCAGGGAAGAATTTCTGGATAATCATCTAAGACACTGGACCAAATGCAAGATTGGTGAACTAAGAAGTTATTCACATGGCAGACTTAACAGCACTAGGATCTGCATAAAGCCTGTGCTTGTATCTGTCAGGTCAGTGAGTTAAAGTTTGGGAGATCCATCGGAGTCTCAAGAACAGGCAATGACTTCTGCAGATGGCAACCAGAAAGGAAGGAGCATAGAGCCAGGCATCACTTGATCCATGTTATGTCTGGAATCCTCCCCCTGTGATTAAATATTACATCTCTCCCCGACCAATGAGCTATGGGAAGGAAGATAGGGGCCATGGCTAAGGTCAGCTTCTCCACGATAATGAAATCAGAAAGAAAAAGGGAGGACTCTGAGGGCAGGGCACATGAGAAGTAACAATTAAAAACTGGGTAAGATCATAGATGTAGTGCTGGAAGGGACCTTAGAAGCCGTGTAATCCAACCTCCCCCTCCCCTCCCATTCTACTTAATTATTTTTAATTAATTTTTTTCAATTAGCAAAAATTTACCTTCTCTCCCTCCCACTTCCACTAAACCCTAACACTGAAAAAGAAAGAAAAACAAAACCCTTGTAATGAATATACATAGTCAAACAAAAAAAAATGCTACATTTGCCATGTTTAAAAAAAAGTCTCAATCTGCGCTGAATCCATTGCCTCTCTATCAAGAGGCGGCTAATTATATTTTATTACAAATATTCTAGAATTATGTTGGTAATTTGGTTACTCAGAGTTCCTAATTCTTAAGTCTTTAAAACTTGTTTGTCTTTATACTATTGTTATTATATAATTGTTCTCCTGGTTCTGCTCAGATCACTCTGCATCAGTTCTTATAAGTTTTTTGAGGTTTTTCTAAAACCATTCCTTTCATCATTTCTTATAGTACAATAGTATTCACTTAATTCGCATACCACAATTTGTTCAGCCATTCCTCAACTGATGGACATCTCTAAGCTTCCAGTTCTTTCTTATCACAAAAAGAGCAGCTAAAAATATTTTTGTACATATGGGTCCTTTTCCTCTTTCTTGGATTTTTTTGGGGGTATAGACCTCATAATAGTTTGGCTTGGTCAAAAAGCATGCATGCTCCCACTCATTTTACAGATGAGGACATTGAGCAATGAAGTAACTTTCCCAGAGTCAGACTGCTTGTAAATGTCCAAGGTGAGATTTGAAATTGGAACTTCCTGACCTACCGATTACACTAATCCTCCTTTCTGAAAGTAAGGGAAGAAGAAAAGGAAGCTCTTAGGTAGGAGGGGTGACTGAGGAGGGGAAAGTGATGGATGGGAAAGGGAGAAGATCTCAAGGATAAATAAATATGAATTAAATGTCAGGGAGCAGCAGCCATCTATGTCATCTGCCCTCACCATACCCTTGACTTCTCTTGACCCGGTTGGCCCTATCCAAATCAACCAGTCACGTGTCCCATTCCCTGAAGACCTTGCTGACAATAATAACAGCCAGAATGTACAATAGCCTCCTGGTTTGCAGTATGTTTTAAACACACTCTCCCATATAATCTTCACGATTACCCTATGAGGTAATTGGCTAGGTTAATTACTATTCCCATCGCACTGATAAAGAAAATGGGGCTCACAGGAGTGAATCAAATGGCAGATTGTTACAGAGTCAGAAAAAAAGGCAGAGCTGAGAGCCAAACTCAGGTCTTCTGATCTAAAGCCAGTGCTCCTCCCCCTGGATCAGGCTGCCTTCAAGGAATTAAACAGCTTTGAAATTTTACATATACAAACATATATGTGTATGCATGTGTGTATACACATATACACATGTGTCTTCGTGAAATGTATATATACACATGTGTGCATATATTCATATGTATATAAACATATACTGGTGTGTATATATAAACATATACACATACATGCATATATATACATACACAAATGTAATATATATGCATATACATACATATATATTATATATAACTAGATCACAGAATCATAGATCTAGAGGGGAAAGGGTCCTCGGAGGCCATCTAATCTAACCTTCTTGATTTACAGATGGGGAAACTGAGGGACACAAGGAATAATCATCAGAGATAGGATTTGAAACCAAGTTCTCTCACTCCTAGACTAGTGCTATTTTCACTACCCCAAGCTGCCTCTGAAGTACTCCAAAGTGACTGAATAGCTTTTTTACAAAACAAGCATATGTATGTACATATGTGTATATATGTTTATAGCAACCTAGGACTACCTGGTTATGGGTCTGACCTACTTACCACACTACTTTCTGAAAGTAAAGGAAAAGAAAAAAAGAGAGAGAGATGTACACACAAAAATATACAGATATATATACACATATAAATATACACACATATATACACACACACACATAAATATATATAGTCTCCCACATCTGCAACTCACTCCCTTCTGCACTTTCAGATCTCTAGCTTTCTTCAAACTCAGCTAACATACCACCTCCTACACCACTGATTCCCTGATCTCCTGCTACAGCTCCTGGTGTCCTCTACCCCATGAAATGACAGGACTGAGGACCTGATTAAATATGAATGACCCAAAGTTTTAGAATACAAGCAGATGAAAGAATGGAGGGAGGAAGAGGAAAGTCAGAAAGAGGAAAGACTTTCAGGGAAAAGATATAATGAACTTCAAAGAGACAGAAACAAGCAAGATAGTTTGGGAGCAACTGTAGAATGGGGATAATAATAGGACCTGACTCATAGGGTTGCAATGAAAATCCAAGTCGAGTTTTGAAAACCTTTAAGCTCTACATAGCCATCATTACTATTATTATTATAATATAGGTTATATGCCTGAATCAGAATGTAAACTCCTTAAAGGCAGATCCTGATTATCATTTTTTCATTGCTTTCTTGGAATCTTGCACATAATAAGGATTTATTAAACATTCACTGAATTAAACCCATCCAAAATGAAGTTCCATGACTTTTCAAAAAAGTATTTTTAAAAATTACTTTGAACTTGACAAACATGAACAAATATGATAATTTCCACATATAGAAAACCAGAGATGATTGTATATGTAATTAAAAATTTCTATTACGTGAAACTTTATTTTAGAATTACATAATAAATTTAACACAGTTGCTCTCAAGCTATCTTGCTTGTTTCTGTTGACGTTCGGTGATCTACCCATTGAGCCACCTAGTAAGAAACAACTGAAAACTTAGACAGTTTGAGTTATTAGTAGAAACTTACTAGGACAATTCCTCAGCCTCCTTCATCTTTAACATGATGGGGTTGATGATAGGATCTTATATTCTTTCTGGTTCTCCATCTATGATTATCTGAATTGGAAGATATAGAGATTGGCATTCAGAAGAGATGTCAGGGCTGGAGATAATAGATTTAATAAATGTTTTGGTCAATCAATGAAAATTTAAAAATTAAACTAAACCCCCAGAAATTCCTAATAGTCTGTCCTTGCTTAGATTTGGAATTCATAACATGTTTCCTATGGTCAGCTGTTCTGTGGAAGGATTTTAAAATTCTGAACTGACCAAATTAAATGACCCCACTTCCTCCAGGGAGATTCAACAACAATCCTGATAGGTTGCCAGTCTCACAGACACAACCCTGTGTCACATGACCATAGCTTCCCCCTTTTGCTTTCTTTCTTTAGGTTGTTTTGCCTTTATCCAGAAAGCAGTCCTTGTATTTTTCAAGGTTCAACAAGGTCACTTCCCACTCATGGAAAACAGAGAAACTTTCCCAACACTGTTTGGGTTGTCCAACCAACCACTGGTTGTAAGTCATTTCCCAGGGGCTAGACATGGCATGCATTGTAAGAGCCAGAAGTAAGCAAGGATTTCCTGCCTTATAAATAGACACCATCAATTGAAAGAGTGGGTGTTGGACCTGAAGTTTGGCAAGTAATTATCAAAAGAACTTTAGTAAAGCAGATTTCTATGAACAATGGATGCAATGTGCTATGATAATCAGGGCTCTCTTCTCTAATACTCTTTATTGATGGTGCATCTATCAAGAGGAAACTATTATTTATTCTCCATTAAGAGGTCATTGGAAAAAATCCGAAATTTTGCTGATAGAGATGAAAATGGTCTTTTCCAACAAGAGGAAAAACTAAAATGTATTTCTGAGAGCCACACTCAGACAAAACAAGTCCCACAAAAAATTTTTTTGAATTAATAATAACAATGATGATATTGATGAATCACATTTGTATGGTATTTTAAGGTTTACCAAATACATTAACATTTACAAGGTTTACAAAATGTTTTCCTCATAGCAGTCCTGTGAAGCAACTTCCCCCATAGACATAATCACCCCCACTTTAGAAACAGAGAAACTAAGTGTCAGTGAGATTAGAACTATACTTGGTTCAGGGCAAACCAAACTTTGCAGCAGGGTTCCCAAATTTAGATGCCACACAAAGTAGTCGTGTTCCTTCAGAGGGAAGACAGAGATGAGCTAAGCAGCTAGGTAAGAAGAATTATTTAGTTGAAATTCCATATTCTTCCATAGTTTTTTTTTTTAATTTTTGTTCCCCCAAGCCCCTTTTCTCCTTTAGTACTATCCATGACAGGAGGGCTTTCTAGCTATTTAAATAGTGGAAGGTCCTTTAGAATATCATTAGGATCTTGCCACTGAGAGGTGGTGTTTGGTAGGACAGCAGGTTCCTGACACAGCTTCTCTTACCCTGATACTGGCATGAATTCTTCCCCCAAAGTCACATCGTAAGTGAACTTTTCCATGATGTAGTACCATTCTGCTCCCTTCCCCAGTGTCTACATCCTGGATGGGCAGCACTTTCCTTAGACGAGAGGCAAAGGAGAGGATATAGGGCATTCCATACAGGGGAAAGCTAGTGCAAAGACAGAAAAAGGAAATGAAATGTCTTTGAGGAATAGTAAATAGACTGCTCAGTCTCCCAGGGGGTCTGTCTGGAACAGTGCTCCAGGGTTTAACTCCCACCCCTACCCAAGGATCTTATGTTCTGAGGTCCAATGTTTCCCTTTTGCTCTAAATCAACTAAATTATGCTAAAATATTTTTTTTATTTGATGGCATTTTTCACCTGTCTTGCCCCAGGCATCACAACTACTAGTTATGGCTCTATAAAGAGATTTCATAACTTTTCCACAGTCACAAAGTTAGTATGTGTTAAAATGAGTATTTGAACCCAAATCTCACATATCACTATGCACTCTCTGTCAGGGGAACAAACATACATATCTAAAATAAAGTAAAATATTTTCATGACACTTCATAAATTTGTTATGGGAAAAGGACTTTTCTTTGTAAGTTTAACAGTACAATAAGAATGAGTCATGACTGTTACTCCTGTCATGTGTGCCAAAGTTTGTCCTTGAGAGCAAGCACATTGTTGGTGTTCATTCATTTCATTCTTGTCCAACCCTTCATGACTCCATTTGGCGTTTTCTTGGCAAAGATACTGCAAAGGTTTAGCATTTCCTTCTCCAGATCATTTTTTACAGATGAGGAAACCGAGGCAAACAGGGTCAAGTGACTTGTCCAAGGTCACACAGTTAGTAAGTGTGTCTAAGACCAGATTTGAACTCAGGCACATGAGTCTTCTTGACTCCAGACCAGGCATTCTATGAACTGCAAGACTTAGCTGCCCATGAGCATATTATCATTTGCAGGGAAGGGGGTCGAGAGGGGAGAATAGTTCTTAAGTCAAAATACCTGGGTTCAAATCCTGCCTTTGTATTGTTTACTTCCTTTGTGACTCTGAGCACTTAAGTCACTAACCTTTCTGGATCTGGGTTTCTTTGTCAGAAAAACAAAGGGGTTAAATTATATATGGCCTCTCAGGTCCATTCCAGATCTAGAGATATGATCCTTTGATTAGCTCATTGCTTGTAGATACAGCCCAGAGACTATGGCAAAATCCCTCGGCGAATCAGAACAGATTCCTTTCACCTCATCCAATGGCTTTCGGAGACTTTTCTTACTTATTCTAAAGCCTATGATTGAGATTGAGTGATTGACCATCTTGTCACTTCCTTTAAGTAGGTTGGGGGCACCTAATTGACTTATTCCACCACCTCATCCTTACAAGGAAAATGAGGAAGAGGAGGAGGCTGATTGGCATTAGTCTATCTTTTAAATACCATTAGGATCTTGCCACTGAGAGGTGCTATGTGGTAGGACAGCAGGTTCTTGACACAGCTTCTCTTACCCTGATACTGGCATGAATTCTTTCCCAAAAGTCACAAAGTACTTTGCCTGCATTATTTTCATTTCAACCTCACACCAAGCACTGTGGGATGAATAGTATCATTCCCCCATTTTATAGAGAAGAAAGCTGAGGTCCTAAAAGTGAACTTCTTTTCCCAGGAGTACAGACTTATTAAGTATCAGAGGCTGGACTCAAACTCCAGTCTTTCCATCTCCAAATACATCACTGTATCCACCATTTTCTAACAGTGCCACCACCCTGGTACCGTCACTCATCACTTCACACCTGGACTACTGAAATAGCTGTTATCTGGTGTCCCTGCCTCAAGTCTCTCCCCACTCCAGCTGCCAAAGTGATTTTCCTAAAACTCAAGTCTGACCATAGCAGCTGCACCACCACCTCCACTTACCAAACTTCCCTGGCTTCCTATCACCTATAGGACCAAATAACTAGAATAGCATTAGGACCTTGCCACTGAGGGGTAATGTATGGTAGACAGCAAGTTCCTGACACAGCTTCTCTTTCCCTGATGCTACTCCTTCCCTACACATAACTCCCACACAACTTCCTCATTCAAAGTTCTTCATAATATATCCTCCCCCATCATTCTGTGACCCAGTGACACCAATCACCTTGTTGCTCCTCAAACAAGACACTTCATATCCTGACTCCATGTATATTCACTGACTGTCCACTATATATGGAATGCTCGCCTTCCCCATGTCCACCTCTTGGCTATCTTCAAGTCTCCGTTAAAATCTCACCTTCTATAGCAAGTCTTTCCCCATCCTCTTTCATTTTACTTTCTTCCCTTTGGCAATTATCTCCAATTTATTCCATCTATAGCTTATTTGTACATAGCTGTTTGCATATCTTCACCCCCATTAGACTGTGGGCCCCTTGAGGGCAGGGATTGTCTTTAGTCTTTCTTTGTATCCCTAGCACTTAGCACAGTGCCTGACATAAAGTAGGTGCAGTAGGTTCTAAGTAAATGTCTATTGACTCACTGTGCTATGCTGTGAAAACTAATGCTGCTACCAATTAACCTGTACAACAAAAAGAAGATTAGGGTCCAAATCCTGTCTCTGTTACCTACTATCTGTATGGCCCCAGACAAGTTTCTTAATCTCCCTGTGCTTCATTTTCTTCAAGTGCAAAATAAGGGGCTTGATCTAGATGGATTCCAAGGTTTTATCCAGCTTTAGATTAATGGTTAGGGAGGCTAAAGGATATAAAGACAAAGAATACTGACTCAGGAGTCTGAGGGCTCTCTGGTAAACACTTCCAGTGTGACCTTTGGCAAGTCACCAAAACTCCTAAAATAAGGGGACTAGATGAAATGGCATCTCACACTCCTTCCAGATCCAGATCTAAGATGCTAAGCCAGTTTTAGAGATATGGTGTGATGGGAAGAACCCTGACTCTAGAGCCAGGAATGGAATCCCAGATCTGCTCCACGAGCTGTGCGGTCTCAAACAAACCTCCAGCTCTTCTGAGCCTCATAATTCTTACAGTACCTCTTTCCCACATTTTTAAGCTACAAATCATGACATAAATGTAAGGTATTACCAGCATTGTTTTAGCCAAGCTAAAATAAGCAAGTGTCAGAGCTTTCAACTTGAGACAATAAGGACCTGAGCTGGAACAGGACCCTCATACCAGAATTCTCACATCTGCTCTTCTGTGGACCTTCTGAATCACTAGGCAGATCTGAAACAATCAGCTTCTCCTCCTCCCCCCGACCCAGCTTCAAGGTCCAAGAATGAGACAACACAGGAAGCACTGTTTAACCTCACCTTGCCTGTTCTATTTCTGGGTGAGAAGTAATTGGATTCATCTCTGTAGCATCCTTGCTCTCCTCTAAGGGTTCCTGAGTGCCATGATTGGGGAGGGGAAGGTGGGACATGGCTATCAAGGGCACAAGTATTGACAGAAGACTCAACTGTATATTTCATGTATATGCATTGTTGTTTATACCTTGTCTATTCACTGTACCTATGCTGTAGGTGTGGCTCTAAAGTCAGAACCCTCTAAATTCAAGTTCAATGTTGGGACAAAATGAGGAGCTCTGAATGTCACTAAACGTTGAACAGAAACTAACACGACAAGAGTACACAATAAGATTACGGTAGCACTTAGTTTCTCAGGATGCAGCACCCCTAAATCTCCTAGAAACTTGTCTAGTCAGTTAATCATTAGAGTCCTCTTTGAGAACCACAGGAACAACAACAATAACAAGGGTGTAGCAACACAGGTGGTCTTGGGCTCCCGCTAATTCTGAGAGGCTGGGAGGGAGTAGATCATGTTGAGACTTAGCCCATCCTGTCTTTTTTTTTTATTTTAATTTAGGTTAATTTTTATTTTCATTTCCAAATTCTCTCCCTGCACCCCTTCCCTCATTCACTGAGAAGGCAAGAAGTTCAAAATTCATTATACATATGAAGTGATGCAAAATATATTTCCACATTAGCCATGTTTCTGGTTGAGGCAAGAAAAATAAAGCAGGGAAAATATGTTTCAATCTGCTCTCACTTCTCTTTCTGAAGATGGGTAGGATTTTTCAGCATAAGACCTTTGGATTGTCATGGATTACTGTACCGATCAGAATTGATGTGGGCTTTTTATTGACTCTAGTTCATAAAACTATGGCAGAGAATCTGGAACCAGTCAGGATTCCTAGGGGAAGGAAGCTTCACCTATGAAGTCTCTAAGGAAACTGGAGTTAAGGAAGTTATGTTGTGTGGGAGCTGTTCGTAGGAAAGGAGTAGTGTCAGGTTAAGAGAAACTGGGTCAGGAATCTGCTGTCCTACCATACACCACCCCTCAGTGGCAAAATCTTAATGATATTCTAGAGGACCTTCCACCAATTAAATAGTTAGAAAGTCCTCTTGTCATGGATAGTACTAAAGGAAGAAAGAGGATTGGAAGAACAAAAATAAAAAATATGGAAGAACACAAAAGCCAAAATTTCTAAGCCTTTTCTTCCTCCTTCAAAAAAGGCTATGTCTCACAGTCTGGTCCTTGTGATGGGTGATATCACATCTTTGAAATACACACTGGGACTCCTAATGGATGTGGTAGCCACAGCACAAACGAGAACACTCGAGCACAGTCACAGATATCTTCTCTTGGTGCGAGATGGTGATGATAAGCAGGAGCAGCTCTATGAACATCCAAGCTTCTGCATGTATACTTCTAGCGAGGTAAATAATTTTTCCTCCTGCATCAGGGTCATCTGTAGAAAAGTGGCTGAGAAGTCATAAGTCTCTTGTGTAAAAACTATGTTGGGATCTAAATTGATGCTGAGGTTCTCCCTGGACCACCACCAACTTGCTATTTCCTAACCCACCTTCCAAAAACTCCCTCTCCCTGAGAGTTTCATTAGTTGAATGATACAATGTTGTCTCTTCCAGTAGACTGTGAGTTCTCTGAAAGAAGAGACCTGGGTTTTTGCCTTTCTTTGGATCCCCAGAACTTAGCCCAGTGCCTGGACCATGCTTAATAGCTGATTATCCATTGACTGATTGATGGATAAAACAGAACACAGAAAAACAAATTCTGATGTCCTAAAGCAGTGGTTTTCAACCTGTGGATCTTGACCCCTTTGGGGGTCGAATGACCTTTTCACAGGGTTCACAGGGGTCGCCTAAGACCATAACACGTATTTCCGATGATCTTAGGCACCAAGACATTGCTCTTTTATCTGTCTCCAGGCTGGTCGAGCCACATGCAGATATGTCCACACAGAGTATTAAAGGGTCACAGCATTAGGAAGGTTGAGAAGGATTGTCCTAAAGTATCAAGGAAGAGAATTCAAAATCCATTCTTGCCCTGAAGGAAAAACAAACTTTGCGATAAAAGTTCACTTGTTTAATGCTTTGGCCCTGTTGACTTTCTCAAACAAAGCAACTTTCTGCTCCTTGAATTTCAAAGTTATAGGTGTGCTGAATAAAGAAGTAGCCACCCTGGAAACCTGAGAATGTTTTCCTGACTTGATCTATAAATTCTATAAGACTTTCAAACCTGGGCACACCCAAGAAAATTGGTCTAGTAAAAGTGGGAAAAGATTAAAAGGAGTGTCTATGAGGAGGGGTGGGAGGTAAAGCTTTATTTTTTTTTAAAGATTATTTCTCAAGCTAAACAGTAAAAGCAAAATGTTCAGTGATTCTAAGATCAAAGTCTCAAGTCTGAACTCTGTAGAAGTCAGTTACCTTTCAGACTATTCCATGGTCAGAGATTTTATGTGTCCCAGCTCATGCTCCAAACAGCTGCTGCCTCCAGCTTCCTAGTAATCTGTAACCACTTTTTGTTTGAGACACAGAACCCTGAACCTGAAAGTTTCAGCACCTCTAGATTTTCCACCAACTCTCTCCTCCATTGGTGGGCTCTCTTCCTGGTCCCACCCCTCTCTTCTCTTCTTTTCTCAACCTGCCTTTGTGGGAGAGGTGGAAGGGGGACGTCTTTGTTCCTTTGGAGTTCCCTAAATTGCAAAGAATAAAAATTTCCAGGATGAGGCTTTGTCCAAAGTGGTTTTGACAGTTACAAAAGATAAGCCTGGGAAAGACTGGCCACAATTACCCTGTACAACTCTTTCAAAAGCCACCTTCATCATTCCTACCTGTTTCTGTGCCCCTCTGCTAACTCTTGACTTCTTTGCTCTACCTCCCCCGCCCCAGTCCCAACATTCAGCTATTCTTTGTGTCTTCAGGATACTCTCTCTCTCTCCATCTCCCTCTTTTTCCCTTTTCTCTCACCTCTCTCTCTCTCTGTGTGTTTGTTTCTGTCTCTGTCTCTCTCTCTTTCTCTCCCCTCCCTCTGTTTCACTCTCTCCTCTTTCTGTACCTCTCTGTCTCTTCCCCCTCTCACTCTTTCCCTTTCCCTCTCTCTTTCCTCTCTCTCTCTTCCTCTCTCTGTCTCTCTTTCCCTCTCTGTCTGTCTCTTTGTATCTCTGTCTTTGTCTCTGTCTACATGTATGTGTCTATCCCTCTCTCTTTCCCTTTCTCTTCTGTCTCTCTCTGTTTTGCTCTCTTCTCTCTTTGTTTCTTTCCTCCTTCTCTTTTTCCTTTCTCTCTCTCTCTCTCTCTCTCTCTCTCTCTCTCTCTCTCTCTCTCTCTCTCCTCTCTCTCTCCTCTCTTTGTCTCTCCTTTTCTCTCTCTTTCCTCTGAGTCTGTCTGTCTGTGTTCCCCTTTCTCAACTCCAAACTTCCTATGAGTATTTGCTCATAACCTAAATGAATTTCCAATTGGTGAGGTTGAGACAGTCTCAGGCAACAGCCTTTCCTTAAATTAGAGCACTTAATTATCTCCTCTCTAAAGGACTTGTTGGAGTAAGGAGAGTTATAAAGAGTTAATGGACTCTGGCTCTCTCCCCTGCTGGGAAGATTATCTGGTCATTCCAGTCACTTCCTCATTTCTCAACTTCCTGTCTAAAGACTGAGGAGACCATTCAATTTTTGACCCATAATGAAGGAAGCCACCTACTATACAGGGGATGCTCTACTCTAAACCAAGATATATAAACAAACCTATGAGAAGATCTCCGGTTGAGCCAGAGCCTTCTCTGTGGAGGATTCACAGAAGAATATGAAAAAGAATGACATGACTGAGAAGTTATGAAAAGGTTTTGAATGGGAATGCCCACAATGATAAGACCATCCATCCCTTGCATGGCTTCCCATTTTGTGTTATTCTAACCCATGTTTCTGTGAATCCTCTGAAGAAGATTAATAAAGGATTATTGACCAACTGAATGAATTCTCCAAGGGTGGTGGTTTCTCCCACACTCCTGCCACACAGAACTAGGAAGAGGAAGAGATATAAATAGATAAAGAGATAGATGCATAGATAGATAGAAAGATAGACAGACAGATAGACAGACAGACGGATAGATAGATAGATAGATAG
>CM053581.1:349560918-349601091 GCA_028627135.1 Pseudochirops cupreus
GATAGATAGATAGATAGATGGATAGATAGATACTTTACTCCCCACTGCCATTTTCAGATCCTCAGAAGGACCATTCACCTTTCTTTAGAGCTCACTCCATCCCATCCTCACCTTTGTCACCGTATTCTATGGACTTCTGGATCACTTTCTCTCTTTCTCAATAAGTTTAGTACCTTGCTTATAATTGCCTTCTTTACCCTCATCCTGTCTCCTTCAAGACCTTCCACTTCCAGTTCCTCAGTTTCCCCAAATACTTTGACCTCTGTCTCTACTCTATAACAACCACTCACAAGTGCATCAAAACATCATCACAACTTAGGACTCTACACATTCATTCTCTCTCTCTCTCTCCCTCTCTTTCTCTCTCTCTCTCTCTCTCTCTCTCTCTCTCTCTCTCTCTCTCTCTCTCTCTCTCTCTTACTCTAGGTACAAGAATTCCTATTATAACTTACTATAATGCTAAACCAAGAGTATTGTCAGAGGAGAGGTCCATATAGAGAGTACTGGTTTGAAAAGAGAAGGGTTGAGCCATAGTAGGCAGGGGCCAACCCTGAAAACAGGCCTGGAGTTAAAAGCAGGAGAGACTTAGGGTCAAATCCTGTTTTCACCACTTAATCACTGTATGTTCATAAGCCAGATAGATGCTTGGGGCAGTTAGGTGGTGCAGTGAATAAAGAACCAGCCCTGGAGTCAGGAGGAACTGAGTTCAAATCTGGCCTCAGACCCTTAACACTAGCCGTGTGAGCTTGGGCAAGTCACTTAACCCCAATTGCCCTGCCTTTCCCTCCCTGCACAAAAAAGCAAAATAAAATAAAATATTAGAAAAAAAAATAAGCCAGATGCCCAACTCTCTCAGAGCTTCAGCATCTTCATCTGTAAAATGGGAACAATAAACTCTATATTCTATCCTCTCTTCCTCGTAGGGTTTATAGGGTTTATTTCTAATCTTACAGGATGCTGGATCCCTGAGGAGGCAGCTCTCAAAGAGACAAAGGGAAATTTGGAAACATATCTCCTAGCTCTCTGTGCAGGGAGTTAAGTGCAAAAGAGATGAAGTAATGGAAAATAAGCTTCACTCACTTGAGGGTGCTCTGAAAGGACAGCCCTCCTTGACTCCAGCAGGTGTGTTAGCTCAGCATGAAGATAAACAAAGGAGGAAAAACAATCCCTCATCCGCTCTCTCCTTAGCCCTGCACAATTTAACTTCCATCCTGACCACTCCACTGAAACTGGGACCTCCCAATCACCCAAACTGTGGAAAAAGCCTTTCGTCAACCTTTCTTTGACACCCAACACATCGCTGTCAAGTAATTTCCGTTGTGTCTTACTCTCCGTGACCCCATTTAGGGTTTTCTTGGCAGATACTGGAGTGGTTTTGTCATTTCCTTTTCCAGCTCATTTTACAGATGAGGCAAACAGGGTTAAGTGACTTGCCCAGGGTCACACAGCTAGTAAATGTCTGAAGTAAGATTTGAACTCAGGTCTTTCTAACTCCAGACCCAGTGCTCTAACCACTGAGCCACCCTAGCTGCCCAGCAAGGTACAATAATTAACACGTGGCTGCCCAACCTTTCACAAATCCTCTCCATTCCAGCCAGGACTCCTTAATGTCTGACACTTCAAGAAGACTCATTCCTTGTATATTTTGGCCTCTCTCCCTTTCTTCCTATTTCCCACACCTAGTGCCCCTCTATCTTCTTCTCTAGGTTCCATGATAAATGGAAACAGTCCTGGGGCTGACATGAAGAGGGACCAAAGTCCAAAATCTGACTGCCACTTGATAGACGTCTAATGTCAAGCCAATCACTTAAATTCTCAGAGACTCAGTTTTTTCATTTGTCAAATAGGAATAATGCCACTCGCAGTCATTTCCTCCACGTGTTATTATGTTCTTCAGACTTTAAAGTGCTGTATAAATGTAAGTTATTATTATCTATCAAAACCTCACTCATTTTTCAGGACCTCATTCAAACTTGACTTCTCTGACCATCCCAACTAGAAATTACTACTTTGCATTGGGAGTTATCTGTTTACACAATACATATGAATATGTATATACACAAACACATATAGAGTGCACAGGGTGTCCCCAAAGTCCTAAACTCCCAAAGCTTTAAAATTGTACTAAGACTTTTGGGACACCATATATGAAGTATAAGATATGAGAATAAAATAGTATAAAATACTTTCTTACTTTGTTTTGTTGTTTCTTGAAGACTCATGAAGTCATTAGCTTTTACTTGCTCAATTCTTTTTTTTAATTATTTTCTTCAATTAGCTTTCATACCTTTTATTCCAATCGGTCAATTTGGCTTTTATAGGTATTCTTTTCTTCAGTGAATTTCTGTGCTTCCTTCACCATTTTGTTTTTCAAGGTGTTATTTTCTTCAGTATTTTTTGTTCCTCTTTGAACAAGCTATTAATTCTTCTTTTTTTCCATAATTTTCTTGAATTACTCTCACTTCTTACCCCTACCATGCTTATCTCCTTCTTTAATGCTGGTGACCACGTTATATCTCAGGGGGTCAAATTGAGAGTGTGGTGGCAATACCTGTACTGATTATACAGAATTAAAAACAAAACAGAATAGACCTTAGCACCTTAGGAGGAAGAATAATTAACTAAACTAAGAATTTACAAAATGGTGGGCTGGGGTGAGTGCCACTACCTCTTCACTCTGCTCTGATCTCCCCCACATGTTACCCCTCCCCACAAACACACACTCATTCCACTATTTCTCAATCATCCCTTTAAACTGAGGGCATACTTCTTGTTTCTTGACTCGGATGTGAAAATTATGGATTATGGCTCTGACTTCACCTTTCCAACCTCAGTTTTCTCTTCTGTAAAATGCAGATAATATTGTCTCTAGCACTTAACTCATAAGATTGTTAAAATAATATATGTAAAGTACTTTGCACACTTTAAAACCCTCTATATATGACAGCTATTATTATTAATCAATGGAGTACAATAGAAAATATGTACGACTGGTAGTCAGAAGACCTGGAAAATATAAGGTCCCTGAGGGCAAAGACTCTTTTATTTTAGTCTTTGTAGTACCTAACACTGTCTGGCACATAGCAAACAAGTAATGCTTGTTGATTTAATGATTCACCTGGACTCAAATCAGTTCTGCCACTTACTACCAGTGTGACCTTGGGCAAGTCACTCAACCTCTGACTGTCTCCACTGTTTCATCTACAAACTGAGGAAACAGGACCAGATAACCTCTAAGGTTCTTTGCACTCAGAGGTCTGCTGGTAAATATTTAACAGTGACCTCTCCAGAAATACAATGCATGTATGTATGCATTATGTATTATGTATGTATGGCAGACATTTAAGCTTAATCTGCAATATTAACATTCTCCTATTGCTTTAAGTATAAGCAACCAATAAGGGAATGAATCAAGCCCTGATTTGGAGATTTTTTTTCACTGATTTCCAGAGCCAGCTCAAGCACATCCCCACTTACAAATCTGTCTATGGTCCTAAGATCTATCTAAAATGAAGAATCAAAACAAAAAAATACCCAATTAACACTTTGATGTATAGAACGACCTTTGCAAATGTGAAGGCATTGTCTGACTATCAGCTATTGTAATTATTCAACATAAGGAATTAATAGGAGTCCAGGGTTCATAATCAGAAGGTAAGTTCCTTAAGAGCAGGGACTCTTTCATGTGGTCTTTGTATGCCCACCACCCATCACAGTGTTTGGCACAAAATAAGTCCTTAAATCTTTATTTATTAATTTATTTTACCCTTTTCAAAGAAAGCAATTTTATTTCCAAGAACTAACTTTCACTTTGGGGCTAGAAAAATGGGTGAAAGCTCTATTCCCCTGTGAATGGGCAAGGTGGCATTCTTGAATACTTAATGAGTAACCACCAGCAGAAGCCCTTTTCACCACAACACTGAAAAGGAAACACAAGCCTGTTGGGAACTACCAGCTATTCTTATTAGGAAAAATGCATACGTGCACCAACCGTCCCTACTAGGGAAAGTTCCCTGGCCACAATCTCCACTACCACCAGCAGGCAGCCAGCCAACAGGCACACTCATGCACACATTCATCCCAGCTGAGCCACACCCAGAAAGCCCTCCTGCCAGGGCTTAGGACCTCCTGCACCTGGGATCCCAAGAATGAGAGGATTCCTCATGTGAAACCCATCTCAAGCATTCAAATGTTCCCTGCTACTTTTAAATCAACCAGAAGCTGACCATATAAAGTCCAGGAAAAGGGGGTAAATTAGAAGGTTGTCTTGTGTGAAGCTGTCTGCCCATAGGCATCTGCTCCTCATAAATCCTTGGCCAGGAGTCAGAATGTGATCTGTAGAAACCACACTTCCTCCAGATTTATTTCTGAGTTATGAGTAGGAGGAGAGGAGGGGGAAATCGTTTTCCGTTAGACTCTTTGTAAAAGGTCAGCAAAGGGGAAAACCCAGACTGACAATTCTGTTCCCTTCAAGTATAGCCAACAAGAGGAAATTTGGGACATGAGTTTCCAGAACTTGGTTTCCCAGAAAGAAAGGGTTCCTTACTGTGTTTCAAGCTAGAGTCAGTAAGAAAAATGATCATTTGCCTCAGGTTGTGTTCTACTTTTCAGAAAAGTAAAAATGGGGCAATCTGGAGAGGGATGAGTTAAAAGGAAATGGATTAATGGTTAGAAGAACATACAGTTTAATGGTCTTGTGAAAGATTGTTCCAGATCACTAACAAAAGGAGACATGCAAATTTAAACAACTCTAAGTTTCACTTTAAACTCAGCCAATTGGCAAAGATGACAAAAAAAGATGGGAATGGTCAGTGTTGGAAGGATGGGGAAAGACATGTTCACTGATACACTGTTGGTAGAACTGTGCATTGTCCAATAATTCTGGAAATAAATATGGAATTGTACTGTAAAAACCACTAAAATGTCCACATCCTTTGACTCAGAGGTCCCTCTGCCAGGTATACACAATGAGGAGGTTAAAAGCAGAAAGAAGGTTTCCATGTACCAATTATTCACTGTGGCACTTTCTAAATCACAAATAACTGGAAACTATATAAATGCTTATCTATTGGGAAACAGCTAAAAAGATTGTAGTAGATGGATGAAATAGAAGAGTACTATATTATGAAGTGATAAAAATGGAGAATTTAGAGAAATCTGGTAATAATTATATGAACTGATGCAGAGTGAAGTAATCGATCAATCAGCAAACATTCATTTTTTTCATCTGCCATGTGTCAGGTACCAAGCCGGATGCTACAAAAACAAAAGATGATGAGGTTAATGTCTGCAAGGAGCATAACCAGAAAAATGAAAAATAAGCAGTGATTGTTAACAGTATAAGAAAATAACCAAACAAAAATAAAAAGCTTAAACTACTGTGAAATGATAATAGCCACCAAGGTTCACTCCCCAAGAAGAGATGGAAGTATTCATCTCCTTCCTTCTCTTCTTTTCAGAGACGTGGAACAATAGAACTTTGTCTTTTCTGTAAAGTTGGAGGTTTCACTTGCTGAATTACTTTTCTTCCTCTTTCTTTTTCTGTTTTGTAAGAGATGGTTCTCTGGCTAGGGGAGGATGTGAGTTATATTAGGAAATAAAAGTGTATGTAAAGATATCAATAGTTTAATTTTTTTCATTTAGGAAATTGAATTGTGCTTTTCTGGTGTGTGGGGATGCAAGAATACCAACTTTTTGGCTACTATAAATCCTTAATACTGTTTGAGGTTTTGAGGATATGAACTATTTGTTCACACCTTTTGACCATTGGTCAACTGTCTTCATGAATACCAGTGGAAGTGGCCATCTGTATTCAAGCAAGAAAGAGGAGTTATTGGGATGGGGAGGGAAAGCATTGGAAAGGGAATTTTGAAATCACTCACTTCTGGCAAACTATCCTGGTACTCCTTGATTCCTGTAGGCCTTTTTAAAATGTTTTATAGATTTCTCAAAAGTCATTTAGAGTCATTTTCTAGTAACTGCCACCCAAGCAAACCCCTTTATAACAAATGAAACTAAGTGACATATTGATCCTGTCAATGGAAACCTATAATCTGTATATTCTATACCTATGAGATGTTTGCATAGAGCTTTGCAAAACTAAGGATTATCATTGTCATGATCAATTACTGTTATTATTATTATTAGTTTAACCCCAATAAGGTGAGTTTCATCATTTAGTCCAGTCACTCTGGAGTCAGGGTGTTATTCCAGAAATTCCCCTAAGTGACAATGCCTCTAGCCTGGTTGACCAATGGAAGGCCATGTGGTGTAACAGAAAGATGGATGGCTTGGAATCAGAAGATCTGGGCTTATATCCTGCCTCTGCCAGGTATAGGGTCTATTAGGGGCAGATCAAAAGCCAGAACCCTGTCATTTCAGGTTGGGATGGAATGAGGCACTTGAAAGTCTTTGAACAGTTAACAAAAACAGGTTGGTTCTACCCTAACACAGCAAACATATGCAGCAGGGATATACTGGCACTTAGTTTCTCCCCCATGTCTCCATATGGAAATGTATCTGGTCAATAGGGCAGGATATGATGCCTCAAATGGTCCTCAGATATCCAGTTAGTCAGAGAGGTCCTGATTCCATGGGGATGGGATTAGGGAGCTGAGTTACTGCAGTAAAAGGTAATGGTGGCGAAACAGGGAAGTCAGGAAGACCCAAGTTCAAATCCAGCCCCAGACACCAGCTGTGGGATTCTAAGCAAGTCATTTAACCTCGGCCCCGCTTCCTTCGTCTGTAAAATGAAGATAATAATAGCATCTACTTCAAAAGCTCTTTGTGAAAATCAAATGAGCTAGTATTTGTAAAAATACTTAGTCCTTGGCACATTTTAGACACGCTGAAGCCACTCATTCTTTTCATTATGACCCCGACTTCTCTCCCAGCTGTGCTCCTGGCGCTCCAGACATTTCCATCTGTATCCCAAAGGGCTTCTTGCCCTGGAGATAGGGGTATCTGTCCCTTGCCTCAACTTGTGGCTTACTGCCCGGGACTTCCATCTGAAGAAAGATCCTGTCCATCCATGCTTGCTCCTCTCCCAGCTCTGCTCCTGACCCCTCTGGAAATGTCTATCTTGCTCTTCCTGAATACCTTCCCTCCCTTGGCCCTGCTTTTCACCTCCATTTGAAGTAGTATCTTCCCCTATTAGAATGCAAGTTTTTTAAAGACAAGGTCTGCCTTCCTTTTTATGTGTATTTGCATTCTTAGCATATATTCCCAGGACACTACCTGGAATATAGTAAATGTCCAAAAAATGTCTTACTATCTATGTATAGATCTGTCTGTCTGTCTATCTATCTATCTATCTATCTATCCATCTACCATATATATATCCAGCTATCCAGCTATCCATCCATCCATCCATCTATCCATCTATTCATCTATCCATTCATCTATCTATCCATATATCCATATCTCTATATCTATCTATATCTACACATATCATCTATCTATTCATATGTATATATATCCATCTATCTATCTATCCATATATATCCATCTATCCATCCATCTATCTGTCCATCCATCTATCCATCCATCTATTCATCCATCCATCTTTCTATCTATCTATCTATCCTTCTGTTCATCCATCCATCTATCCATTTATCCATCTATTCATCCATCTATCCATATATATGTGTGTATATGTATACGTAAATATGTATATCTATCCATCCATCTATCTATCCATATATATCCATATATATGGAGATATATATATATATGTATATCCATCCACCTATCCATCTATTCATCTATCTATCTGTCTACCTATCTCCCTTTCAAATCTAAAATACTATATGTTGTTCTGTTCTAGTGCATTCCATAAAAAGGATTGCCCATCAGGAAATTGATGGAGCTTCCAAGGCATTTGACAGAGCAATTTAGAGCCAGAGGTTGCAGATTCAAATCCCAGCTCTGGCATTTGCTTTCCATATGTGGATCTTCAGCAAGTTGCCTCATCTTCATGGACTTGTTTCCTCAGAGGTGCAATGGTGAGGAGGTAGGCGGAGAGCCAAGGTTTGGCTAGTTTCTAGTTGCTTCCACTTTTAAAATCTATAATCTTCCTATGAATTAGGGCTGTTTAACCTCAGAGAAAGAGAAGATTTAGGGGAGAAATGTTATGATGGTGATTTTTTCATATGAAAAGAGGGCTCTTAGATTAAAAAGGCATTAGCCTTCTTCTATGTAGTTCCAAAGGAAAGAAGTAACACTAGTGGGAAAAAATTCAAGGGGAGTCAGATTTTAGCTACATCTAAGAAAGAAACATGTGAGGTATATAGCTACCTGAAGATGAAATGGATAGGTGAGTAAGCTCCCTGTCTCTGGAAGTGAGTAAGCGGAGCCAGGATGACCACTTCTCTGGGAGGTCATACAAATTTTTAGACCTTTCTTTGCTCCAAGAATATTCTGTGCTTGAAACTATGCTGGCTACAGTAGAAAGAATTCCTCCTTCTGGCAATGTGTATCAATATGACTAGAAGAAATATGAGAGTGGATGATTCAAGGATGAGGCATCCAAAGTCACCAAAACCCTTCCTTCTTCCTGCATGGTCTCTACGTAACAGCAGTTTATATTCCATTTTTTGCCATTCCCTGGAAATAACAATGCACTGTCTAGCATTCCTTGATGCTTGCTGCTGGAGATACAGACAAAAATGAAACAGGTCCTTCCTTCAAGGAGCTTATATTCTCCTAGGGGAGGAAGGAATACAACATTACACATTATTAGGGAGAATCCATTAACTAAGGTCTACCTGTTACACTACTACCAGCTAAGGAATGTACTCATCAGATCATTTCTCTTGCTTAATTATTCTAGCTCCTTATACATGGGAGGCAAAGGGCACATTCAATATAACAAGGATTTGCTTGGCACCATGCACCAAGCACTGTGGTTAATGCTGGGGAACACAAAGTAAAAAGGAAAGAGATCCTGCCCTCAAGGAGCTTACATTCTGGAGGGCAGAGAGGAGGGGGCAAGACACAACATGTAGATGTGACTAGGGAAAATTACCAGTCACCAGCTAAAGAAAATATTCACCAAGTTTAGTCTAGTTTTAACATGAACAAGACAAAGGCAGGTCAAAAGGGAAGGTGGCCATGGCTGCTCAGGCTGGGCAAGACACCCAAAAAAGTGTGACAAGTATAGAGCTAAAAGAATAGGGGGACAGTACCATGCTGCTAGTTTCCTTTATGGGCAGTTCTGGCTTTTCTAGGACAAGGTAAGTCCCCTGAGGGAAAAGACTGTTTGGTTTTGGTTTTTGTCTCTGTATCCCCAGCATCCAAGAGAGTATTTAATAATGACTTGCACAGTGGTTAGGGCACTGGACTTGGAATTAAGAATAAATCCGTTACTAACTAAGTGAGCCTGCACAAGTCATTTAACCTCTTTGGGCCTCAGTTTACTCCTATGTAAATTAGGAGGTTAGATTATATGGCTTTTGTGGTCCCTTCCAGTTCTGGTGCTATGATCACACAGCATCCTTGTGAGTAGTTAAGAATGGCAGGTAGTGCAATATGTGTAGTCCCTAAAATTCAGAGAACTGCTTGTTTAAAAAATGAAGAATTAAAACCAGAAAAGAAAATGACCTGGATAGAATTTGAAAATTAAATAATGGGTTGCTCTCTTTCCTATGAACAGCTAGGTAGTGTAGTGGATGGAGTACCAGGTCTGGAGTCAGGAAGACTTTTTTTCATGAGTTTAAATCTGCCTCAGCTACTTACCAGCTGTGTGACCCCGGGCAAGTCACTTAACCCTGTCTCCCTCAGTTTCCTCATCTATAAAATGAGGTGGAGAAGGAAGTGGCAAACCACTTTAGTATCTTTGCCAAGAAAATCCCAAATGGAGTCACAGAGAGTTGGACATGACTTAGAAAAATGCCTGAATAACAATAACTCTTTCCTATAGTGCAATCAGCTGTGGTAGAGAAAACTACAATTAATCAGTGGCTTTAGGAGAGTGCTTTCCCTTAAAACACAGCAGTGTTTTAATAAACAATGAGGTTTGAGAGATATAATTTCAAGTAGGTAGATATTTAATAAACATAGCAATGGTCTTGGAAACATGTGAATGAAGAGAATTGACCTTCTATACCCTTTGAGTCCTAGGCCCCTCAAGCTCCACTTTCTTAACCTTCAAGATTTTCTGTAATGCCATGTTTTAGAACCAGAGTTCAAAAACAGTCTAAGGATGGGCCTGATTCAGCATGGCCAATACCTGGGGATTAGATGGACTAGATGGAAAAGAAAGGACTTACGCAACCATGAAGAAGTGTAGACAAACAGGTGGTTAGTCTCAGATAACAGGTGGCTATACCAGCAGATGGTTCATGGTTAGCTTACAGATGGCTATTATGAAAGAGGTAAGAAATCAGGTGTCAATTTAAAATTGATATGTGGAGAAACTTCCTAAAAATTTAAACTATTTAAAAGTGAAATGTCCTGCCTCTAGAGGTGGTGGTCCCCTTCTTTGGAAGACTTCAAGCAGAAACTGCATGACCACTTGTCAGGTATGTTATAATGGGGATTCCTTTTGCATATAAGTAGGACTTAATTGCTGGTGAGATGTCTTCCCAGCTCTCACATTCTGTAAAATTTTATGAGTGACTGATTTTATTGGGAACTAAAGTCGGTCCTCAATATGGGAGAGCAACCTTGGGACCAGTTATTAAAAATGAAGATTTAGTCATGAGACCTGCAACAAGAATTTGATTCCTAGGATTGAGATACCAATTCAAAATGGTACCAGAAATAAAAAGACTTGATACTGAACCCCTAAACTTTGAATTCAGAAGCTCTCATTGTTTTCTCAACATTTAGAGATGGACGACTAGTCTTCATATGTTGGTGAAGTGACCCTGGGAATTCTCTATAGAGATTAGAGATATTAGAGAGAAGAAAGCCATGAGATATAGAGATAATACCAGAATAGACTTCCAAGTCCTCAGTAACTCCTCTAAGAAGAATCAAAAATGACTGTTTCTTTCAAGTGGAGATAATATACAAAATTAGGAATCACATGATTAAAAAGACTCTTTCAATGTACTTGTTAAGGGAGAAATCAACAAGAGGAAACTATGATATATTAGAATTCCTTCAGGTGATAAAAATTAAATGATGCATCTGAGACATATACCATGTATCATCTTGATTTGCCTCTTCAGTAATCATCTCTTCAGTACATAGTAAACCCCTAATTTGATTCTGTCACCTAGTCAATAAACTTCAATTGCTCCCTATTCCATCTAGGTCTACTATCGTTTATCTCCATGCCTTTGTCCAGCCATATCCTACACCTGGAATTCACTCCTTTCTTATCTCCATGCTGTAGAATCCCTCTCTTCCTTGAAGTTGCTGTTCAAGCATCACCATCTACATTAAGGCTTTCCCAATCTCCCTAAGTTTAAGTGCCCTCCCTTCTTCCCAAAACACTTTAACTACTTTGTATTATTCACTTTATATTTATTGTGTGTGTATATGTGCACATATACACAGAATAAATGTATCTAAATTTATTCACATTATTTATTTATTTGATTATATTTAATGTTCCCATTAAAACTATAGACATATATGTACTTATGTATATGTATATGGGTATGTATATACCTATATGTGTGTATGTGTGTGAATTATATATATATATATGTATGTATAAAATCCTTTTTTTCTCTCCTGTCTGAATAAGCTGTTTGAGAGTAGTAATCATGTAATCACTTAATGTTTTCTGTTTGTATCCCCTGTTCATAGTACAATACCTGGCACATATTGGTTTATTCATTATTTATACAATAACTTTTTTGCTGAATAAAAAGAGAACAAAACTACAGAAGGCCATATAGAAATGGCAGCAGCTCCATAGTTAACCCAGGATAAGGTAAGACACCCACGTCCAGCTGAACATCAGGCCAAGTCAGCTGTTTTCCTAGAAACCTTATCCCACTGAGCTGAGATGTTCCAACAGAACCACTCCAATTATTCCACAAAGGCATTCTTATCCCATGTCTTACTCTCCCTTCATTTTGACCTTAATGGATGAAGTCCCATAGACTTTACTCTCTAACCAACCAATGTCTTGGGTGTCGGCATGAGGATAGAACTCGGAACTTCTCAGGAAATAGTGTGCAGGGAAGCATTGATTCCACATTGATACACACATCAGCTAAACACAAAAGACAAATTCCTTCAGACTAGAAATAATAAGAAAATGCCTAAGGACCATTAGAGCAGAATTTCCATAGTTGGGTTTGGGGGACAATCTCTTGTCATACAGACTCAGCATGACAGTCTTACCAACCAAAGTTTTAGAAAGTATCTAGAGTTCTCTACTTTTTTTCTTCCTTCTTTGTTAACTTCCTATGAAGACTCTTGGCATGCTGCTGAATATGGTGCTAGACTGAGGAATAATTGGATTTGAATCCCACTTCTAACACTGATTGCCTATGTGACCTTGAAACATTATTTATACTCTGTGTACCTCAGGCAACTCTTTAGGGATGATCTGCTAAGTGATGGATTGATTTTCAATCTTCTTGGTGGAGAGAGTTCCCACAGTGGGAGGCCCCTATGTTGATGGAATCATGGACGCTTCAGGAATTTATGTTAATTTTCTATCAAGTCCAAACACAGTTATTTGTTTGAAGAGAAGCAATCTTAGATCTATATCCTGTTTGAAAGGAAGCCAAGAAAGGAAAAAAAGCATGAATATCAGCCACAAAGTACAAATGTTGCTTGTTCATACTCCAGTTCTCTGCTCCCTTCTTTACTGTGGAATCTACCTGGTTCCAAGCCCTTCACTGATTCTGACTTCAGAGTCCAGCCACAATCAAAATAAAGGCAGAAGTCTCTAAAGGTATGAAGTCTCTCTGCCAAGGCGTAACAACAGATGCAAAACAACGGGGGGAGTTAAACTTGTATCATAAAATGAGGCATGATCTCCACTGTAAATTTACAAGTATATAGAATATAACCATGAAATCCATTTCCCACAATGCTTGGGGCAAAGAAGACCTTGCTTATTGCAGGAAATTCACTGGGCCATTGTTCTCACTATATTTCCCATGAATCTTTCCGAGGTAACATCATGAGGCTTCATCAGATTGGATAAACAAGATCCACAGTATAGAAGATTTTAAAGGGAGATGCCAAGAGCAAGGAGTCAGGGAGGGGAAGGTAGATATATAAGGAAATGCCTGAGACATGAAAAATGAAAGAAGGAAAGACATTTTGAATAAATAATTAAGAAACAGAGCTATGGGAAAGGGGTTGAGGAGTCACTGGAAGTAACATGGATGAGAGTAGCAAGGGCAAGTTTGTGGTAGACAGAAGACAAATGAATGGATGGCAAGTTTGGCATCCAGCACTCCCTGTCTTTACCTGGAGAAGGAAGGCAGAGCTCACACAAGATTTTTTTAAGAAGTAGATTATAGTGCATACTAAGCATCCTGCACCTGCTTTGTGAATGCAAAATGGCTTCGCCCTCCTCATATGGTGGGAAGCCAGAGGGATCGAGGGGGAATCGTAATAGAACTGTCCTGAAGATACAGGGGATTTCCCCCCTTTTCTCTATGGGTTCCAAGAATTTCTTTTAATTGCTTCATTTCCTTGTAATTGATGTTGCTTCATGTTTTATTTAATTCTTTAACTTTTTCCATATTAGATTTCCAGGGTTTTGGCATGACTAGGTATAGAGTAACACAATGGGTGAGGCTCAAAAATAAGACTGAAATAGGGATCTCTCCAAAACACCAAGCTGAGTCTGGTGTAGTTATGAAGCCTACAGTTTTCCCTCTCCCAGGACCAAGTCTGTAGACCACTGATCTCATTTTATGTTGTTGTTTTTTTTCCCCCAGTCTTGCTTTCACCTTCCTTACCTTTTATACAATTTTCCAGTGATAACTCAAGTTCCTATAGACCTACAAGGTTTTCAGAATACTTATCTTGTAACATCAATAACAGAAATATTATGATCCCCATTTTACAGATGAGTACATTGAGACTGTGCTAGACTAAAGTGCCTTGCTCATGTCCAGAGTCTAGGTAAGTATCTGAGACAGAACTCAGATTCATGTCTCTTGTTTCCAAGTCCTTCCATTATATCATGTTCATCTCTTGTTGGCTTCAAGGATGTGTTGAGAAACACAAAGTCAGGACTCAAAGACTTGATTTAGTGATTCATTGGTACCTCTAGTGAAAGTTTAGTGGAGTAAGATGGAAAGTGAAAGGAAATGATTCAAAAGAAGTTTTGGATTAATTCAGGGATTTTATTTACCTAGGCTATCCTGACATTCTAGTAGCACAGACAGCCAAATATGTATTCATTCCTTCAATAAACCTTTATTAAGCAACTACTACATGCCAGGCACTGGGCTAAGTGCTGGCTATACAAAAAAGAGACAAAAGGTAGTTCCTGCCTTCAAGGAGCTTACAATCTAACAGATGGACAACATACAAATAAATACATACAAAGTAAGCTTTATACAAAATAAATAGAAAAATATTTAAAACAGGAAGGGACTGGAATTAAGAGAAGTTGGGGACATCTTCCTGTCAGAGGTGAAAGAGGAAATATTTAGGTCAGAAAGGAAATCTTGATGGGAAAAAGCAAGACAAGGATGTGATAGAGGTATAGGAACAACTATCCTGGGAAAGAGGGATTAGGCTCATTCTTCTTGGCCTCAGAAGACAGAATAAGAAGCAATGAGAGGAAGTTTTAAAAAAATTTAAGGAAAAACCTTCTTACAATTAGAACTGTTCAAAAGTAAAATGGGCTACTCTGGGAGTTAGTGGACTCTTCCTTCCTCATTGGAAGTCTTCAGGCAAAGAGGGGATTTTCTGAACAATCCATCAACCAATAAACATTTATAACTCCCCTACTACATAGCAGGCACTGTCCTAAGTGCTAGGGATACAAAAAGAGGTGAAAGACAGTCCCTGCCCTCAAGGAGCTGACAGTCTAATAAGTAATCATCCAATGACGGCAAAGACCAGTTGGAAATACAATTGGACTGGAAGACCTCTGAAGTTCCTCCTGACTGAGAGACTGGGAAATAAATGAATTTGTCCCTCACAGTTCTATGTGACCATTACATAGTTGATCATTTTTCCTCCTTAAAAAACTGCATCAAAGACAAAGTTGCATCCCACTTCTAAAGATGCAGAAATGGGTATCTGCTCACGAGTTGCCAACCCAACGTCTTCCTTCCTTTCCAGCCTGTTGCTTCACCCTTGTTTATATTGCTTGGCCCTGCCCGTTTAGCTGACATTTAAAAAGCAGAAGTATGTTGCCTGTCTCCTTTCGTTGGTGGTGAACTTTGTGCCTCAAGCTGTGTTGCAAACTCAGTTTGCTCAACTGCACCTGGGAGGGCAGCCCTTTCACATCAAATGGGTTCTTTCTGGAGAAAACCAGTAGCAGTTTATTATTCTTGAGTATTCAGCTGCCAACGCTCAGCTGGGCTGAGCCTCTCAGGGTCGTTGTGTAATTCTCCCCATGAAAACAACATACACACCAGCAATGGGGGAGGGAGACAGAGATGGGAAAGAGGAGGAGAGCAAACTTGCCTCTCCATAATACCCCAGACATCCCAAAAATACATTTATCTATTGCTAGCTCTATGGTAAAGATGAGAAAATCAAGTCTTGGCAAAATGAGATGACTAACTCCAGGCACCCAACCCAGTGTTGGCTGTCATGATTGAAACCTGATTCTCCAACTCCAGGACCATTACTTTTAGAAATCTAAGGACAAAGCACTGACTTTAGAGTTGGCGTAGAAAAGCTTGAATTACCAGTTCTTTATATACCGGGCTGACTTTGGAGTCAGAGGAACTGAGTTCAAATCCTGCTCACTTCCTGAGTGGCTTTGGACAAATCACTTAAAGATAACAAGTGCTGGACAAGCTGTCTGGGAAGAAGAGCTTAGGCTGGTTTTGTTTGGTCTCAGAGGACAGAATAGGAGCCAATCATGGAAACTGGCATCAGTCTCCTCCTCTGTAGAATGGAATAAATAGGACTAGATACTCTCTACAATCCTCTCAGTTCTAAATCTATAACCCTATTATCTTCTCTGGGGATCGGTTTCCTCATCTATAAAATAAAAGGGTTGGAACAAATGTCTTCTAAAGTCTCTTTCTGGGATCTCTATGATCCCAAGACAAAATGAATTCCAAGGTCCCTTCCAATGCTATCATTTCTTGAATCTTGTATGATCATTCTGTAAGAAAAAACTGAGGGCCAAAAGGGAAGAAACATCATATAGGCAACTCATCCTAAGGAATGTGGAAGAAAGTGAAATAAGAGTTTGGATTTGGACTTAACTATCACTTTACTAAGAAACAGAACATTCACTCTATCCCACATGGACATATGTAGAGGGAGTAGGTGAGGAGCGTTCCCTATCCCCCAATTTTGACATGAATCATTCAATAAGTATTTAAGAAGCAGCTGCTTTGTACCCAGGCACTGCGCTAGGCACTAGGGATGCGAATACAAAGAACGAATTTACAAGGAGACAAATTTAGTTTCTGCTATCTTGGGTTTTCCCAGGGTCACCACCATTTGTTAAGACTAGGCTCACCTGTCAGTCCATCTCTGTAGTATTGAAAAGGCAAAGACGATCATGGCTTTAACCTCTTTAACACTTTTTTTTTCTAACTTTGTATTTAAGTTTATGATATGTTTTTGTTTCTTCTCTCCATTCTGAATCTGTGTTCTGGCGTTTGAGTCTAAAATAAAATTTTGAAAAACAAAAACAGGGGAGGGGAGGGGAGGGAAAGGGAGGGGAGGGGAAGGGAGGGAAGGGAAATAGCAGAAAAGGAAGTGGAGGGAAAGAGGGAGAAGGAGAAAATGGCAGAACAGAGGCATTATTTTCCCCCTTATTTCTGCACTCCCACTTTCATTTCCTGGCTGTTCTTCTGGCATTAGCACTGTGCCTAAAATACAGTAAGTGTTTAAGAAATGTCCATCGATTGACAGTTGAGGACTGTCCGTAAGTGACTTCCAAGAGGCTAGGGGAAAATGCTTACCCTGACCTAGATCTATATGAACTTTAACATGAACTTTTGGCGCAGGATTCAGGAGCAGATCCTTCAACTAATTTAGCTAGTGACACCCAATACTTAAAGAACTTGGAAGAGGGGGAAAGGGGAAGCTTTGCCTCCAAAGATACTTTCCATTACAACTTGGCATTAGACTCTCTAGTCATTTCAAATATTCAGATTAATTTTCACAACCCAGAATTGATTTCAAACAGCTGGCTTGGGAAGCAAATCTAGTAAGGCCTTTGGGGTGAAAAGGGTAAGGAGTGTCTTGTTTTTCCTGGAGATTAACAGGTACCTTCTGGGGCCTGGGCTGGGAGGGGGTGGGATTCTTCATCTATGGCACACAGCAAGAGGGACTGGCATTTGGAAGACCAAGCCCATCCAGGGCTAACCCAGGGAACAGAGTGGGCTCCATATAGCAACTGGAAAGAGGACAGGTGGCATTTCTAGGAAAGATCAGACCCCTTGGAGATGGGAGGTCTTAGAGTGGAATGTTGTTGTGGGAGGGCCACAAGAGGCAGCTGGACCTGGATTGAGTTACTCTATTCAGAATTCTAAAAGGTTTTGGGAGAGGCAGTCAGATCTGGGCCTCCAAACAACTTGTACTCTCTTTTCCAGGTCATTTTCCTCAAAACACTTTCCTAAGTAGAATATCTCTGAAGTCTAGGAAGCCACTCTTCTCTAGGGAATGAGTAGCAAAAATGAGTATAATGCTTTTCACCTAAGCTTTGGAAACAGGGCAGGAATCTAAGAAATGGCCAATTGAAAAGACAGACAGGGTTTGTCCTTTAAAAAAATAGAATTGCAGGACAACACAAAAAATTTAACAGAATAAATGTCAAAGAGGCCATGTATGCTACAAATAAAAGGATAAAACAGAGTTTGAAAGTTAAGGCCACTGACTTCCATTTGGCCATCCAAGCCTCTACCAGAATTCCTCACCAGAGTTATCCATAAGGTTATACAGCTAGAGGTGAAAGATACCTTATCCAACCCCCTCATCTGACAGATGAGGAAACTGAGTTCCAGAGGAATGAAATGACCTGCCCAGGGAATAAATGGCAGAGCCACAGTTTGACCTCAGAAATTTGAAGCTTGGGATTTCAACTCCAATCTCAAAAATATTTCCAGTGTCCCACATTTCTAATCATTGTCCTAGAGGAAAAGATGCCCATTACATAACATGTAATTTTTAAAGGGAAGTCTTCGTCACCAGTCTCCCCCTCTGGAACAAAATATGATGTTTGTTTTATTTTTAAATTTTGTCTGGGTCTCTGATTTCACAGACGTGAAGATTTCATGGTGAGGAAACCCCCTCCACCAATATCCATCAGTAGCTTTTCTACAACTGATAATTTTAGAGAACTGTCAATCAATCGACAAGCATTTATTAAGAACCCATTTCGTTCCAGGCACTGGATTTGGTGCTGGGGATATAGACACAAAATGGAATCCTCTCCTGTCCTAGGAGGAGGAGGAGGAGAGACGAGACACTAGAGAATGAGAAGGAAGATACTAATGAAAGGAAGAGGAGACAGAAAAGGGAGGTGGAGGAAAGACAGAATAAAACAAAGGAAATAGAGGCAGACAGAGGAGATAGACAGACTAGATAGATGAGAGAGAGAGAAAGAGAGAGAGAGAGAGAGAGAGAGAGAGAGAGATGAGAAAAAGAGGGCATTTATTAAGCATTTATTATTGTCCAAACACCCTGAGAAGTTCTAGGGATACAAATATCATCAAATAAGACAATTCTTGCCCTCAAGAAACTCACATTCAAATGTGAGAAGAAAATATATAAAGAAGTTGGAAAGCAAGAAGGGAAACCAAGTCCAGTCCCAGCAGCCCTGATGCGGAAATGGCCAAGAAGTCCTGTTGAGGCTTAGATCCAGACAAAATAAGATCAAAGCTGGTCTGTAAAAGCCCAGGGTAGTTCCAGGGGCAGAATCCATTTTTTCTGATGGAGGGGGGTGGAGATGAATAGAGACAGCAATGTGTGGAAACAGATAGGAAATGGATTTGCCAAGATTGTTTCTGGCTTCTCTACCCAACCCATCCAAATCAAATCCAACTTGGCAAATATTTATTAAATTACTGATTGTATAGTATTATGTAATTCACAATTATATTATTAATATTTATTAATAATAACTATTTATAGAGCCCTCTATGGTTTGTGAAGTGCTTTACATACATTATGTCCTTTGACATTCACAACAAAAGGTTAGAATGGTATCACAGATGAAGGAATTACCTTGAAGTAAGAAGGAACAAAGTTCGAATCCTATCTTTGATATCTGCTAGTCATTTGACCCATACACTTGAGTATGTGGGTGTTCAAGAAGGACTAGCCCCTCGGGTGTGAGGGCTTGCTGAGTCCTTTTCAGGGATGCTGATCCACCTTTGGTTTCCATCTTCACCCAACACTCACCTGTGGCTCCAAGAAGCTATAGCATTTACAGTAACCACACCCAAGCAAAATATCTTGGTAAACGGGCTAAACCAGGTTGAGGGTAACCTACAGATTTCAATGTCATCAATAAGTTACGGGGGTGTCTACCCCAAGAATGTGAAGAATTCCCCAGAGGAATGGGTGGACAAGAACAATTTGTTCCAATGGCCATGAAGATGGCTGAACTAGGCACTGCTTAGAACTTGGTCAGATATGGAAGATGCCAAGGTCATCCACTGCATCCCAGGCTATCACTAGTCATTCTGACTTTTTTCTTGCTTCTGGATTTCAATGTCTCTAGAAGAGAGAGTGAGGCTGATTTCTTCATGCAGCTCTGCCCGTTTAAATCCAATTCACACTCGTGTGAAGCCACCATCCCATGACATCATTCGTCTTCTTTGAGAATGAAGGACAAGCAACAGCTATTTGATCATGGGCAAAACTGTGGACTTAGGCTCTCCCACTCACTTTCTTGATCTCAAAAAAAACAGGGCTGCCCTAGACAAGGTACCTTCTAGCTCTAAATCAGTATTCCTATCAATGATCATGTTACGTACAGGTTAATCAATAAGCATTACTAAGTAATTACTACATTCCAGGCACTGTGGTAAGCACCAGGGATTCAGTCAATCAATTAATAATAATTAGATACATACAGTGTACCAGATATACATTTATAAAGGGCCTACTATGTACCCGGCATTAAACTAAACACTAGGGAGTCAATCAGTGAGTCACTCCGTCAACTAGCATTTATTAGGTGTTTACTTTTTTCCAGGCACAGTCCCTCCCCTCAAGGAGGGTGCATTCTATTAATAATACATATATTATTATCCCTATTTTTAAATCAAGATGCAGAGACTAATGACTTGCCCAAGGCCACACAGCCAGTCAAAGTCAGAGGTGAAATTCAAACACAGGTCTCCTGACAGCAACACTCTATTTTGCCTAATATGCATTCCATTAAGAATACGGGGAGGAGCAGCTAGGTGGTGCAGTAGAGAGAGTACTGAAGTCAGGCTGACATCCTTCTGAGTTCAAATCCTGCCTCAGACACTCCCTAACTGCATGACCCTGGGCAAGTCACTTAACACTGTCTGCCTTAGTTCCCTCATCTGTCAAATGAGCTGGAGAAGGAAATGGCAAACCACTCTAGTATCTCTGCCAAGGAAATCCCACATGAGGTCACAGAGTTGACTGAACAACAAGAAGAATACAAGGGTGGCTGCTGCTGCTGAAGAAAGTGCATTAGAGACATGCCTGTGGTATCAAGACACAACTCTGGAGGGAATGTTTGAGGTCTTTTAGTTCCAACCTCTCATTTTACAGATGAGGAAACTGAGGCATACTGATCCAAAGTCATTCTGTTTTTAAGTAGCAGAGCTCCTATAACCCGAAATCTTTTAGCACTGTTTCACCTCCACTACTTATGGACCTTACTTCGCGATCAATCTATAGGCTTTTTGTCAGAAAATACCTTCGAAGGCTCCCCCACACCCCCGCCCAGACACCAAGCATGCCTAGAATTCAGTTTGAAATATTCTTCAAGGGCTCCACTGTGGTGGGGGATGGGAAAGCCAGAACAGGGGCTTTCTGTGTAACCAAGCTATCACCAACCCAAGACAAATGTGTTTGTATATCTGCTATAGACCAAGGTCAAGGCCAGATGCTTCTGTGCCCAAACAACAAATTCTCTCCTCTCTCCCCACCCCTTAGTCTTGTAACTGGAGTCTGGGAATGCCAGGGCTGGTGATTCCACCCTCCTCTGCAACTCCTACGTTCCAGCTCCACCCTGGCAGCTGCACGAGCTGTGATGAGCAGAAGGTTGGTCTCAACCTCCACCACTCCCCTCTCTTCCCAGGCACAGAGAGCTAGAAGGGGCCAGGTATGAGACAGACAGACAGTTATCACCTGTGACAACAGGAAAGGACGCACATTTTTGACTCACTAGGACCTTAGAGTTGCCAATAAAAATATATTTTCCTGTTGTTGTCATCGTGGTAAAATGGAAAAGCCTTGGGACCCTGAAGTCAGAAGAGATATGAGTTCAAATCCTACTTTGGGATACTTGCTATGTGATTATGGACACATCATTTTTCCTCTCTTGCCCTAACTATCCTTACTTGTTAAATAGGAATAATAATATCTAGAACGCCCCCCCCCTTTGGGCTGATGTGAGAATGCCGGTCTCTAGCCCTCCTCCCCAGCACAGACACACACACAGCCCCACCTCTCCCACCCCCTCCACCCCCACTCATTCCTTCTGTCCAACGTGAGCTGCCAATTCTTTATCCATTTATATTATTTTCCATATATACACACACATGTATGTATATGGATGGATATATATACATGCATGATATATAATTTTCCATATATTTCCACATATGTGCATATATTATACATGTACATATACAAAATACACACACGTACCATTAATATACACACCTAGGTGTATACAAGAACACACGTGTCTAGATAGATATAGATATGTGGATGTAGATATAAATGTATAGTTGTAGATATAGGTATAGGTATAGGTATAGGTGTAGGTATAGGTATAGATAGATATAGGTATCTTGTATATGGGGCAGGCAGGTGGCTCACTGGAGAGGAATCAGAAAGACTTAAATATGGCCCCAGGTACTTACTAGCTGTGTGACCCTGGGCAAGTCACTTAACCCTGTTTTCCTCAGTTTCCTCATCTGTAAAATGAGCTGGAGAAGGAAATGGTGAATCGCTCCAGGATCTCTGTCAAGAAAATCCCAAATGGGATAATGAAGAGCTGGACACGATCAAAACAAGTGAACAACAATATATTGTATGTGCCTAATTATTTACGTGGGGTTTCTCCCATTGGCATGCAAGCTATCTGAAGGCTGGGACCACACTTTTGCCTATTCTTTCTGTCCCCAGTTCCTAACACATTGCATTGTATACAGTGAGTGCTTAATAAGTGCTTGATCTACTGACTGACTGGGATAATGAAAGGCATTTTGCAAATGGCAAAGAGCCACAAAATGTCATCTATTATTTTTCATAAAAGATTATTGCATTATTATTTATACTCACTAGTTGTGTGATGGTGGGCAAATGATTCAACCTCTCTCCACTTCAGTTTCCTTATCTGTACAATGGGGATAATATAGGACCAACCTCACGAAATTGTTGTAAAGATCAAGGTATGGACAAAGCACTTTGCAAACCTCAAAATGCTCCATCAGTGTTATTATTGTTGCTATTAAAGTTTCCTCATAAACCACCGGTACTTTTTTTGGTCCCTGTCCTTGGAGCCAGGACAATACTACAAAAGGGAAGGAGAATCTCAGGGTTTAGAGTTAGAAAGGAAGGACCAGACTGATCTGATCATCTAATCCAGAATCACAGAATTTCAGAGCTGGGGGGGAGGGGAGAGGGGGTCATATGCCACATCCAACCCACATCCAAAAATAATTGCCATTATAATACATCCCTACAGTGGTCTTTGTTCAATGATTTCCAATGAAGGGAAAATCTACAACCACTTAAAGCAGCCCTCTCCACATCTGGCTAACTCTATTTCTTCATCTTCTAGATGAATAAACTGAAGCCCAGAGATGAAAGCATGAACATGAATGAATGAATGAAGCATTCATTAAGAACTTACTATTTTATTTGCCTGACATTGTGCTGAGGGCTAGGGATATGATTTTTTTTTAAGAGATAGTCTCTGCCCTCAAGGAATTTACAATATAAGGGAAAAATATGCAGAGAAAGAGGAGTGATGTAAGGTAAGGGAGTTTTGTTCCGAGAAGGTAGAAATGAAGAGGAAAAGAAGAACGGTAAGAACAGAAAGTGAGATAGTTGGCTAGATGTGCCAAAGAGATATGAAACCCAGATATGGCACAATGTTAGCCAGTAAGTAGATAGAATGGATTAGGTTTTTGCACACTTAGTCAACTGTGGTGAGTTTTAGGATGGAAGCTCCAAAGATAAGTAAATTAACTTCCCTTTTTGGTCCACCTCCACCCCTGCCCAGGCAGGTAATGGATTCTTGAAGACTAATAGGTATGGAGGTCTGGATCTCAGGTGGGGGCACTGGGGCAAGTGGGTAGGAGCAGGCTAAAGGCAGCAGACAGACAGCAAGATGGCCAAATGCAACACAGAGCGATTCACCCCAACGCTGTCCAGGTGGTAAGCAGAAGTGCCAAGATTCTAATCCAAGGCATCTGACCCTAAATCCAGTGGTCTCTCCATCCTACAGAGCTAGTAAGGAAAAAAAAAGTTGTTGTGTTTTTAATGTGGGGAAAGAGGACAAGTAATTTGCTAAATGTCTAACATTTGAAACTCACCCAAATAAGAACCCCAACATCTACCCCCAACCTCTGTCTACCATGGCTTCTTCATTGGGATGTTGGAAGAGAGTCTTGCCTCCTAAAAGGTTTTGGAATTTCTGCCTCCACTGCCAGAAAACCTGAGAGAATCACACAAAAAGGAAGTAGAGGCCATCTTTGTCTTCTATCATGAGTCTGGAAAATCGGCTTGTACTTAGCACAGTGCCTAGTCCATTGTAGTCTTTTAATAAATGCTAGTTGACTGACTGAATGAATGTTCACATTCCTACCTCGGTAGTATAAGCAACCCTTCTAGAATCAAGAAGGAGCATTCCTTGGGTTTTTTGATCAATCAGCCAAGAAGCATTTACTTAGCATCTACAATGTGCCAGCCCTGTGGAGGTTCTGGAGATATAATTATACTGTGACCAGAACAGTAATTTGGCCCAGCAACCAGCTGAATAAAAGAGAGACGGGGATGTATTCAATAGTCTGCTTATTACAGAACCATTTCAAACAGAGCCAAGATACAATAAAATCACAAGGCTTATATTCCCCATAGCAGAAATCCCTATGTGATGGAATGCACAGACCCTTCTTTGGAATCCACCACTCCTACCCCAGCTCAAGGCTAATTATTCAATGAGACTTCATCCTAGGATGTCCAGAGGCACAAACAAATAGGGAGTCACAAAGAAGACTTGCTAATTAACTACCCTGAAACTTCTTTAGTTATTCATAGACCCAATGAAAGCATCCATCCAACAAGATTATACTCTTCCTGCATATCTGCCTCACAGAAGAGGGGGAACATGAACGTCTGGTCTACTACATAATTACAAAGAATTAAACAATCCCTACATGTGAGGAACATACCTTCTAACGGAGGAGACAAGAACATATATAAATATGTACAGCATAAATGCAAAGTGAATAAATGCAAATGATATACAATGGTGTTCAATCTAAGGTAGTTTAGAGGGGAGGGAGGTAGGAATTGAGGGAATCAAGAACAGCTTCACGAAGATAGTGATGCTTAAGCTGTGACTTGAAGGAAGAAAGAGATTCTGTGAAAAGAGGGGAGGAGAAAGTGTAGTCCGGGTATTCAGGAGGGCCAGAGCAAAGACACAAAGATGGAAGTTGGAGTGGACCATGGTAATATGGCAGATAAAGGAGGCATCTAATGGGGATGATACTCTTCAGATCCAACTTTATTGGCTACCAGGAGAATTATGTTCATAGAATATAGCTGGATAGAAGCTCATCTAGTCCAAAGTCCTCATTTTACAGATGAAGAAACTGAGGATAAATAAATTGACTAAAGTCATACAAGTACTGAGTGACAGAGCCAAGAATTATGCCCATGTATGGGATGAGAGAAAACTTCTCAATTTGGGGTGGTTAACTTTTCAAATTGCTTCCGTCAATCACTTTTATCTTCCTTTGTCTGTTTTCCCGCCTTGGTGGGACCCTCCCCTTATCTTTCCTTGCTGTCCCAGTTGGGGAAGTATTTGGTGAAGTGTGCCTCTCCACCAATGAGAGGGGAAACAGTCAGGGAGGGGTCTTGACTAAGTTAGGTTATAAATTCCAGCACTATCTTTTGTAACTGGCCTCTTCTCCATGATGAGTCATGGGGAAGACCGCCCTCTTCTCCCGGGGAAGAGAATAAAGTCCTGTTCTTATCCTAAGAGATCTCTGTGTTTATTTCTTTTCACTAAATTAAGGATGAAGGATATTTTTCATTCCAAACACCCAGGTCCTTTGACTACAAGTCTTGCTTGCTTTCCATAGCACCAGCTCAGAAACTTACAATTGATATCTGAGATTTGAAAATCTGTGCTTCGTTCTTTTCCATGTTTGCATTTCTTTCTTTTTTCCCATTGTTCACTCCATCAGTTACAACCCTTCTATACAACCAGACTAACGTCCAGTGTGAAAGTATCTGTAGATCCTATACTTGATTGCATGCCGCCATAGGTGGGGGAGGGGGGGGAAGGAGTGGAGAAAATCTGAAACTCAAGGGATTCTAGAACTGAATCTTGTAAACTAAAAGTAAATAAACAAATCAATTTTTTAAAAAATGCTCTAAATCACTATTGATTCAAGAAATGCAAATCAAAACAACTTTGAGGTACCACATCTCACCAGTCAGATTGGCTAAGATGACAAAACAGGAAAATGACAAATGCTGGAGAGGATGTGGAAAAACTGGAACACTAATGCATTGTTGGTGGAGTTGTGAATTGATACAACCATTCTGGAGAGCAATCTGGAACTATGCCCAAAGGGCTATAAATAATTGCATACTCTTTGACCCAGTAATACCACTTCTGGGGTTGTATCCCAAAGAGATCATAGAAGTGGGAGGAAGATCCATGTGTACAAAAATATTTATTGCAGCTCTTTCTGTGGTGGCAAAAAAACTGGAAATTAAAGGGATGCCCATCAATTGGGGAATGGCTGAATAAGTTGTGGTATATGAATGTAATGGAATACTATTGTGCTATAAGAAATGGGGAGGAGACAGTCTTCATACACCTGGAGAGGCTTATACGGACTGATGCTGAGTGAGAAGAGCAGAACCAGGAGAAATTTGTACACAATGACAGACACAACTTATGTGTGATGACCAGCCTTGATAAACTGGACTCTTCTCAGCAATGCACAGTTATAAGACAACTCCACAAGTCTCAGGATGGAAGGGGATATCTACATTCAGAGAAAGATCTAGAAAGAACAGAGTTTAAATGGAGACTGAAGCTATATCGTTCTTTTCCATGTTTGGTTTTGTTTCTTTTATCCCATTGTTCATTCCATCCTTCTATACAACCAGACTAATGTACAATGTGAAAGTATTTGCAGTTCCTATACATGATTGCACGCCACCATAGGAGGGGGCGGGGGGAAGGGAAGGGAGAAAATCTGAAACTCAAGGGATTCTGGAACTGAATCTTATAAACTAAAAGTAAATAAACAAATCAATTAAAAAAAAGAAAAAGAAAATCTGTGCTTCTTTCAGCCCAGGGGACTAGAATACAGCTCCCTGAAGGAGTTAGAGGACCCTACTTTATATGTGCCAGTCTAGACCACGGCAATGGCCCCACACATCCTACCTGACAATACTTCTTTGTTCTCTTTTTCTCCTATTCCCCCAATTCTTCTCTAAGGGAGGTAGCACTTTGGTTTAAAAATGGGCCAAAGATAATAGTAAATGAGAGAAATCATAAAAATATCACAATGGTATATTATAAATCTAAATACAGGCTGATTCAAAATATATGCCAACACATGGAAACAATTATATTTGCAATTGCACGCTGGATAGCTCCCACCTGGATATCCCAAATGCCATCCCCTCAAACTCAATATGTCCCTAAATTCTTCATCTCTCCAAAAGAAGAAAAAAACAAAAAACTGTTCTCCTTCCTAACTTTTCTGTTTTTGTTTATGGCATCAAATTAAGCACTTGGGATAAGAGCTGGCAGCACAAAGACAAAAACACAGATCCCTGCCCTCGGGGAGCTAACGTTCTAATGGTGTAAACGATGTGTAAATGATTTGGTACATTACAAGATATATGCAGAGTAGATCAAAGGCAATCTGAAAGGGAAAGGCAACACCCTTAAAACTTCAGTCATCTTGGATTCCTCTATCCCATGATCCTCTGCACCCAAACAGTAGTGAAGTCCTTAGCAGACATCAGCAGACTCACTTCCTGCTAATCCACAATGCTCCAGATGTTATTTTTATCACAACAGACCATGCTTTGTTATTTAACCTTGGCTACCAATTCTTGCTTCAAATTCCTATATACGTTGCTATATTCCTATATATTCTTCACCAGGCTGCATTTCTGACTTTTTCTACCAGCCTCCGAAACATCTTCTTTCTGGAAACTCACTCCAACCCTGGAATTTACACCTCACAAGTACTCTCCTCTCCTAATACCTTTCCCGCCGATTATGAAGCTATTCCTATAGTTTGTATTTGAGATCCCAAGCTAATCACGATTTCATTCCTCTCCAAGTTGCTCTTCTGACCGTCCCTATAATGCCTCTGCACTTCTTCATTCCCCTCCTATGCCCCACTGCCATACACTCTTCTCAGTTTTCTTTTAGGCATTGTCTTCTCCTAACTAATTAATCTCTTTAGAGCAGCGGTTCTCAACCTGTGGCTTATGTTCAATTTGTAACAATGAAAATACATCCTGCATATCAGATATTTACTTTATGATTCCATCTAAATACAGGCTGATTAAAAATATATGCCAACACATGGAAATAATTATATTTCCAATTGCATGCAGGATAGTTCCCACCTGGATATTCCAAATGCCATCCCCTCAAACTCAATATGTCCCTAAATTCTTCATCTTTTCAAAGGAAGAAAAAAAACAAGAAACTGTTCTCCTTCCCAACTTTTCTGTTTTTGTTTATTGGCATCACATTAAGCACTTGGGATAAGAGCTGGCAGTACAAAGACAAAAACACAGAATCCATTTAGATCCATTAGCTACTGTTATCAGCAGCAAAATTACAGTTATGAAGTAGCAATGAAAATAATTTTATGGTTAGGGGTCACCACAACATGAGGAACTGTATTAAAGGGTCACGGCATTAGAAAGGTTGAGAACCCCTGCTTTAGAGGGATACTGGGGATAACTATGGAGACGTTAAAAAAAAAAAAAACATCGACAAAAATACAGTAGCCATTAAAAAAAATCTGTATGGCTCAATTGGAAAACAGCTAAACAAATCGTAATACATGAACATAATAGAATATTAGGGTGTCTTGAAGAAAAATTAATATGAAGAATTCGGAGAAGCCTGAGATTATGGTTTGATGCAGAATGAAGAAAGCAGAACCAAGAAAACAATTTGCACAGTAACTACAACAATAGAAAGGGAAAAGAACACCCAAAACAGATATTCAAACTGTGCAATTATAATGACAAAGCTTATCCCGGAGGCAAAGGCGGGGAAAATACAACATCTTCCCTTCTCCGCAAGGGTGGGAGATGTAGGCATGTCTTGCTGTCAGGTTAAGCTGACTGTATTTGGTTAGCTTTACTAAAATGCTTTTGCCACCCCCTCTCCTTTTTTATTTCTTTGCAAATTGTCTCCCCCTGCCTTGCTAGAAAGTGAGGAGAGACTGTTTCTGCTTCTTTGCATCTTAGCAGAGGGATATATTGTGTATGTATGTGTGTATGTTATATACATGCACACATTCACATGTATATATATATATACACATGTATGGATATGCATGCACATATCTGCATTTGTTTTATTATTAATATATTATATTTATATTATATATGTCTGTGAACAAGAATTTCAGGGCTTACTATGTGCCAGGGACTCTGAGAGACAGAGACAGAGAGACCAAGACAGAGACACACCACACACATGTATATGTATATATGTGTATATATACACACAATACATATATATGTTATTATATGTGTGTATATACATATATATCTATATGTCACTATGTATATGGGATCCTCTATAAGGAAACCCATGGGTAGACACAATCTAGGTGCACAGGATAACTTGGTCTCACTCATATACATTATACACGGACACAATACACATATATGTGAGTGTGTGTGTTTACACATATTATATTTATTTGAGGGTCTGTGCCAAAATGTTGGCAGAGAAGGGGACACAATCAAGAGATTTTCTACCAAGGTAGAAACAATAGGGCTTACTCTTATGCATATCTTATTTTCCATTGTTAGGCTGTAAATTCCTTTAGGGCAGGGATTAGAATTTTTCATCTTTGTCCTAGAGCAGGGATCTGTGCATTTTCCACACTATACATATGTATATATATATATATTGAGTTTGCTGAATATATCTCTAAAGGGTGAGGGTTGGGCTCAGTGGTGTCAAAGGTCCCCTCCAGCTCTGAGTTTGTGATCTCACGATACTTCGTCAAAATTAATTCCATTGTAAACCTCGTGGCCCTCCTTGTTTCATACATGCATACTTAAAAATTAGTCTTCCAGTTGAGTAGAGAGGAAAATTTCTAATTTACTTTGTTATTTCTTTGAGGATGGAAAATAGGTCTCATGTTTATCATATTCAAACTCAGAGATGCAGAAACTGAGACTAATTAAAGAAAGAGATGAAGTCGTGCATTTCACTGTAGCTAGAAGAATCCAGGCATCTTTTGTGAGCTTATTTGCTGTTTCTTCCCCACGTCATTCTCAGAAAGGAGTGACAGAATAAAAAAGGTCACACTGACCTCCTGCATTGCTAGAGGCCCCCACATAAGCAGTGCTTTTAGTCCAGAGGCAGGTTTCATCAGGTGCCAGCATCCCAAGCAATCTGACCATTTCAGCCCCTTAGCCTGGATCCTTCTTACTTTACACAGACTAGCTTATCCCTAGATGATGAAACAAGTGGAATGGGAAGAAAAGAGGAGATATTACCTCTTTCAAAATGAGGAATCAAAACCTGCAATCCTCAAAAAGAGGACCTGGGACTTTGCCAGACCTTTAAGATGAGCCCTCAATGTTAAGAAACATGATGACCCTGTGATGAGGTTCAGGCTCAGGAAACCCCCAAGCACTCTGCTGGAGTCTTCCCATAGGAGGCATTTGCCTGAGGTCATAAGCCTTTCCTTATAGCTTGGCCCAAATCTGTCACTCTTACTAGCCAGCCCTCCATAATCCAGCTAGTCCCCACTCTTGATCCTCCTAAATATCTATACCAAATCTGTTCCTCCATTATCTGTCATCTCCAGGTAGCCTCCAGCTACTTCCCACCCTTAATCTCCTACTGAAGACCCTCCCCAAACTCCTCCTCTAGACCACTCCTAGATTCCACCTACAACCTTTCCATATATAAGATCCCATCTTGCCTCCATGAGAAAAAAGCCAGAGAATTATCTAGTACTGACCCACTCTGTGTCATATGTTTCTGGCCCACTTATCCAAAACAAGCATCACAGATACCAAAGCTCCTTAAGACTCTACCCATTATTGGTGAACCTTTAATAAATTTTGCTTTTCTTTGGCTGAGAAAAGACTTGAGTCTAATTCATTCAGCAGGAGCCAGTATGTTGGTATTTTGGGGTCTTGAGCACCCCTAAACCCTATATCTCAACATTTTATGGTTCCCTGACCTCAACACCTGGACTTGGAGAAGTTGAGACCCTCCAAACAACTGGAAACCTCAGAGAAGTTCAGCTAATACACCAGCTTCTGAGTTCTTCCACTTACTCAGTGTGTAACCTTGGGCAAATAACTTAACTTTCTAGAACTTCATTTTTTCAACTGTAAAATGAAAGGAAATAGTATTTGTACTACTGCCTCACAGAGTTGTGGAGAAAGAGCTTTGGCAAATCTGAATAATGGGATCAGTTGAGTGCATGGGTAGACCCAGTCTAGGGGCATAGGATGACTTGGTCTCAGAGTGTTTGACACATCTGTCTTCCACAGTTCTGTAGAAAGCATCCCTAGGACTCAGGGGTGGGGAACCTGCAGGCTTGAGGCCACATGTGACTCTCTAGGTCCTCAAGTGCAATCCTCAGACTGAATCCAAACCAAGTTTGGCCACAGGCTCCCCGCCCCTGTCCCCTCCATTCTGAATAGCGGGTCTGTTTCCAGGGACTAAAGTTCCTTCTTGGAACTCATTACTTTCCACTCTGGGAGGATATATTGGGGTTGGGGGGTAAAAATAACTAGATAAGGACATACCAGCTTCATGATGTACCTCCCATAACCAAAAATCCTTCAGTAGTTTCCTTTTATCCAAAGTCTAAGGCAGGGATTTATAACCTTTTTTTTTTAATGTCATGAGCCCCATTGACACTTTGGTGAAGCCTATGAACATCTTTAAGATGACACGTGGATAGAAAGCCAGTCCTAGAGTCAGGAAGATCCATCTTCCTGAGTTGAAATCCCACCTCAGACATTGACTAGCTGTGTGACCCTGGGCAAGTCACTTTACCCTGTCTGTCTCAATTTCCTCATCTGTCAAATGAGTTGGAGAAACACATTGCAAAACCACTCCAGTATGTTTGCCAAGAAAACCCCAAATGAGGTAACAAAGAGTCAGACATGACTGAAATGGATGAACAATAAATGCCTCCGTATTCTCATCTGTAAGACGGGGGAGCTGGATTCGATGATCTCTGGGAACATTTTCACCTTCAGCACTTTCTTCAGAAAATACTTCCATTCTTAAGCCGTTAGAGAGTTCTCTGCTCAAATGAGCTAAAATGGAGCCTTGCCTAGAGGACTAAATGACCTCTTAAAATTTCCTACCCTCCTATAATCTGACACCTCTCTCCTGGTTTTCTTGAATATAATTCTATTTTATAAAGAGAGAAGTCAAAATTATTATTATTTCCCTTGGAGCCATATTTTTTTTTTAAATTAGTCTATGGGCATTATTATAAGAGATAATACAGTTAGAGTTCAAGGAAGTACCAAGTAAAATTGAATATATAATTACTGGATAAAAGAAACACACTCCATATACTCCAATCTGTTATTTTCACCATAACCAATTCCACATTACATAAAGCAATATGTAGTGTATACTGACTTCAAGCAAAGTATTGCTCATTATTTCATAATAAGTCTAACTGTGGGAAACTACGTAGAAATGGTTTACAATCTGTTGTTTGCTCATACCTGAGTGCTGACAGATAAAGAGTTTAAACAGCCCTAAGGAAAGGTGACTTGGAACAATAGAGAAAAACAAAGAAAACCTTGTTTAAATAAATTAGCATACCAAACTAGGAGAGATGAAGAAAAGAAACTATGTCTTGGGGTCCTTGGTGGCAATCAGGAGGAAGATGATGAAGGCGATTTTGTTTAGCAAGCACCTATATAAGGACATACTTTGTCTCTGGTGGTTGTGATTCCAAAGCATATCATCTCTGAAAATCAACATATGACAAATGTAAAAACCACACTAAAAGCAGGAGGAAATGTAATTGGAATCATAAGGCCAAGACATACATCTCCACTGGTTCTGATCAAGGTGACACACAAAAATGTGTCATTGTTATAGTTCAGTCATTTCCGTTATATCCGACTCTTTGTGACCCCATTTGAGTTGGTTTGGTTTTTTGGCAAAGACACTGGAGTGGTTTGCCAGTAAACAAAATCAGAAAAACACATATCTAGTATTTATATGCATATATGCAATGGCCATCATATTGAATGAATGAATGAATTAAAGACAGGACAAGCATTTATTAAGTGCCTTGGTTGGTAAGCATCTCCTTCATTCTGAAAGAGAACCAAAAAGGCATCACTATGGCAGGGTCAATGTACAGACACGTGTCTGACTGTGGTTGATCAGACCAATATGAGCTCAGAAGGCTCTACCTTAGCTCAGGCACAAATAGTCCATATGAACATTTGGAGTGGCAATATTTCAGTGCCAGGCACCAAGCTCAGTGATTTACAAATATGATCTCATTTAGTATTCAATATTATCTTATTTAAATGAAAAAGTTATTAAGTGCTTGCTCCAGGCTTTGGGATTTTTTTTAAAAAGAGAGAGAGTGCCTATCCTCAAGAATTTTACATTTTTTTTTAAAGAAGTTTACATTCTAAGAGCTGAAGACAAAACGTTTAGGTCAGTGGTGACCAGGGGGAGGGGATTTGGGAGGTGCAAAGGAGAGGATGGCTAGATGTCATATGAAGCTGAAGCATGGTGTGGTGTGGAGGGCTAGTGAACAGAATGGTTTCCATGTACTCAGTCGCCAGTCAACTGGATTGGGTCCTAGGGCAAGACCTCCAAAGATTGGGAAATTCAATGTCTTAGGGCCTGGGTCCGGGATTCTGGAAGACCTAGGTATGGAGTCCAAGTCTCAGGTTTATTGTGGATGATGAGTCCATCAGTGGTCCAGGAAGACAGTGAAAGGGCCTGGATTGATGGCTAGTTGGTTTAAAATGACCCTAAAAGACCACCAAACTCGGTTTAATTTAATTATAATGACATACCTCAGTCATATGAAACAGATAATGAAATATACTTCCATGCTTTCAGTCCAGAGGTAGGGCAGTTACAGATACAGAATATTGCATAAAGTCTCAGACAAGACTGGGTTAGCTGCATTCACTCAACTGTTTTGAGGTGAGGATTCAATAGGGGAGGTAAGCTGTAAATATATCTGGAAATAACTGGGAGGTAAAAACCAAATTTGATTTCCTTTTTTGGACAGGGCTTCTAACATTGATGTCCAGGAGTCGAGTGATCTCGTATTTCTTCTCCCTTGAATGGAAGTTACTACACCCTTCTGTGACATAGAATGGAGCTCCCTCAGCATCTCTCCCAAGTGAAATCCTTCTCCTTCAAGACCCGTCTTTGATGCTGTGGCCTCCATGAGAGCCCATCCCTGATCCTCACAGCTGCTCCCCAGCTGGAAGAATTCCTTCCATCCTTAACCTCTCAGGCTTCAGTTTGAAAAATGTGTATTTTGTATTTTTTCTCATTCTAACTTGGACTCTCACTCTCACTCTCTCTCTCTCTCTCTCTCTCTCTCTCTCTCTCTCTCTTCTTTCTGTGTTTCATCCTTTGCTAAAAATTTAATTCTCTTGAAGGTATCGGCCATTTTGTTTCATCTTTGTTTCCTCCAAGACCTAATATATTGCCTTAAGGTGTTTAGGTGGTAGAGTACTCAACTTGGAGTAGGAAAACCTAGGTTCAAATCCTGCTTTAGATACTTACTACTGGACAAGTCACTTAACCTTTCTCAGTCTCAGTTTTCTCAACTATCAAATGGTATCAATAATAGCAACTACCTCCCAGGGGTGCTGTGAACATAGAATGAGAAAAAATATGGAAAGCTCTTTTTATTATTATTAAACACAATAGGTGCTTAATAACGGCACATTCAGGGGGATTGAAGATTAGTGACTACTATGTGCCAGGTATTACACTAAGTGCTTTACAAATCTTATCTCAATCCACTCCAGCACCCAGCTGCCTAGAGGCCACCTAGTTTTATCAATGAGGAAGGTGAGATCAAAGAAGTTAAGTGATCTGTTTATGGTCACAAGGGTAGCAAGTGACAGAGCTGGGTTTGGGAAGTTATCCTTTGCCTCCTTTGACTCTTTCCACTGAAACACCCTGGAATGGAATTTAATTGCTCATCTGTCATCTAGAGAATAGACTTAGCCAAAAACCTTGCCAAAAGAGAGTTAGAATTCAAAATCTACACTGTGGACAGAGGTATAGATCAGGTCACCACCGGTGGTCTTCAATGACAAACAGAATGAGACTGAAATAAAATACAGTCTATGATCTATGGGCAAAATGTTTTCAAATCAATCAAGGCAAAGGGCTTTGGTAAAAAGATTTGGATTAGTCCCATTCCTTTTTAACTCAAATAAGCAGTCCACTTTCGGAGAATATCTTTCTGGAACCTTTGAGATCTGCAAAATGCAAAAGTGCCCAGGAAAATGGGGGGGAAAAATCAGAGGAAGGACGCTTATCATGAGATTTCCTCCACCCTCCACCCACTTCTACTATGTCTGGAACAGCTAGGACAATAGATTCCCTTGGGATATTTCATACAGTCCTTGTTTACAGTTGGGCCAAACCCGCGAGCTGGTAGAAAGACTCAAGGATACAACAAGGAAAAGTGGGACAAGAATTTCAAGATGATTGGGTCTGGATGCCTCTTGAAACTGGAAAGTTGTTTTGCACAGTCATATTAAATCAAGCCAGTAGCACTGACCCAATTACATGTATTATATACATATATATAGATTCATTATACTTATGCATATTGATAAATTTATATCCTAAGACCAAAGTTTTAGAGTTGGCTGGACTTCTCTAGGTCACCTATGTCAACTCTCCCTCCCTCCACCCACCTAAAACATTTTTTGACAAGTGGTCATAGCAATTTCCATTTGAACACCTCCTAGAGAGGGAACTTCCTTCTTTGTAAGATTTGCAAAGATTTGCACAACTTTGTGAGGTGGTGGGTGACAGTGAATACAGGATTTCAAGTCAGGAAGAACTGAGTTTTGCATCTTACATCAGTGGCTAGCCTCGTGATCCCAGGCAAGTAAATGATCTGACACCCCAACCTCAGTTTCCTCATCAATAAAATGGGTATGGTAATAATAGCAACTCCCTCAAAAGGTTGTGAAATGTAAAGCATTTAGCAGAGTACAATATAGTCGTTAGCTATTACTAGTCAATAAACTATTAGTTAAATACCTACTACTCTCCAGGTACTGACCTAAGGACCAAAATAATCTCACTATGTTGCAGTTAAGGTACAGTATGACCGACTGTGACTGACTGGACCAGTGCAAGTCCAGTGCTATTAGTGAAGTCAAGAAAACCAGCACTTATTACGTTTATGTAGCTCTTTCAAAAACTTTCCATATATTATTTTCATTTTAACCTCAAAACAATCTTGTAAGGCAAATAATTGCAAAACAACTACTTTCCAGCTTCTATAGGAACCCAGACTCAATCATCTTGAAATCCTTGGCCCACATCTCCTAGCTGTATCTTTTAGTCTCCTCACTACCAGCTCGAGGGCTTGGACCAGCTGGAAACCAAACAGAACCTGGTTGTGAATCCTGGCCCTTCAGCTTCCTTCCTCTTTGGGTCTTAGTCTCCTCATCTGTAAAATGGAGTTGGTAAGGGATACTTCTGGGCAGGCCTGGAGTCAGGAGGACCTGAGTTCAAATTTAGCCTTAGACACATACTAGCTGTGTGACCCTGGGCAAGTCACTTGACCCTGTTGCCTCAGTTTCCTCATCTGTAAAATGAGCTGGAGAAAGAAATGGCAAACCCCTCCAGTATCACTGCCAAGAAAACCCCCAATGATGTTGGGAAGAGTCAGACATGAGGAGAAACAATCATTTCTGCTACACTCAGAGTCAGAGGACCAAGGTTCAAAATTCACCTCAAATACATTTATCGGACATGTTATTTTACATTTACACTTGTGCTCAAGATTTTTTTGCCTATTATTATATATTTTTTTCTTTTTGTATTTCATATCAATCTGCGGGTTATTTACCTGATTAAAATGTGAGTTCTTTGATCGAAGGGGTTGTTTTTTTCTCTTCCTCTTTATCCCCACTATGTGGTTAATAGATTGTTGAGTGTTTCTAGGCACCTCATGTAACCTCTGTGTCTCAGTTTCCCCACCTGCAAAATGAGGAAGTTAGACCTCAAAGCTCCCCTCCAACTCTAAACCTTTGACTCTAAACCGCAAAACTCTGTAAAACGTTATCTCTCATTGGTAGCTACCAATGGGAACAGCTCCCGCCTCACGTCAGGTGATGCTAGCTTCGGCGGCGTGGCCCTTTAAAGCCTTGTTTTACCTGTTTGCAGAGGGCTGGTTCCAATTCCGAATCTCTTGTGTCTCAGGGCCAACCACCTAGAGCTGAGCCAGAAGTCCAGAGCCGGCGCAGCTCGGCCTGGGACTCCACCCTCCCCGCCCCCACCCTCCCCAGGCTGATAAACCACCTTGCTGTTCAATCGCCTGCGAGGAGAGTTCAGGGGAGGGTTTGTACTTTCCTAGCCATCAGCCAAAAGCCAGTGCATTTCAGTATCTTAGGAGTGGGCTTTTTTTTTTTTAAATACTTCAAAGAGAGCTCCAAACTGTGTGATCAAGTGAAAGTAACCCAGTCTGGTAACATTGTAACTGGCAGTAGCTTTCTCTCCCACCCGCCCCCCTTCTTCTCTCTCTCCTCTTTTTTCATGGCTATAATGCCATCTGGCACAGTAAAAGCAAAGGCCAGCAGTGATGGGGGTGGGGGGGAAGAAAAAAACCCTTCCCCATTTTGTTTATTGATGTAACAGTTAATTCCAGCCCCCCGGCTGGTGGGTCTGGTTATGGGGTAGATCAATTGTCTGCCCCAGGGTGGACCATGAAAAGGACACTCGATTTGATTTTTTTGTTTGCTTTATTTCTTAGCAATTACAGAGACCATGGGAGAGGGGAAAGGGAGGCCTTGAATGCTGCCCCCCACTCCTCCCACCCCATTCCACTACCCCACCCACCACCTCCAAACTTGGGGGGGAGCAGGAATAAGGTGGCTGCCTTTGTTAAACCCTGTTTGTGTTCTTTTGTTAAAACCTAATCTTTTCTTCCATTTATGTGTAGTTTTCGATGTATGTTTTTTCTTTAATTCCACTTGGAAATAACCAGCCCCTTTCTAAATGGCAATCAGGCCAAGCCTTCCCCCCCCTCCCCCCTTAGCAATCCATTTTCAGATGAGGCCTTCCTTCATAATCTTCTTGTTGGAGAGGGGGAAGGGGAAAGAGGGAAGAGGGGGCTAAAAGGCTGGTTAATAAAGACTTTCCAAAAATCCTCTTTGCTGTACTGAGAACTGAGTTTTCTGAGCAGGGAGTTTTCAACTGACAAATGGGGGAGGGGAGAGTATGAAAGATACCCTGTGCATCTGATAGCTTTTGATTTTCCCTTCCAACTTCGGAGCACAAAAGGACAAAAGAACTGAATGCACAATCTCCTCACCCCTCAGCACCCCACCCCCCAATCCCTGAAGTGAAGGGCTTGGATTTCCAACAGCCTCATTGTATTCCTTTTTTTTTTTTTAATTTCTTTAAGAGGACTTTCCATCTCAATTTTGGTTGCCTCACAGCAGTGAAACTGTTACAAAGCTTAGTCAATTGAACATTTTCTCACACATTATACCAAGTCTCCTTCCCCCCTCCCATTCCCTTTAGCAGAGGGAGTAGATTCCTAACAGCAGACTTCCTTTAATCCAAGAGTTCTTAACCTTGCTTGTGTCCTGGCAGTCTGGTGAAGTCCACAGACCCCCTTCTCAGGATCATAATTTCCACTGCATCAAATAACATACACCAGATGACGAAGGAAACCACTTATATTGAAATGCATTTATCAAAACGTATATATATTTTAAGTGTATATATACTATAATAATTATATATGTATATATACATTATACATATATTATATGTATATTATACATACCTGTGTATTATGTATATATGCATGTATATATTTTATATATACACACATATGTATGTATACATTCTTAACTTGGGGGCCTGTGAATTCTGTGTTTATGTATATACACATATTATACATATACACATGTGTATACACATATGTGTATAAATATCATATGCATATACATAATTTTTTTTGTGTTAAGACCTTGACATTGACCATCAAGCGAGATGTGAACTGGACCTGTGATTTCACTAGTATAAAGAACTTCCAAAGAGGCAGTCCTCTCTATCAATGCTAGGCCTACCCCTGCTCGGCAAGGGCTTGTCTTAAGTGACTATCTCATCTTTAAGAGACAGGAGATGCCAAGCAAGACTTGAACCCAGGCCTTTCTGACTCTAAGACTGACCATTCACAATGCCATTGCTTCTTTATATTCTTAATAATTACTTTTTTTTTTCTTCATCAGCCTTGTGATTTCATGGGTATAGGAACTCCCAGTGACTAAGCTCCCTCTATCCAATAGAGACCAGTACCTGTGCTGCTAATCAGCACTTTTTAGAACTTCCAGGAAGTGATTTACCCAGGGCCATTGTTGATCAGTTCAACCAAGAAGTCATGACTTGCATATGAATTGGATTTAAGAGTGGCTAAGCTGATCAAACTCCTTGGCCTCACTATCTCCTCTGGAGTCTTGGGAATCCAGTGGCAAGACTGAGTCAAGATAAGTGACAACAGCCCTGCAGGCCCATCCAGCCAGTATGTGTAAGAAGCAGGATTCAAACCCAAGATCTTACTCTGAGACTGACTCTGGGCTTCACTGCTTCTCAGAGATAAAGAAAGCTGCTATTTATATAACAGGTTAAGTTTTGCTCAGCATGCAGCCTCCCACTGACCATCAGTACCAAGCAAACTGACTTGGTAACTATTTACATTTCAATCCATTAAATAATTTCCACACATCAGAGGCTAGAGAAAATGTTAACAGTGGAAAGAGCAGTGGCCCTGGAGTCAAACGAGCTAATCTCAAATCTTATCTCTGATGTTTACTCCAAGGGTGACCTTGGCCAAATCACTTCACCCCCAAGATCTTGATGATGAGGGGGTGGGCGTGGGTGACCTCCCAAGTGCCCTGACGCTCTAGAGAGAAGATCCTTAAGTATCTTAATAGGTGGGTTTTTTTTTCAGTCACTTTCTCTAAATTTCAAGTCTTAACAAAATTAGTTGTGTGACCTGGGGCAAGTCAATTAACCCCAAATGCCTAGTCTCCCCCCCCCCCTCCAAAAACAAACAAATTTTTAAAAAGCCAAGTCTTAACAAAGCCGTCTTTCCAAAAAGCCTGAACAATGTCCAAGACAATCAAGCAATACTTTCACTAAAACTAAACTTTAGATCTAGTTTCCTAAATTCCAGA
>CM053581.1:349601591-349617023 GCA_028627135.1 Pseudochirops cupreus
GTTTGTGCCCAATTTTAAGAGAGGAATGCGATTTTCCCCCTTAGTAAACTCAAAGATTCTGTATTCAGAGTTTGGCATACATACTCAGTTGTAGATGAGTCTTCTGAAAGAATGGTCAAAGAGGGTTCAGAGCAGAAAATTGCATTTAATTTCCTCTCATTATTTTCTAAAAGATCTGTATTCACATCAGTCATCCCTTAAAAAGACCCATTACTTGCCATTGGCCTGCTCCTAATGAATGGTTGTTTTCCCCATGAGACTATGAGTTTCTCAACAGCAAGAAACATTTTTTGTCTTTCTTTGTATCTTTCAACCCTTAGCATTGGGCCTGGCACATAGCAAACATTAATAAATGCTTGTTGATTGGTTTGACTGAGTAAATCAGTGGCCCTGTGACCCACCTAACTGTGGTGGGAGGAGGGAAGAGGTACAGGAAAGTTACTTGGATTGACTTATATGTCAGGTTTTAGTTCAGGTACAGGCTTCATTGATGTAGATTGTACCTTTTCTGTGTGTCAGGAGACAGACTTCATGAGACCATGAGGTCAACAAAAATCATCCCCCAAGAGACCAAAAACATTGAGTGAATATCTAAACCTTTCTGGTGAGTCTGTTTCTTTCCTTCAAATGAACCTTTGATCTTAAATCATTTTAGAAAAAGTACAGAGGTAATACTAAGGAAAGCCTTGACTGTGAAGCCAGACAATCTGAGTTTACATCCTTCCTGTGACGTTGACCACCTTTGTCAGTTTGTGGGCCTTAGTTTCTCCATCTGTTCAAATGAGGGAGTTGGGTTGGCATAGGTCTGTGAGGTCCACTCCAGCTACAACTCTGGAGTCATCATTCCATGATCCCAAGAACAAAGACTGACCTCTTTCTCTGTCCTCTATGGTTTTTGTCCAAGTCCTCCAGTCAGCTTACCAGAAGGGTTACCGAACCCTCTGGAGGCTTTCCATGCTTTCTCCTGACATCAGCATCAGCACCAGTGATACTCTGGCTGTTCCTCTATCACCCATCACCCTTGACACATCACCAGCCCACCCTTTCTTCTAGGATCATAGACTTATAGCTAGAAGAGATCAAATCCAGCATCCTTCATTTGAGACTCAGAAAAGGTGAGTAGTTTGCCCAAAGACACACAGTTAGTTAATGATTCTAAGGGTCAGATTTACCCAGGACTTCAGGCACTCTACCTACTACACCAATGTATCAATCACAGGGTCCATGGGTCATTGAGGCCAGTATGCCCAAACCAGATTAAAATATAATTGGGCAATTATTTTTTAAAAAATAAATAAAAATACAATAAAACATAGATAATGTTAAAATGTGTTTTTAAGTCAATATGCAGCCTGCAGGGCTCCTTACATCTGATTGAATGGCCTCCATTTCTGTCTTTATTCAATACCCCTGAGCTATACCTTATTGCTTCCCCCATCATACAGCTCTTTTGATGACATCATTCAGTCTTATTGTTTTCTTTTTCCTTAGCCAATTTTACTTCTGTAAAATGAGAGAACTGGGTTAGACAGTCTACAGTATTCCCTTTGGGCTCTTAATCCTACAGCACAATAAAGCTATAACTGTGATGCAGGGAAAGAGCCAACCCCCAAATCCTAGGAAACATCTCACATAGTCCTGCACCGAAAACAGGTCTGCAAATATGCTGGATTGGGAATAAGGCTTCTTCAAGCGAGGCAATCATTACCAAGCTTGAAATATTTACCAACAGTCATTTCTCTGTGGCCAAAAAATAAAATTATTGAGGTAAGTGCTTAGAGAGGAGGGACATATATGTGTGATTCAGAGAAAAAGGAGGAACATTCATGCTAAACTCTCTTTCAATAAACTAAGTTTAATGAGTTGAGATATTTGCATGTGTACATATATACACACAGATGCATATGTGTACATACATGTATCATGTATATATACATATGAATCCTGCTTTTCAAACAATCAATTAGGATAGTACTCAAATCTATACATAGATACGGTCTCACATATACAATGTATACACATACATGTATGCATACATGTAATACATACATATGTGTATATAATGGATGTATTAGGCAGCTAGGTGGCAAAGTGGATAGAGTACCTAACGTAGAGTCAGGAAGACCTGAGTTCAAATCTAGCCTCTGGCACTTACTAGCTGTGTGATCCTGGGCAAGTCAGTAACTCTATTTGCCTTAGTTTCCTCATCTGGAAAATGAATTGGAGAAAGAAATGGCAAACCTTTCTAGTATCTCTGCCAAGGAAACCTCAAATGGGGTCACAAAGAGTCAGGCACAATTGAAACAACTGAACAACATGAACAATTTATGTATATGTATATGTGTATATGTATGTGTACACACACACACGTGTGTGTGTGGCTATGCAAGGTATTCTAAAAGTCTTGGTACAGTTTAAGATATTAAAGTTTAAAATTATACTAGACTTTTGAAGGATGAAGTATATTTATATGTATATATATACACATGTTCACATATATGTTCACACATATGTTGTTGTTCAATCATTTTTTGGTTGTATCTGACTTGCCCAGGGTCACACAGATAGTAAGTGTTTGAGGCTGGATTTGAACTCTGGAAGATGAATCTTCCTGACTCCAGTCCCAGAGCTCTATCCACTGCAACACCTAGTCTCTAAATCTACGGTCCCACGGATGTTAGTTCATAAAAGAAAGCTGGGAATGGTATCCCTGAACTCCAGTTTCCCATTGTGGAAGATGAAGCAAACTGAGGATACAGACCAGCTTTAGGATAGGCACTGGATGTTACTGAAGAGAGTGGAGCAGAAGAGTTCACTTATCAGGAGGAAGTGAAATAGTACAGTTTACACCCTGAAAGAGTAAGCCCTGCCTGCCTCAAATTCGAGCTTTCTTCGGGGAAAGATGATGTGTTGTCTCTCAGACCTGTCATACCAAGAGCAGATAAAAAGCAGGGGAGAAAGGATTGCTCAGATAACTCTCATTTCCAAAGAAACCACTGTCTGTGAGAGCTGTTGAAGCTGACGCATTTTAAATCCTGATTCCTCAGATGAGCTAATCTAACCTCTTCATTTTACAGAGCAGGAAGCTCAAGTCCAGAAAGGTCACCAGCCTCCATGTCTAATCAGTTTCTGATTTTGGTTATTCTGCTTCCATAACATCTCACAGCTGTCCCCTCTTCTCCCCTCCCATCACAATCAGATTGCCCAGGTAATTAGAAATAGCCTCCTAATTTGTCTCTGCTTCCAAGCTTCTCCCTTTCCCATACATCCTCCAATGAACTTCCTAAATAATTTTCCTAAAGTATGATTCTGACCAGATTGTTTCCCTGCTCAAGAAACTTCAATGGTTCTCTTCTGGAGGCCTCCATTGCGGAGCGGGGAGGGAAGGGAGGGTGTCAGTCCAGATTAACAAAGGTTCCTCTTCAGGTTGTGTTTCTGATGCCTCGTTACCATCCTCCCGAACCCCCCAGCCCCCACCAGAGTACTTTTTATCTTTTTCATCCCCCTGACAAGTGTTGTCTCTGCTTATTAGAATGTAAAATCCTTGAGGGCAGGGACTGAGTTTTTGCTTTAATCTGTACCCCCAATGCTTAGTGCAGTTCCTGGCACGTAGTAAACACTTAATAAATGCTGTTTGCCGCCTCCTTCTCCACCTTTCTGTCTCTGAACTTCTATTCGTGTTCTCCCCCTTCTCAGTGACCTCTTCCTCTCTTCCCTCCAGTATGAGAATAATGTGCTGAAGAGGGAGAAATGTTGTCTTTAGGGGTAGCTGGGAGGCACGCTGGATAGAGTATTAGGCTGAGAGGCAGGAATTCAAATCCTGAATTCAAATCCTGCCTTAGACACTTATTAGCTTGCTGTGTGACCCTGGGCAATTTATAACCCTTTTCAGTCTCAGTATTCTCAGCTGTAAAATGAAGATATATCCCAGAGTTCTTATGAGGATCAAATAAAATTCGTAAAGTGTTTTGGGAGCTTTAAAGCAGTATACAAATGCTGCTTAAATTGAACACACCAGGATCACCTTGCATTGGTTTTCCACCCCTATGGTCAGGGACATGTATCAGCCAAGGAATCCAGTAACACCCAGGCCACACCACCGGGGTCTACAGCTAACCAAAGGGGAAGCCCAGCTTCCTAGAGCTTCCGAAATTTAGGATTCAGCAAATTCCAAAGCCTCTCAAAACAGCTTCCCGATTGTAAGATGCACGAGGGCAGACTGTCCTTTGCCTTTCTTTGTTCTTGCACAGTGCCCAGCACACAGTAGGTGGTTCATAAATGCTTATTGGCTGCCCAATTCCCCTCTTTTTTTTTCCTATTCCTCATCCTCTAGAAGTTTCCCTAGACGTGCTTAGCTGGCCTAAACAAAAGTTAAACAGTAATAGATATCTATGTAATTCACATGTCTAGTGGCTAGGGAGCATGTGTTCTTTAGGCTCATAGATCCAGAGATGGGAGGCATCTCATCTCAGAGGTCTCATTGTACTCATGGAAAAACAGATATAGAAAGGGAAATGACTCCTCCAGGGTGTTATACTACCTCTATCTACCCCACCTCCACTCCCCTCCCCACCTTATTTCCAAATTTATGTAAATATCCAAGACTGTTAAATCACGTTTCAGTCTTGTCCAACTTTATTTGACCCAATTTGGTGTCTTCTTGGCAAAGATACTGGGGTGATTTGCCATTTCCTTCTCCAACTTATTTTAAAGATTAGTAAAACTGAGGCAAACAGGGTGAAGTGACTTGCCCAGGGTCACACAGCTAGTAAGTGTCTGAGGCCACATTTGAACTCCTGAAGGTGAGCCTCCCTGACTCCAGGCCTGGCATTCCATCCACAGAGGCCACGTAGCTACTCACACCTGGCATGCAGTCGGTGCTTAATAAAGCCTATTCTCTTCCCTTCTTTATATGCTATGGTCAAGTAAACCTCTTTTTGTTTACTGTACAATGCTCTAAGAATGCTTCATTTCATTCCAACACTGAACCTAAGGAGGATAGTGGCCTGAGTCTGGCCTGACCCTAACCTCTGGTCATAGGATCCTTGATCTAGAGCTGGAGGGTACTTAGAGACCAGCTGGTCTCATTTTACATATGGGTAAACTGAGGCCCAGAGATGTTCATGGTTATACAAGTAAAGAAAGAGCAGAACTGAGATTCAAACTGTAGTTCCCTAACTCCAGGATCCATGGTTAGACAAAAGTTTGTTTGGAAAAGATCTGGGGATATTAGTGGACTTGAGAACGTAATATGGCATCCCAAACACAGGAATGTGACCTTGGCTCCACTAAGGGAGTACCTATCTTCTAACTTTATTACTCCCCCATTATGGCTGTTCTAAAGGAACTTAAGTATTCTAGAAACTTTCCAGAGTCAAGGGCGATAGTCCAGAAGGGTCCAAACTAATTGTATTTAGAGGCAAAGGACGGAATCCACATGTCAAGGCAACTCAAATAAAGAATGATCCAACAAAACTCTTCAGAGAATGGGATGACTGATTTGCTCTCAAGTGCATTCTTTGGGCTTGGAGTACTCTCAGAGGAGGGCGAGGAAAATGTTCCCCACATTTTTTCAGTTACAAGATAAAGAGAGCTTTTGTGATTCCCTCCCCCCCCACCCCCATTCTATCTTCCCCTGTAGGGTGGCAATTACAATCTTTCTACATTCCGTTGATTCACTACATTATCTTCAGGCACCTTGGTGAGGATAAGAGCGTTGGTCCTACAAGATCCAGAAAGATAAGACAAATAAATGGGGGAAATGGTGGATTTGATAAAAAAAAAAATTCATAGCAGTTGTAGACTGAACACATTTATTTCATCAGTTTGTAAAAGAACTCTCAACAAGAAAGGACTTGTGACTGAGGTAACTAAGTAAACAAAAGCAGTTGTTAAAACTCCTGTCTGATTTTTATTTTTAATTTTAATTTTACTTGGTTAATTTCTTTTAGTTCTTGTCATTGCCGTTTTTCTAGGCAGAAAGCAATGATGCCAAAGTGAGAATCTTGGACTTACTTTCTGTGAACACCTAAGCCCCAATTTTGAATAATTAACAACAACAACAACAACAACATGCTGCTCTAAACTTTGCAGAAATACTTTATACTGCAGTGGTTCTCAACCTTCCTAATGCTGTGACCCTTTAGTACTTGTATGTGAGCATATCCGCATGTGGGTGGACCCACCTGGAGACGGATAGAGGAATGGTGTCTCAGTTCCTAAGATCATCAAACATATGTGTTTTCCAATAGTCTTAGGCAACCCTATTTGACCCAAAGGGGTTGCAACCCACAGGTTGAGAACCGCTGCTTTATAGTAACCCTTCTGGGCATCAGCTTTCTCATTTTCCAAAAGAGGGGCATGGACCAAATGATCTCCACTACAAACCAGGAGTCAGAAAGGCTTATGTTCAATTCTGGTCTCACTTACTCGATATGTGACCTTGGACAAGTCACCTGGCCTCTGCCTCAGTTTCCTCATCTGTAAAATGCTGATAATAAGAGCTGTCACAGTGAATCGGAGGATGAAATGACAGAAGATGTTGGAAGTGTTTTGCCAATCTTCATTTCAGTCATTTTTCAGTCATGTTCAAGTCTTCAGGACCCCTTTCGGGCAGTTTTCTTGGCAGAGAGATTGGAGTTGTTTGCTATTTCCTTTTCCAGATGAGGAATCTGAGGCAAACATGGTTAAGTGACTTGCCTAGGGTCACACAGCTAGGTTTGAACTCAGGTCTTCTGACTCCAGACCCAGCAGTACAGCCACTGTACCACCTAGCTGCCTGCTCCAGGGTCTTCCTTTCCCTCTCATCTCCACATGGAAAGGGGATTCTAGATTAAACTCTAGATAAAACAATAAAATATAAGTCTAAGAGCCTTCTCCCAGCAAGAAAGCTATGAATAACAAACATGGACCACTATGAAGGTCCAGGGTGGGCCTGAGAACCAACCATGAGTCTATGTTCTCATTTATGGTTTGGAACATCATCATACAGAGGGATTATGGGTCGGTCTGAGACACAGAGAGCAGCGCAGCAGAGAGACTACCTGGCCTGCAGTCAGGAGGACCTGAGTTCAAATCAAGCCTCAGACATTTGTTGTTCATCCTCTATTTTCAAAGAGGACCAAGGACATCTTGACTTGCAAGTGGAATGGATTTAAGTGAGGCAGGGCTGTGCAATGTCATCAGCCTCACCTTGTCCTCCAGTGTCATCAGAGTTCAGTGCGGAGACACAGGTCAAGAAACCGGTGATGGCCCTGGATGCAATGGGAGACTCTGGCCTAATTTTAATCTAAAGCCTTTCCCAGGTCTCAGTTTGTCTGAGGGAACCACCATTCAAAACTTAAAGGCCAGCAGGTAAGAAGGCAAAAGATGGCCTAGTGTGCCTCCACAAATGAATCCCCTCAGACATTTACTTAGCTGTGTGACCCTGAGTAAGTCACTTAACCCTCTTTGCCAGTTTTCTGTAAAATGAGCGAGAGAAGGAAATGGCAAATCACTCCAGTATCTGTCGAGAAAATCCCCAAAAACGGGTCACAAAGAGTCAGATACAAGTGAACAACTGAGACTTACTAAACACTATGTTTTCTCATAAGAGACAGACATTTTTGATGATCTCATCAGACCAAGACAAAAGGCCTAAATAAAGCATTTCTCCCTTGAACCACTGGGACTCTCCTAACCTAACTCTTCCACATCCCGCTCCTCAAGGCTTGCATTCAGAGTTGGAATATTTTCACCCACCCAGGTGAATTGGATGTATAAAAGAGAACACACACACACGTGCACACACACACGCACAGAGACACACACACACACACAGACACATACACAGACACACACACACAGACATAGAACACACACATACACACACACATATATATACACACACATACACACACATGCACACACATACATGCGTGCACACACGCACGCACACATGGAGACACACAGAGAACATACACACATGCACATACATACACATATATGCACACGCACGCGCAGACACACATACACACACCACACACATGTACACACACATACACACACATGAGCACAGACACACAGACACACACAGACACACACACCCTAACCCAGTCTGCATGGATTTAACCAGTCCCATTTTTAGACTCACCATGTTCATCCTTTTGCTTTTACCCCTTTAAGAGGCTCATTGCCACAGTGTCACTTCTGGTGTGACTGCCTATGTGCCCCAGGACAAACCCCTTAACCTCTCAGGCTTTGTTTCTCCATCTCAAATGAGGGATTCAGACTAGTTGGCATCTAAAGGCAACCTTCTAACTTAAAATCAATGACCAATGATTTACGCTTTTAGCTTCAATCTTTCAACGATTCCTTGAGCGTTTTCAAATTACTATTTTAGGTTTGGGATATTTTTTGCCTCATTCATCGTCATACTTGGATAAAATCTGATGAATATGAAAGACTGACTAGATTAAGACTGTAAGCTCTATGTGGGCAAGGGTAATGTCCAATTTTAGTGTACTTCTATCTCTATGTAATAGAGTGTGCCCAAAGTCTCAGTGAAGTTTTAAGTTATTATAAGTTAAAACCACACTAAGATTTTTGGAATACCTTGTAAAAAACTTGGCAAAGCAGAGATGAGGTCAATCTGACCTCAGACACTTATTAACTGTGTGACCCTAGGTGAGTCACTTAACTGCTATCAGTCTCAGTTTCCTCATTTGTAAAAAAAAAAAAAATTGGGATAATAATAGCACCTCTGTCTCAGAGTTGTGAGGATGAGATGAAAAAATAATTATAACATACTTGCCAACCTTAAAGCCTAGTATTACTATGTAATTTATAATTTTAATATATTATATAATCTAGAATTTATTCTCTTCTGTGGTGCTCACACACACACACACACACACACACACACACACTGAGCAAGATGTTACTGCAATGGAACGAGTAATCCTAGCTTCAGAAAATCCACTTCTAAAGCTTACTTCCTTTGTACCCTCCTGGAGTAAGTCCTTTTATCTCCCTGGACCACAGTTTCCTCACCTGGAAAAGTGAAAGGCTAGAGGGAATGAATCTTGAGGTCCCTTCCAATTGTAAGTCTATCATCTTATGAGGCCAGCACTGCCCAATTCTATAGGAATCCTTGCAGAGTGAGCGCACAGGTATTCAATCACCATCCTGCTAGGTTCACTTTGTTTTCCAAAAGGGCATAACCTGAATCCATCTGAAAGCAGTGGTTTGTCCTCTCCTCCCTCCCCTCCTAGCCTTGACTGCCAGTTCTCTCCAAGAAGACTCAGATTTCTTGCCTCACCCACAAAGTTACTCAACTCTAAGATTTTATTAGCACTGTCCAAATTGTTGGTACACTTTCTTTACATGTACTTTAGTCCATTTTTTTAAGTTTCTGCATAATAAGCACACCAAGAAGGAAGAAAAGCAGCTATTGTCCCTCTCTCTTGTTAAGGAGGATTGTGACCACCTATACTAATAACCATTCATTGAAATAAAATTGTATGATAATGATATTGTTAGGGAGAAATACAACAATGCTAACAAGCAAGGGGGAAAATTAATTGGCCACTGTAGAATATAAAAACCTAATAAACATTGATGCACTTCTTCAGCTGCACCTCCCAAGAGAAGGCCTGCTTTTTCTCCACTTCCACCCTTACCCACACCCATTGATATCCAAATTGGTGCCAACGCAGATTTTCAAATATTTATTGTTGTTTAATCGTTTTCAATTGTGTCTGATACTGCGTGACCTCAAATGGGGTTTTCTTGGCAGAGACACTGGAGTCGTTTGCCATTTCCTTCTCCAGCTGATGAGGCAAACAAGGTTGAATGACTTGGCCAGGATCATACAGCTAGACAGTATCTGAAGTCAAATTCGAACTCATGAAGATGAGTCGTCCTGATTCCAGGCTGGCGCTCTATCCACTGCTCCACCCCACTGACCTCTTCAAATATACACAAACTCCTAGTGAGTTTAATCATCAGCCAAGTATTGCTCACTATCCTTTTAGTGGTTCTCTGGCCCTAAACAACCAAAAGAACCTGAGTTTTTCTTTCCAGTAACATTTACCTGGGCAGCTAGATGGTGGAGGGGATAGAGCACTGGGCTTGGGATTAGGAAAACTCATCTTCCTGAGTTCAAATCTGGTCTCAGACACTTACTAGCTGGCTCACCTTGTGCAAGTCATTTCACCCTGTTTGCCTCCTTATTTGTAAAATGAGCTGGAGAAGGAAATAGCAAACATTGGCAATATCTCTACCATGTAAATCCCAAATAAATCACAGAGAGTCAAACATGACTGAACAATTAACAACATTGACCTACAGAAGAACAGAACACGAGGTTATGGTTCCATGGTAGCATTGAGGAGAGGAAAGATCCTTTGAGCTCATCTTCTTCAACTCCTATCTGGTCCTTTTCTCCTTCTTCATCTTTACCTCCTGGCTTCCTTCAAGTATCTGCTCAAATGCTGCCTTATGCTAGTCATACACACACACACACACACACACACACACACACACACACACACACATACACACACACACTGTGTGTGTCATGTTTACATGATTACATGTTTTCTTCCCTCGTTAGAATGTTGAACTCTTAAGGAAAGGACCCATTTCTGCTCTCCTTTGTCTCTCCATCTTTGCCTTTCTTTGTATCTTCAAGGCTATATAACCTGCCTGGCACATAGTAGGTTCTTAATAGATGCTTACTAACTGGAGACCAAGACACTCATTTTACAAGTGGACAAACAAACCCAGAGAGCTTCAGAAGTGATGCCCCCAAGGTCTTCACCACAGGCGACGAGAGTGAACACAAGCAAGGTCTATGCTGTCCAGTACAGAAGGTAGGATGGTGCAGAACAGTTTCTTAACCTGGGGATCTATGAACTTAAAAAAAAAAAACTTTGGTAACTGTATTTCAACATAATTGGTTTTGATTTCCTTTGTAGTCCTGTTTATCTTTTTGAAATGAAAAACTTAATTCCGAGAGTCCAAAGGTTGCCAAAGAGGTCCATGATGCAAAAAAAGTTGAGAATCCCTGGAGTAGAGGAAAGTAATAATTACTTTTGGAATCAAATCCCATTTCTGGGGATCATAGGCTTGGAGTTCAAATCCCATCTCTGACATTTATATCTTTGTGACTTTGGTACTTCAGATAACCTCCCTGGCCTCAGTTTCCACATCTGTATAATGAGGAAGTAGGACTAGAAGGGGTCTGAGGCTTCCTCTTCTAGATCGATGACCCTTAGGTGCTGTGACCTTTAGCAAGCCCCTTAACCTTTTCCTCACTTTGCTAATCTGTGTAATGTAGCCCATCTAGTTCTAGGCCTGTGATTCCTTATGATCCCAAGGTCTACAGTGGGCTGCCTTGTATGTTAATTCAAGAAATTAAATCACCTTTTTGGTATGTGCATCACTAATCAGAATTCGATCAAAGATCAATGATGAAACACACCTCCCTCCACAAATGGAGATGTGGTGGATGGATTATAGGCCCCAACAAACTGTCAGATGAAGCCATGAGAGTTTGGCCTGGTTTTGCTCCCTGGTTTTTCATTGTAAGTGAAAGTGGGGGTGGGGACAAGGAGCCTTAGGGCACAAAGTTTCAAAGTACTTCCAGCAGAGTAAAAAACAAAAGACAAAAAAAATTTTTTTGGCATGTCAGGTACTGGCCTTGGTGCAGGGCACAGGATGACAAAAAATAAAAGGCAGTGCCTGCCCTCAGAAAGCTTACTTTTTCCTTGGGGTAGACTGGGGCAGTGGGTAAGAGTGAGAAGTGATAACAGCATTGGGACATGACCTGTGATTTTCAATTCAATAAATATTTATGAAGCATTACTATGAGTCAGGCATTGTACTAAGCCAAGGATACAAAAAAAAGAAGCAAAAGACAGTCCCTGCCCTCAAGGAGCTCACAATCCAATGAGGGAGACAACCATCAACCTCTAAAAATCTATTATGTGCCTACGATGGCCCAAGCCCTGTACAAAGCTGGAGATACAAAAAAAGAAGCAAAATGCAGTCCCTGCCCTCAAGGAGCTTACAATCTAGTGGAAGAGACAACATGCAAACAAATACATGTAAAGCAAAATATATACAGGATAAATAGGAAATAATTAACAAAGGGAAGGCACTAGATAGGGCAGCAGCTCTTCACATAAACCAGGTCCTCTTCACATTCTTAAAAAACTGATGCCCCGCTCCTCCATACAAACATACCAAGCAAAGAACTTTTGTTTAAATGAGTTATATCTATCAGTGTTTGTCATGTTTTAAGTTGAAATCTTTGTCTTATTATGTGAATAGGTTTGACTTCACAGACCCCCTGGAAAGGCATCCCCAAGGGTACCTGGACTGCACTTTGAGAACCACTAACCTGAGGGAATCCCCAGCAAGGAAATTCCCTCCACCTATGCAAGTGTTTCTTTCCCTTACCTGCTTCTGTTGCCAGGGCAGAAAGCTGTACTCAAGATATAACATACACTAACATACACGTAGGAAAATAAATCCAAGGCAATTTGATAAGAGAGAGAATGTTAACAAAAGAGGAGGAAGGCTTTAGAGAAGGTTTCTGGGAGGATATTCATCCTGTGCCAAAGTTCAAGAAGATAAGGACTTTTGAGAGGCAGAGTTGAGTAGGATCTTTGAGAGATGGAAGGGAGTTCTGGAATCATTTCTTTGCAACTTCCTCATTTAATAGCTGAGGAAACTTGAGACCCAGGAAGATTGTTGATCACTAGCCCAAGGCCACACAAGGAAGGAATGGCTAGATGTGAACTCTAGGTCTCAGACAGTGAATCCAGGGTTCTTTGCTCAACAGAGACACCTTATTCTATTGTTATTTAATAAATGACTAATGATTAAATGAGCAAAGTTTAATAACTGTCCTCAACTCAAGCAGTAGGGGCATGAAATGACGTCCTTTCCAACAGCCTAAAACATATTCCTTTGGGGGTTATATGATTAAATCACTAGAACAACTTCAGATACGAGTTAATTTCTAAATTAGGGACCACTTGGGGGGAGAAATGTTGGATGGAATGAACATGAAGAATAAAATCAAAATTCTAGAAGGAGCCTATATTTTGAGGGCAAACCCACACCTTAACACTCAAAAAAGCTCCACAGTCTAATTCCTTGTCTCTGCATCTTTGGACTACTGGATATGAAAATCTCCTACAGATCAGGCTTCCAGAAAATTACCACAATCTCTGATGCAAAATGACAGGTTATGATCTCAATTTTTAAAATTTATAATTTTACCATCACTCACATTTACCTCAATATCTTTCAGGGGAGAGGGGGGAGAGAGAGAGAGAGAGGAGAAGAAGGAGGAAGAAGAGGAGGAGGAGGGGAGGAAGGGAAGAAGAAAGGGAGGAAGGAAGGAGGGAAGGAAAAAGGTAGACAAAAAAATTAGCAAAAGCACTAACTGAAATATTTTGAGAAATCTTGGATAGGTGCTATAAAATATTGTACAAGAGATGAACAAGTTAACAAAACGCTAATATTTGAGTAAGTTGATAAAACCTTAATATTTGCCAGCATACACAGCATTGGCTTTCATGTTTAACTTGAGAGGGTTCAGGATGATCACCAAAGGTGCTAGAAGTCTATGATTATGATAGTGAAATATGTAAAAATAAGGAATGCTGAGGACAATAATAACTGTTTCCCTTGTTTTGTGTGGATTGCCATGGCCAAAAAATTCTCCACCTAGTTCCAGGCTGCTCTAGCACACTCTTCAAACTTGGAAGACACTAAAATGAGAAAATTTCATCTTGAATGCCCGTGGAGACCCTAATTAGGTATCAGTGGTCAGCTATTAATATTATTCAGTGTTATTATTTTAATGTACCAATATTAAGTTGTTGCGTTTGTCCTTCATTCTCAAAGAGGACCATAATGTCAGGGAGATGATGAGGGGACCTGCACTTGACTTTGATTTGAGTGAGGGAGAGCTATGCAAGGTCAATAGCGTCACTTTGTCTTCCAGAGCCATCTGGGTCCAGTAGCCAGATAATTTTTAAAATTATAAACCCTACAGAAAGGATTAGGTCAATGAGCATTTATTAAGTGACTAGGAGGTGCCAGGCACTGTGCTAAACACTGGGGATACAATGAAAGGGAAAAGACAGCCCCTGCCCTCAAGGGTTTCCCAGTCTAATGGGGGTAACAGCATGCAAACAAATAGTTACAAACAAAATAGAGGATAAATTGGAGATAATCAATAGAGGGAAGACACTAGAGCATGAAGATGTTTTTGTATATCATATCTGATCCACAAGTCACTTCTCGAGGTCACAAATTTATTTAGATGCAGAATTTGAACCCAGGTCCAGTCTATTTTTCATTGTATCACGAGATGAGGAAAGAGTGAGGATTTGAACCTAGTTCTTTTGATATCAAATTCAACATACTGACACCACTCCACGGTACTGCCCCCTTTCTCATGATGAGGGCATATTTATTTGGAATGACTAGAACCCATTGTGGAGAGTAGAACAGCTTTAGGCATTTTAAATGGGAGGTAGGTGGTATAGTGGATAGTGTCAGGCCAGTAGTCAGAAAGACTTAAGTTCAAATCCGTCCTCAGACACTTACTAGCTGTGTGACCCTGGGCAAGTCATTTTACCCTGTTTGCCTCAGTTTCCTCATCTGTAAAATGGGCTGGAGAGGGAAATGGTAAACCAATATCTCTGCCAAGAAACCCATGGGGTCACAAAATGGGGTCACAAAAGTCAGACATGACAAATAGCTGAACAACAATCACAGATTAGAAGAGAACTTAAAAGTTATGACCCCAAACTTCTTAGGGCACCTTGGGTAAATATTTGCCTCTCTTTGTTCAAAAAATTTGGGATCCAACTAAAATCCTTAGGAATAAAACCAGTTTTGTCTTCCTGGGCATAACCCTCTCAAAGTTCATTTCCTTATAACCCTTTATTCCAAACCCATCTACCAAAGCTATCAGAATTAACTATTTAATATTAGAGTTATCTGGTTAATATTTGTTTGGGGGAATTTTTTTTTCTTTCCTAGAACAAAGATAGAATTTTTTTCTGCTTCTCTGTTAACATAACCCAGCCCGGGCTTCTTTAGTTTATGTTGGGTGAGTTTAAATGGTTGCTAAACTTCTTTTTTTTTTTTTATGTACAACTTACTATTCCTTTTATTTTATTTTTTTTGATGATTTTTTTAAATTTTATTTTAGTTTGCATCATTCATTTCCACAAGATTTTGAGTTACATATTTTCTCCCCATCTTTCCCCTACCCACCACTCCAAAACAGTCATCCCAGTGTATCCCCCCTCCCCCAGTCTATTCTCTCCTATGTCTTCCCCCCTCACCCCTCTGACTTTTCGGTAGGGAAGGATGGATCTCCCATCCACAGTGCCTGTGTATCTCAAGTTCCAGTTGGATGTA
>CM053581.1:349617523-349649181 GCA_028627135.1 Pseudochirops cupreus
TTGGTTGCTGTTCTTACTTTGCTTCTTATGCTTATTCTTACTCATGGTTGGTCAGTCCGTGATTTTTTTTTAATCTCTATGGGGCTCTGCTTCCAGAAGGGAAAGCTCTGTCCCAAATTACTGGGGTCCTCCCGGCTGCCATAGCTCTCAGGAAGGTGCTGGGTCCCTTTCCTACTTCTGGCTCACTGGATAATGAAGACTCCAGGACCGAAAGCCCAAGACCGCGATCCAGATCCAGGCCACTCAACGCGAGAGCACTCGGCCTCTGAACGATTGCTTAGTCCCCCTGCTGTCTGCAGGCCAAGGGTGGGGAAGCTGCAATGCAGAGGCAAGTGCAAAACCTCTGCCTTTTGCTTTCCCGCCCTGGAGGCCTTTCGTCCGGACGCTTTTTTACCCGATTTCACAAGCTCCACTGACCTAGTTCTGAACGCTGCTGGCAGATGCCGCTAATCTGAGGCTCCTTCGCTCCCTCCCAGACACCTGCCCCCAGGGCTCAGCCAGGGCTTCAGGCCAGGCTGGTTTCAGTTCGCAGTGCTGATATGGTTCCTCGTAGCTGAGCTGACTTTAGTGGAAAGTATATTTGTGTGAGTTTTGGAGTTCTAGGATTAGTTTAGAGTCATATTTTATGGGTATTTTGGGGTGGCTATGTGAGAGCTGAGATATGTTGCTATTGCTACACTGCCATCTTGGCTCTGCCCCCCCCCCAGTTGGTAAACTTCTATATCCCCTGACTCTAATATATAATTCCCACTTTAGGCTCCACTTTACTTAGGCCTTGCTTCAAAAAAAAAAAGTTCCTGGGGTAAATTTGCCTTTGGTATGGATGAACTTTCCATGGGCTGTACTTTGTACCTAGTGCTTTTTCTCCTTAGGATCCAAATCATGGTCATGAACCTGAGACAGGTCCTTGAGAGAAAAAAGAATGTGTTCATGGTGTAGTGTAAAGAACACTGGACTTATTATCAGAGAAGTTAGTTTCAAACATCACTTTAGCCACATGCTAGATGTGAGACTATGGGCACAAATCACTTCAGCTCTCCAAAACTGTTCCCCACTCCAGTCAAGCCTACGAGCAAGTCTTAAGCACCTACAATGTGTCAAGTATGAGCTAAATAAATGAGACACAAAGAAAGTCGTGAGATGGTCCCTGCCCTCAAGGAGGTCACAGTCCAATGGGGGAGAGACAACATGCAAAGTTGTGTATAGACACTAAATACAAGAAAGATTGCAGATGCTCAGCAGAGGGAAAGCACTAGCATTACTCATTCCTCTGTTAACTGTTAAGGGCCACCTAATAGTGAATTATTCGTATTTTTATAGTTACCAATCAATACAGGGTTTATTTATTACAAAGATGCTCACAGCGGCATTATATGGAATTTGAAAGAAACGAAACATAAATGTCCAATCATAAGGGAATGATTAAATAAAATGAGATACCTTAATATAACAGGACATTTTAATGCCATAGAGATGAACAAGTATGAAGAATACAAAGAAAAGGCTGGACTGACCATGAAACAATGCAAAGCAATAAAAAGCAAGCCAAAAGAATGAACACTGAGTAAAGTTAGTGAATGAATGAATAAACAAAGTATTCCATTGGAGATAAAGCTTGTCAATGGAAGTATTAACACTTGACAGTCTTTAAAAAACTAATTAAAGTATAAATATTTACGCAAGTTTAGTTGTTTGAATTTCAAAAATTAACTCCTACATGCATTTATTAAGCACCTACAAGCTGGGCACTGTGTTAGGTTTAAGGGATACAAAGACAAAAAGAAAAATCACCCCTGCTTTCAAGGAATTTACATTCTACCAAAGGATCTGTGAGTCAAGTGTTGATACTTCATTTTAAATCCTACATTTATTCTTAATTTTGAAGAGAAGGCTTAGAAGCTAGTTAATGGTTTATTTTAACAGTCAGTCAGAAAAGTGGTGAAAACACCAATTGGAAATATAATCCCACTAAATTACATAAATTTTTGTAAAGTAAACCCTTGAATAACCAGTGTGAAGGGATGAGGACTTCTGATATTTCCCTCCTTTCCTTCTTCCTCCCCTTTTTCACTCTCTCCTTTCTTTCTTTCTTCTTTGTTTTACTTTTTTTTTTCTTTCTCTTTAGTCAAAGACAAATTTTGTTTTGTTGTAAATTAAACTGTTCTGTCAACTGCCCCACTCCAATGGACAAATTTAACAAACAAACCAAAACAAATCCTTCAACACTCATCAAAATAATGCAGAAAAACAAAGTCCTAACATTAGCTATATCCAATATTTGTGTCTCTAGCACCATTTTAAGTACCTCACCTTTCTGTTCCAGGAGGTGAGCAGTGTTTCCTCTCCATTCTTTTGGACTCTGGGCTTATCATTGCATTCATCAAAGTTCTAAAGTCATTCAAAGTTGTTTTTCTGATGATGTTATCACTGAATAAATTGTTCTCTTGGCTCTGCTTTTTTCTTTCTGTATCAGCCCACAAAGGTCTTTCCAGTTTGAATTAAAATTGTCTATTTCATGACTTTATATGTTACAAAAATATTCCATTACATTCACATACCACAATTTGTTTAGTCATTCCCCAACAGTCCATTATTTTCTAATTTTTGGTTGTAACACAAAGAGTGGCTACAACTATTTTTGTACATATGGATCCTTCTCTCTCTTCCTCTCTGTCTCTGTCTCTGTCTCTGTCTCTCTCTCTGCCTCTCTCTGTCTCTCTGTCTCTCTCTGTCTCTGTCTCTCTTTTAAATTTTGTTGAAGATAAGCCTTGGAGTGGTAAAGCTATGTCAAAAGAAATGCAGGGTTAGGGAACTTTGAGAATAGCTCCAAATTACTGTCCAGAATTTCTAGGTCAGTTCACAGCTCTGCCAACAGTGCAGTCATGTACCTATTTTCCCAAAGTCTATCCAACACTTGTTATTTTCCACTTTTATCATCTTTGCCAATCTGATAAGTATGCTGTGCAAACTCAGTCACTTTTATTTGTATTTCTCTAATTATCAGTGATTCAGAGCATCTCCTCATGTAATTATCAATCAAGAAACACTAATAATTAATTAATTAGCGATTAAACATTGACAGCTTGGATCACTTCCCTTGAAACTGCCTGTTCATAAACTTGACCATTTATCTTTTGAAGAACAGTTCTTAGTCTTACAAATTTGAATCAGTTCTTTACATGTCTTGAAAATGAAATCTTTATCAGAGAAATTTGCTTCAAAGCTTTCTCCCCCAGTTATTTTTTTGTCTTCTATTTTACTACGCTAGATTTGTTTGTGCAAATAATTATATTGAATCAGATTTACTCATATTAATTTAGTCATGAACACTTCCCCTATACACAGATCCAAAAAGTTATTCTTCCATGCTCTTCTAATTTGTTTATGATGTGACTTTTTATATCTAAGTATATTTATTTTGAGTTTATCTTGGCATATGGTGTAAACTGTTGGTCTGAACCTAATTTCTGCCAGTCTGCTGTCCAATTTTCTCAGTTTTATTTTTAAAATAAAATAGTGAGTTCTTCATCCAGTAAGTGGAGTCTTTGAGTTTACCTAATATTATAGTACTGTGTTCCTTTCTGTATTGTTGTATACCTAATCTTTTCCATAGACAGATCACTTTTTTTTTTAACCAATACTAAGTCATGTTAATGATCTGCATATACTGCTGCCATATAAGTATAGTTTCAGATCTGGTGTTGATAGACCTCCTTCCTCCCACTTTTTTTTTTCATTATTATTGAGATTCTTGTTTGTTACCAGTCTCCTGTCTATGAAGTGGAACCTTCAATAGATAAAAATGGCAAATGTGGGAGAAGCTGTATGTAGGAGGACTGTAAAACTACGGCACTGTTCATGGAACTATAAATTGCTACAATTCTTCTGGAAAACTGGTTGAAACTATACTCAAGTCATTAAACTGTATATATTGTTGACTTATTTATTCCATCACCAGGCTTATACTCTAAAAAGATTAGAGACAGAGGGGTAAGATCCTTCTACATTTATAAAGCAGCATTTTTGGTTGCAATAAAGACCTGTAAATAAGATGGGTGACCATCAACTGGAGAATGACTGAACAAGTGGTGGTCTATTACACAGTAAGAAATTATAAATTATTAATAGGGAAATTGATCAAGAATTCAGAGAAACTTGGAAGATCTGTGTCAACTGATTCAGCATGAAAAGAGAAAACCAAGAGAAAATAATGTATAATCCCACAATAATATAAACACACTTTGAAAGACTTTGAAACTGATCAAAACAACATCCAGTCACAATTTTGGAAGGAAAATGACAAAACATGCCTTCTGCTCTGGGCAGACAAGGTGGATTAGAGGTGCAGTAGGAGACACAGATTTTCAGAAATGACCAATGTGATGATTTCTTTTGCTCACTAGCAAAATAATTCTTATTTAGCATTGCCTCATGCTGTCAGTTCTTGTCATTTGCAATAGTTATGTTCAATAACGTTACCTTGTTAACACTAAATTAGCAAACACTGAACCATCACTGCTAGGGTAAATACAGGGTTGGGTTCCTCTCATCCTCTCCTCACAACATTTACTTTAGCACTTTCATGAGAGGTATCACATACAGATCAGCAAATTTCCTCTTCCTTTTTCTGGTTGTAACACATTGTTGATCCATTAACACTGAACTCATGGACAAATGTACTCTAACTCATGCCTAAATGAAGCTTATCTAACACAATTATTTTTTCCACAAGGCACATCAAAGCTTTCTTGTTAGGACAAGAACAGACAAAAGACTAGTCAGATTTTCAGTGCTATGCTTGGGGGCCATTTTAAATAGTAAAATCACCAACAAAAGGCACAAAAATGAGTCAAACAAATGTGGTACTAAATACTGAAAAAAGGACACTTGTTTACAGAATCAGAGCTGAAACAAGAAGGTGAGAGTGGATATGTCACCTTGTTCAACCTCAACAGGGAACATGATTCTTTTTTGCCACTCTGAGCATGTCCCAGAATGACCCTGGGGGTTGATTTAGAGGTTACAAATAAATTTTAGTGAGTAGGTGAATTCTCAAATACAGAATCTAAATAATAAGGATTGATTGTACTTCAATGAGGTAGGTATTCATCTGGCCTCCCTCATTTTAATTTATCCCTGGAGTAACTTCTGATTTAAAACAGAACTTTGAAAGGAAAGGAAATTCATCTTTCCCCATTACTTGCAAATCATCCCCTTTTCTCCGTTATATTATATGTACTTTAATGGTGGGTTCCCTTTAAGCATTAAGGAATTGATAAAGATTGGGGCAAATATTGGCTCCAGCTTCTAATCAGTTTGATCACAAACTGTGGCATAAATCCAGGTAGGGTCACACTATCAAAGGAAAGTGAGAATCTCAAAAGACAAATGAAAGTCACTTTCCCATTTTTCTATTCCTCCTTCCCTTCATTAATAGGGAAATTGATCAAGTGAAAAGGGAAAGGGAGGAGGGAAGGTAAAAGATGACAAGGCAATATGTTATTACCACATCTGTCTCATTCAATGAAACTCCAAAGTTTAAGGCTTGGAAATATATGGGTGGCAATTCTTAAGTCAGAGACTTAGGATATGACTCAGACTTTACTACTCATTCTAGGATAAAAATCATAGGGAAACTGGGCAGGTATGCACATTAGTAACTACTAAATCATTATTAGTTGAAAAGTAATGGTTTCATCTTGTAACAATTTGTTTCTTGTTTAAATTAACTACTGCCTCATGCTTTGAAGACAAAAGTAGGAGATAAAACAGTAGGGGCATATGTGTGTCTGTTGGGGAGTGGATACTGAAAGGAGCAGCTTCATTTTAATCTGGGACCTGGCTCTCATTGGATATTAGTCAATTTGTAAGAGTCCAAATTCCTTTCAGGAGGCTAGGAATAGGATAAACATAATTAAACAAAACTGGGAAACAAGAATAAAACCTATTTTAGTTTTTCAAACATGCAAAGAAGAAACATGATAAAATAGCAGCATATATACAGGTTTATATGTAAATTGCACCTATGCGACCATGAAAAAATTTCATCTAATCTTGAGAGTTAACTAGGCTAGGCTTACTCTATTTGAACAGTTTTCCAGGTTAAGGAATTTTTTTTAAATCAACTACATGGCCATCACTGGCCACTTCATAGTTTATTTCCCAACTGGAATGTCCTGACAGCAACAAAAACATGGTTCTCAAGTTCTATGTAGCTTTCAGTCGGTCTTAACAAATTAGGGAGTGTCTAATCCAAGTGTACTTTTATAGAAAATTACTGAATCACTACCATCAAATAACAGTGAGACATTTCCAGAGCATTGTCAAGTTTGCAAAGGCCTTACATCCATCATTTCACTGGAGTCTCAGAACCATCAGGGGAAATGGCTATTACTCTCATTATATAGGTAAGGAAATTGAGAAAATAAACAATCCATATGATGAGCTTCACACACAGATTCAAAACCAGGTCGCTGTAAGTCAAGCAGAGTTCTCAAACTTCATGGTCTCACAATCCCTTGCACTCTGAATAATTATTGAAAACTCTTCTCCCAAAAGAGCTTTTGTTTATGTTTTACACACACACACACACACACACACACACACACACACACACACACACACACAAACAGAAAGAGAGAAACAGAAAGAGAGAGAGAGAGAGAGAGTATTAGAACATCTTAATATTATGAAAATTGTTTTAACCTCAGAAAACTTCTGAAAGGGTATCAAGGACCCTCAGGGTTCTCTGGACTGCACTTTGAAAACCAATGCTCTAAGTTCAGCATTATCTACTACACAATTTGCCAAAAAACTATTGAATCTTTTTAATGGTCTAATTTTAACCCAACAAAAGTAGCATAATGCTTTTTTTTTAGGGGAAGGGGGTGCAACACTGAGATTTTATTAGTATAGAGCACCCCTGGTGAGGGATTTTATTATCCCAGATAAGCAACAGATCAGCAATTTGGAAGTTGTAGAAACTCATTTAAGAATACAGAAGTTAAGTGACTTGCCCACAGTGATGCATCAGAGGCAGATCTTCCTTTCAGGCTAACTCTCTTATCCAACCATAAAATAGGTTGTCTAGATAAGCCTTCAAAGGAGGGAAGTTAACTTAAAGAGGAAAGAAATCCAAATCTTTAACCTAGAACACTATAAAACTGGGCCACTCCCCTTTCTGGAACCCCATAGGTAATACTGTTAGTGTTATTGCTTCAAGGGGCACCCTAAGGAGTAGTGGATGTCTACCCAGGGCTTCCATTATCTGAAACCTATCTTAATTGATCTCTCAAGCTCTTATTCTTAGATCACTGAATCAATCATCCTAGTAGCATAATTGACTGATTAATTGATGGAACTATATCCAACTACACAGTCAGAGACCAAGCCACACAAGTTGAACAATGATAAATATCAAGTGAGATTTCCACTGAAGATATCTGAGGGGTTCAAAAGAAAATTTGTGCCTCCCTTAAGTCTTCTTAAGATCCTTTAAAATAGGCCTTTTGTTTTCTATATAGCAAAATAAATTAGCATGAGGGAGGCCAGATGAATACCTACTTCATTGAAGTATGGGGTAATGCTATCCAACTAAATAGTAGCTATTCTGGGAGAATGTCTTCAGATTTTAAATAAAGTATCTGAGTCAAAACTGGAAGAAAAAAAAAACATGGCCATTGACTCACTTATGACTAGGGAAAACCAGGTTTCATTATATTACTAATGCAAGTAAATGTTGCATCAGGTTGCATCACAAGATGAAACTAAAGCCAGACTGATAATGTACAGGGAAGAGCTCTTTTCTCTACCACAAAGAAAAAAGTAGATAGATCACTCCAGATTTTGAGATCACATAACTAACTACTCAGTTCTGCTGTGCTGTTTGAAAAACCCTTAAGAGTTATTGTGTGCTGAAAAGTCTACCCATCAAACATGAGCTTGATGGAAGCTGGGGGACCCTGGATGAAATCACCGGTTTATATTGGAACAAACCTTGAGTGTGCATCACCTTCTCAATTTAAAGCTTTTTTCATTCTAAGCACTGAATTAAATGGCATCTCCTGAGAGAAAGGCTCTGGAAGCAATACATCTGTGAAGGACTTTGGTTTAATGGTAAAGTTGGCTCAGCTCTAAAATGTCAGGAAAAAACAAGTCTGAACTCTTAACACAAAGTGACCAGTGGTCAGTTCTCCTTGCAATACAACCCCTAAATGGGCACTCAAGAATTTATACATTTATATGGGTCTGAATGTGCAGATTTCATTAGTGTCTGGGAGTTCCTCTTAAAGAGTTTGGCAGGCAAGTTAATGACAGCTAGTATGTTTTAAGACAGTGTACTTGAATCCAGTGCCGACTTCATTCTACTCAGCCATGCTCCCTCACACACAGTCTTGCTGTAGTAGAGCCACTTAAAACAATGTTTTTATATTCATTTCTAACAGAGAGAAGTGGTTTCAGGCTCACTAAACTGTTAGCACAGTCCCTATGAACTCATCATCCAGGGATTTGCTAAGGGACTGCTTTTTCTACTTCAAATAATGGAGAACCACTGACTTGTAATCTCCTGCTTAGAATGAGGAGCCAAAGTTCTCAGTTATCTTACTGTTTTTAGAAAGCAGTTCAGGATCAGACAATTGGCCTGTGTGCATGATGTGGTGGAAAGAGGGCTGGATTTGGAATCCAATACCTAGCTTCTAACCCTGACTTATTATAGCTGTGGATCACATATATTGGTCTCAGTTTCCTGCTCTGTGAAATGGAAGTGGACTACATGACCTCTAATGTAAGGGCATATATGATGTGAGAAATGATTTTCAAAGGATATATAAACCGAGCCTGCTGTCATGACTGTCTTTGGTATAAGAGAGATGTCCAATGACCGTCCTTTAGTAATAACCTGCTGGCCAAATAATGAAATGATTAACTTGCCCAGAAACTATGTCTCTCACACTTGGGGGGATGAAAGTGGGAAGGAGGAGGCAAAGCCTTGGTAATGGAGAGTCTGATAGCCTAAGAGTAACCTGAAGTTAGAGATTAGAGATACTGGTAACATACTTGGCAACAAAGTAGAACCACTGAATAACTTGGCAGTCTTCATCCACAGTATAAACCTGACCCTGACTCATTACAGTGTATCTCCCTCCTCCTCGTGGAGACCCTACGCCTAAGAATAAAACCAAAGCATCTAGTGATACCTCCTAATTAAATTATAATTAATCACTAAAATCTTTTGATGGTTGAATTGTGCATATGCTGACTAAAGTTTGTCTGTAGGCATTTATAAAAATATTTTAAAAGTACTTAAAATTACTTTTAAAATATTACAGACCTGGATTCAAATTCTGATGCTATTTAGTGGCACTCCTTGGGCCTCAGCTTCCTTAACTATACAATGAAGGGTCTCTCTGAGGTCCTTTTCGGCTTTATACCTATGATCCTATTCAAATGCATTTCTTCCTATGTGGAACATATACTTGGATCACATCAAAACCCAACTAGATTCACATCTGGATGTTACAAAAACTAATTCTGAACTCCATACAAGAAGATTAAAATAAATGGAAATGACAAAAGGGTATAAAAGCAGTCCCTCTTAGCCTATGTTTCTATTGTACTTATGATTTAAAGTCTTTTACATGCTCTTATCTGGTCTGAGAACATACAGACGACCTTGCCCAGAAGATCTAGAAAGAATAGCCCTAAACACTCATCACCTGACTTGGTCATCACCATTAGATTTTTTTGTTTTAAATTCTAAGGACTCAATTGCAAACAGGTTAATATCAATCACAAGAAATCAATGTAGATTTCTCAGAAGCTTCTGGTTTTTAACACTTGTCACTGGAGGAGTGAGCACATAGTTTTGGAAAAATACTAGAATCATAAACTGCTCTTATCCAAACTCTGACCAACAGTTATTGCTTAAAATCTGTAAAAAAACTTATGAAATATATGTGTATATATACTTGCATTTCATTTAGCTTTGAAAAGTTGTATAAAGTCAGAAATGCAAGAGACCTATGATAGCTATTAAATATTAGATAATTCGTGGTAATCTAAGCATTCCTTCAAGTACCCTCCATTTGCTCTAACAGTCACCTACAAGGAGATGTTTTGACTGGCTCAATCAGGTAGAGCTTGTTCTTTCCAGATGAACAGTGGTTCCTATTGTGATGAGGTAATTGCCAGACACAGCTAATTATGCTTCTTGCCACAGCACTAAAAATAATAAAGACCAAATGGACTTTACAACTCCAAGGTGTAAGTTTGTCAATTAAGTTTATATCCAGGAAGTGCTATTTACCACATTCCATGTCCTTTCTCCTTTAATATCTTTATTTTAGGTGCGTGCTTTCTGTCCCTATCTCCCAGACCAATTCTTCAGTTAGAAACCTGCACGATACAATCACTGGGGATGGAGGGTGGGGAGGGCATACTGAAACAAATCCAGCACTGGTTTTGCCCCGGATTTATTAAGTTAATGCAAATAATAGAAAGGGCTCCATCCTATAAGTGGCTCCCAAACTTCCTGCCAAAGAATTTTTGTTGGCAGAATCCCATTTCAATGTTCTCAACCTATTTCCTCCCCATCCTCTTGACCTACCTCCACCTTTTTTTCCCCTTCTTCATCTTCCATGATACCTGCAGCAACAGCTTTTTTCTCACTTTTCTCCCCCTAATATTCCCCATTTTTCTTTTCCCTTCTATTTTCACTTCAGTCTCCAATCACTCTCTTGGCAGTTTCTTCTGGCTCTGAGCATCCTTTATGACCGGAAAAACAAAAGCTTTGCTTATTCAAAAGCTCCAGTCTTCTCTCCCCATTACAACAGTAATATTTCACAAAAAGCTTACAATTAAAAAAGCAGAGGTTGATCAAAAAATTGGAACATTGAAGTGAGTCCTTTTTGGAGTATTAAACTCCAGAATATTTTAGGTGGAAGAAAATTGCTTAGAAAATACTTTTAGATGAAAGAATTCAATCTTTTACTATTCCCATGTAAAGTAACTCTAGCCCAGAGTTAAGAAAGAAGCCCTCCAAAACTCGGAATGACAAATTAAAATGTTTTCAAAGTAACTGATGTTAATTATACCTCCTACAGAGTCTATTAAGGAAAATGAAATCAGTCCCATTTACAAAGCATTTACTAAGAGTGACTTCTGGCAGTCAAAAATTAGGTATCTGAAAGCTACCAAACTAACTTATTTCTACAACCATCACTTTATGCCATCGTTCTAGGCAGAAGTGAAAAGATGGGGGACTGAATTCCTTCACTTATTCCTCTTTAGTCTTTTATCTGCAATCTGCTTATTCAGTTTCAGAAGGTGAAACAAGGTGGTCTAAAGCCCAAAAGGAAAAATTTGAGCCTGAACAAGCTTATCTTCCTCAAGTACATACAAAAGGTTTTTGAGCAGTTGTACCTCCCCCACCATAATGTGTTATTTTCAACATGGAAAAAATAAGCCCCTACAGCATGGGGGAGGGCACTGGATTTTCTGCTGCTACTACTAACACTGGGGGACCTTGGGATACCTTCTCGTCTCTGGTAGGTCCCTTTTGTTTTAAATCTATTACCTTGTGTTTTTAACTTGAGGGATGATCTGGTGGTTGAGGAAGAGCTGACATTTGCAGACTGATTGTTTTAGGATCTATGAGAAATCTGCCTGTTTCTCTAAAATACAAGAGGATGCCTTTCACAAAACTATAGATCCTGCCTACCAATCACGTCCCTCTAAGAAGTGCTCCCCAGAGACCAGCTGACCTACCTAAGGGTGGAGGTCAGTGAGGCAGAGAGGACACTAGTCAGTTTCAATGGGCACTATAATAGCTATCAGCTACACTGTGTCCCTGACCTGAATTAAGAAAACCAGTGAGGAGAATCAAAGGGCAGAGGCATTTGTAAACACCCCTGAAAAAGGCAAGCCCTAGAAACACTTGTTTCAACATTAAAAGGATAACATAAAAAAAAAATTTGTCAAGTTCAAATCGAAAAGGACCTTTCCAAGGTGTCCAGAAAAACATTTCATTTGTGAAGATCCATTCCATCAAATGAAATACTCACAAACCCACTGACAATTCTTCAGTTGTCTACAATTTACTGAGATTGTACCATCTGAGGAAACCATATGCACAACAAAAATGTATGCATTCTGTCCAGCCTAGTACTGCAAAAGTTCCAAGTCATAGCCAAATTTTCTGTGTAAATACAGTAAAGGGAGAAACAGTGGTTTATTAATTGACCACAGGATATATTTTTTTCACCATAATTTACTCTAGCTCTGCTCTGGTACCATAGAGAAGAAAAATAAAGGCCTTAGTAGCATCTGGAGGCGAAGGCAATGTCTTTATAAGCAGGTAAAGATTTGTATAGTGTGGCTGGGGAGAAAAGCACCACTTTGGGAAAAATCTGCCCAAAACTATTAAACTGCTTCCAGCTGTAACTAACACATTACACATTAAACCATTAGCAAACTAAGTTATCAATTTTGTGTTAAACTTTAATTGTTAAGTTGTACCTAAGATTTGGTTTTGAACTAGTTAGAGATGCTATAAGCCCAGCATATATGTACACATGAATGCTTCATCAATTGCTCAGTAAGAACATTTGCCAGAGAAGAATTAGATGTGGCAGACAACAGTTACCCATCTACCAAGACTTCCACTTTGCTTGCCTGTTTGAGGAATGGACAGCCATCACTGCAAAGAGCTACAGGCCATTCAATCAAATAGGGTTAAAGCTGTACAAATGAAGTTCTGGTTGTGCTTATATACTTAATTGTAAAAAAAAGTCAAGTCCTGCCAACTTTTAGATCTGGAAAGATTAAGTTTTGCATCTTCAAATGACACCCAATTAAGGGAAAATACCTGAACTTTTAAAATCTTGTTCTGGGTTAACTTTCACACAAACAACTTGACATCACTTAAAAGTCGAGCTCCTAGATTAAGGTGGGAGAGCATTTTACATCACTTAAGGTTATGCTCTCTCATCAAAACTTGGTAATAAAGGCCAAAGTTAGCAAGCTTCAAAGGGTTTAATTCAATTAACACATCAACAGGCAGCAAGGTTAACATGGTGTTTGGACCAGTATAAAAAAACGAGGGAGGTTTAGTCAAAAAGCTGCTGGTGGGGAATTGATAATGAAATGCACCCTATTGATCAGAAGTCCAAGCTTATACCTAATTCACATTAAAACTGCACTTGGTAGAGTTAAAGCAATCCAAACTAAAGCTCAACGATCTGGGCCTTTCAGATTAACAGGAGAGGATTATTTAGATTCTGAACACATGCATAATAATATAATATTCTGGAGAAGGTGAACCTCCTGGAACTGAGGCCTTTGAATAATAATCTTGCATAATGTATGCAACTACATAATTAACCACCACCATCATGCCTGAGCTGGGTGCCAAGCAATGCCTCCGAGCTGTCACTTACTGACATTTAAGTGAATAAAATCCTAAGGTGTCCCATTATTTAAAATGTGTTCATTTTTATGGACATGATCAAATTAATCTTGGGCATTTGGCTGTGAAACTTATCAGTCCTTCTCCCTTAAAAAGTGCTTTTGTTCTATTGAAATCACAGAATCACTTTATTATGTGGGTTAGTGGAACAAACTCCACCATCTGCAGTCTCAATGGTCAAAATCCACAGAAAATGATCTGAAACAAAATGTGAAAATGGAGTCATCCATTATGTAGACAATTTTCATTTGGGGAGAAATAAAAAAGTGAGAAACATACCTTTTGTTGAATTCCAGCTTAAGCGTTTTTTGTTTTTAAACTGTCTTGAGGCTGATGAAGTGAAAAGCAACCAATCTTTCTGCAGAGGGCTTAGTCTGCTCATTAAGACTATGGGACACTGGTCCCAGGATTTTCTAATTGAGCAAGGTAATCCGTCAGGGACCAAACTTTGAGCTTTTCAAACGTGGGCCAGAAGGGACATTGACAGTTATGTCTTCACTTCAACAGGAAATCACTGAAATTTAGTCCTCTGGTAGCACATTTACTTCCTTCCCTCATTCTCATCTTGTGGAACTACTTGCCCTTGAGTTACATTTCCATGTTATGACTGATTTTAGACTTTAATAAATAAAACATGTAACACCACCGTGCTTTCCCTAGACTTCTCAAATATTTCTACCCCAGTGGTCTTCATTAATCCACATCTTTATCAAACACTTCCCAGCATGACCTGTGTGCCACATTCACATTTCCTTTTAATAGTCTAACATAAATGTGAGAAAGTTCAGCTGTTCCTATGTAATCATGACAAGAGATTAATTAAAATGCCAAGATAGGAAACAATTTATTATAGAGAGAAGAAAAATTTCTCATCCAAAATATAGAAATCTGTACAACTTTGCCACAATCAATATACATGAACTGTACAAATTTACACCAGTTCATAATTTACCAAATAAAAGATGACTAACAAAGTTCACAAAATAGATGGTGGTTTGTGGAAAAGACTTTTACCCAATTAAGTACAAGGAAAATTACAAACCAGACCTCCACTTTCTAAAAATAAGAAGTTTACTCAGTCTTAGAAAACTACAAGCTAGCAAATGTACAGAGAGCTGGCTGGTGCTAACACCACAGTTCAGACAGTGTCTTTATAAGGTCTTTTTAAAGCCTGTTGCCATGGCAGATTCTGGTCACTTGCTATTTCCAAGGCCAAAAACACAATACAAGGTCTGACCATTTTCCCAGGTCATGCTTACTCTAGTTTATTGTCTTATGTACATTTATACATACTGTGAAGTTAAGTGCTAGGTAAAAGTCTGTCATACAATTTCCAGTACTACCATGTTTAAAACATTCAGCTTTGCTACTGAGCTGCCAAAAGGGTTAACTAGAACAATTTATAAATGTAATAGTGCAAATTTGCTCTGCAAGATCTACTGCAGAGAAAGATTCTTTATAAATACAGATTGGGTTGCAGGGACTGATGTAGAAATTTTGTAAAATGTCTGGGAGAAACCAAAACCACCTTAGGACCTCACTCCCTAGCAAAGAAAGTGATCATTGACTTGGACTCACAGGCTATTAAATCACTGAAAGGTACTGTCCAAACTATGGCACTGTCACTTAAAAAAATTTACCACTCTATCTTGTGCCAGATCTTCACAGCTGTGACATGGTTTAAATTCCATAATCCATCCCCAAGAGGAGCCCACCCAAAGCAAAAATCAAATTTATCCATCCATTATAAGATGATCCATCCAGAGACTATATCTTAACCTGATACAGTCATCATATTGTAGTTTTTGGAAGGGCTGGTTCTGCCCAAGAGAAGTTCCTCCTTACAGCTGATTCTGTTGTCTACCATCTGCACGCTGCTGCTGCTACTCTGAGCGCTCCCTCCTGCTGGCGAGGCTTCATACAACACACAGATCGAGCCGTCCTCCCCAATGCGGTAAGACACTTCGAAAGGGTCCACCCAGAGCGTGAGTTCACTTGGAAGAAGTCGGAACAGCTCCTGACTGCTCAGTCCAATCCGCTGTGCCGCCTGGCCGATCAGAGGATCCATTTTATGGTTGATGCGAATACAACGGTAACCGGATCCCTTGCAGGGTTTTTCTGGGAACCAGTGATGCTTGTAATGCTCTGCAAAAGAAAATAAGGACAGAGAGAGACAGTGCTTAGACGTTATCACTAACGGGACAGATCGGTGCTTCTGCACGGGCTCCAGGTCTCTTCTGCTCACTCTACCAGGGCTGTGCCTGTCTCAGCAAAGACACTGAAAAGCATAAGACGGAGAATTACCGGGCTTGAGATCACTTCAACAGAGAACCACCAAGCGAATTAAACTTGGGGGTGACCTGGATCCAACGGAGGGCCACAATAACACAAAAGTAATCCCACAGGCGGCCTTACTTCCTCCTACCCCACCCCCGACATGTTTACTTTCCCTACCCCACCCAGAATAAAGCACACAATAGGGTTTATGGCTCTGGTCGGAGGCGCACCCCCGAGAGATTAACCCACAACAGGGGAACCAAGAACACCAACAAAAATTGCCTGGGGACGAGAGCCAGTCTGGACCACATTAGACCCATCTCTCCACTAGTAGCAAGCGTTGTGTGGGTCACCATAAGGCATCAGAAGCAAGCAGCCCCCCGGAAAGGGAACCCCACAAGTCAGCCAGGGAACAACAACGGTTTGGGGGGCAGGTAATAAGTGGTGGAGAACCACTCCTTTAGTGTTCCCCCCACTACACACATCCCATACAAAGGGCGGAGGGGGTGAACGCTCCTCCTCTGCACGACGGATCCTTTATTCTTACTTTCACCCCCTCTGTACAGGGAGAACCAGCACAGCTTTAATAAAGGAGAGGGGCAGGCACCCAGGGAGGTGGAGTCAACACTTAGGTTAAGGGGGGGGAAGGAGGGACCCACCGTTATCGGTCGGACGGGGGGGAGGGGTAGAAACGATCTCTGCGCGCCCAGAAGCCTCCCTCCCCCCACCTCTCCCTTGAGCACCCCTCAGTGGGGGCTCCCTCCCCCAAGGTCCCTTTTGTTCCAGTGACCCCCTCCCTCAAGCCCCGGGGTATCTCCCTCCCCAAAGGCCTCAGTGCCAGGAGGTTCACCTTCTCGTTCAGAGACTCCTTTTCCCCGGGGTGTCCCCTTCCCCAAACACCAAGTCCCGAGGGGCTCTCCGTCCCGGGGCGGGGGGGGGCTCTTCCCCCCCCCGAGGGTCCCTCTTGTCCCCGGGGGGCGGGCTCTCCCTGCCCGGGAGCCCCTCCTGGGTGGCTCCTCCCCCACTTTCCGTTACCAACGGCCCCGGCGCGGCGGGGGATGGGAGGCCCCCCGCAGAGCCCGCGCCCCCCCCCCCACCCCCGCCCCCAACGGGCGCTCACCTGCCAGCAGCTCCTGCAGGCTCTGACTGAAGGTCTGCAGCTGCCGCTCGCTCGTGAGCCCCTTGGTGCGGAGGAACTTGGAGATGAAGGCCACGGCGGCGGCGATCTCGCGGATCATGGTGGCGGCCCGGCTGTAGAAGGGATGCATGGGGGCGGCGGGCGGGGGCCGGCCAGCCAGCGCCGGGGCGAGGCGGGGCGGCGGCGGGCGGGTGCTCCGCGCTCCCGGCCCGGGCGCCGACTTTTTTTTTTCCTCTTTTTTTGTAAAAAAAAAAAAAGTTATTTTTTGGGGCGGCGGCGGGAGAGGAGGGAGAGGAGGGAGAGGAGGAAGAGGAGGAGGAGGAGAGCGGCGAAGGCCTGTTCACATCGCTCGCGCCTCCTCGGCCGCCTCCGCCTCCTGCTCCGCACGGACCGCTAAACCCAGCACCTGCATTTCCAGCTCCGACGGGCGAAGAGAAGCAGTCGCCGGGCGCCCCTTCTTATAGGGCCGCGGAACGGAAGTGGCGTCACCGAGAGGGGCGGGAGGGCCGCCCGCCAATCCGGCGATCGCACCATTGTGACGCAGTTGGGTTCGGAGAGGGCGGGGAGAAAGGGGCGGGGACGGGAGGCGGGGAATAGAGGGGGGAGGTGGAGGAGGAGGAGCTGACGTCATCCGCTTGTAAACAAATAAAGCCGGAGTCGGTGGCTTGTCTGAGAGCAAGAGGCGCTGGAGGAGGGAGGGGGGAGGCGGAGTGCGCGTGCTGAGGCTCCGCCTCCTCTCGCCCAGGCTCCGCCCCCTCCCCTGCTCCCGCGAGCGCCCGAGTTGCTCCGGGCTGCCGCGATGACCGCGCCTGGGCAGTCAGTGCCACTCCGGGGCCCTCCCTCCTCCTCTGGCCGGTGGAGGCCTGTCCAGCGGACCGGAGTGCGGGGACGAGAAGTGGGGGTCAGGGGGCCGGCTGGCGCAGTAAATAAAGTCCGCGGGTGGGTGGGTGTGTGTCTACTTGTTTGTGCGTGCGTGTAGGTGTGTGTCCTAGCGCTGCAACCCACGGTGAATAAAGTCCTGGTGTGTGCGGGCGTGCATATGGGTGTGCGCGTGCATGCGGGTGTCTGAGGGAGGGAGTATGCTAGCGCTGTAACCCACCGTGAATAAAGTCTGGGGGGTGCGGGGTAAGCGTGTCTTTGTGTGCTTATGCGTGCAGGACTGCGTGTCTGCGTGTGCATGCGGGTGTGTGCAGTAGCGCTATAACTCCCCGCGAGTGAAGTCCGGGTGCGAGCGCGTTTTGTGCATCGTGAGTGCCCGTGCCTGCGGGGCGGGGGGCTGCGTGTGCTAGCGCTGTGACAGGCAGTGAATACGGTCCGGCTGTGTGTGTGCTTGTGCGCGTGCCTGCGGGCGTGGGTGCGTGTGTGCCTACGTGTGTGTAAGATGAAATAGCCGGAGTTTGCTGCCCTGCGGCGTCCGAGGAGAAGCCGCCAGTACCCGAATAAAGAGCGTCTGTGCTGCCAGCCTGGCCAGAAGTCCTAGAAAACACCTATTTTCTGCAGCTTCCGAGAGGGTGAGAGTAAGAATGGCCCGTGCAATGGGGGAAAAGCATCGCAGTTTGTGTGGATCAAGCAGAGGGAATGAAGAGTTTCGCCTTCTACGGTTAAAATGGTGTCTGATGCTTATATCTCACCGAACAGCAGCAGCAGCGGCGGGGGCGGCAGCAACGACAACCCTGGGAAGGTGGCGGACCGTCAGTGTTCTCTAGTGTCACATTCGGAAGCAGTGGAAACTGATGTCTGGATTCAGCCGGTGAAGCTGCGCCCAGAACTCGGAGCCACGGAGCCACGTACCTATTGTTCTCCGCTAACTCGGGAGATGGATGTGGCCTTCCCGAGGACAGTTAACCCGAGCTCCACAAAGGGGCGGGGGCACCGGCTAGAGATGAGCGTAGCTGGCTGATGGAGGAAGCCAGGAAGCCTAAACGGAGCTCTCACAGATGAGAAAAATAGCATACGACTCTTCTTTCCTGAGCAGAGGTGGCAGTGCGGCGAAACAAAGCGTTTTTTTTTAAGGCTAAACAAACAAAAAAAAAACCTACCATAATCAAGGGAGAGAAAAGATGTGGTGGGTGAGCTCGCGCTCACACACACACACCCACACCCACACCCACACCCACACCCACACCCACACCCACACACCCCTTTGGCTTTTAAATAAACATATCAAAATTCATTTTTCCATTTATCACAAGATAATTATGTAACACATACCTAGTAAAAATTAAATTTCCCCTACAATAGTATCAACTACTAGAAAAGGATTTGAATAAACGCATAAGGACTTGCTTTCAACAAGCATGCATTTCCTTGGGACAGAGGAGTAAGGTAACATGGTTAATGAAATGCAATTTGTCCTTTAAGTTCATACAGTATTCTTGGCATTTTCAGATGGGAGACTCGGGTTTACATATCATCTTGGATACTATCTGTTTGTGACCTTGAGCAGGGCAAAGTTTCTGTGGGCTTCAGTTACCTCCTCTGTCAAATGAGAGGTTTGCACTGGGATCACTTTTAGGATCCTCTGTAATTGTACAGCCATGGTCCTCCATGCATGTGCTGGCCATATTTACGTTAGGCTACCATCTTACTGTTCCTAAGAGGAGAGAAGACAGTTATTTCACAATCATGATCCCTGCAGTTGAGAACATAAATTTTCTCCTCACTCACTTTACCTGGAAAACTGGAAGAGTTGGTCTAGATACCATATGGGAAAGGAATTGAAATAATAAATCTGAAAGTGCTTTGATAAAGTAGAAAAAAATATCGGTCCCAAAGATAACATTCAGGCATTGTATTAACTAATTACTACTTAGAGTAGCTCTTAATTTTGTGGAATGTATATACGTTTCCCAGAAGTCTAATGGCAAACTATAATCCAGTGACCGGTAGGGGTGGGGTGGGGTGGGGTGAGGAATATACAAGTGTTTCTCAGTAGCTCTTAAATTTCAAAGAAATATTGGCATGACAGCACTGTAATTTGAGATTTCTTTTAAAAAGATCTCCAAGTAAGTTTCTAACAACTCAAAAATCCACACTTGCAGAATTCCATTACAGAATAAACTTGTAATAAAAAAAAAAACTTTAAAAAGCAGAGCCACAGATTTACCAGAGATGGTGCTCAAACAGCTCAGGAGAACTTTGTGGAAGTGACCTGCTGGATTAGAAATTGGAATTTCAAAGGGCAGTGAAGATGGGCAGATTTCCCCTTCTGTCCCTGAGTGACAAGAACAAGCTACTCCAAATGAACACATCAGAGCTTGGTGAGGGTGATTTCTTACCTTTCATATCTACAGAAAAAGTGAAAAGGAAATCATTCTCCTCCGGTATTTATTTACCTATGTAGCTGAGTCAAACCTTGTTTTCTTCACACACACACTCACACACACACACACTCACACATACACACACAAACATACAAAATAAGGTGGTCATTTTAGATCTCTTGTTGGCAGTTTGCCAGGTAGAAAAACAGGGTAAGGGGTAAGCCTTTTATTTCCATCCTCAGACTGGAAAGGGGTAAATATCTAAGGGGGAGGGATGGAGGGAGATGTGAGTAATTGTGTATTTATGACTTTCATAGCAATGAAAAATGAACAGATAGTCACACCAATTTTGCATGTGTGGGTTAAGGCTGCTTAGGACTGGATTGCATATCAAATGGAAATGAAATGCCTGTCAATGCAGATTTAGGTAACGTGTTCTGGTCCTCAGGCTTTTATAACCTTTTTAGAATGCCCACATCCCCTGGATACTAGGGAAAGAATTCGTGACTGAATGCACACATATACTTACATACACACACACCGTAACAGCAACGCAGTTGTCTCTTAGGTCATTCACATACATATACATGTATCATATATACCCAAATATGTGTATGGTATGGTACACATACATACATATATATACCTATACACATATGTGTGTATTGTGCATATGTATGTGGGTATATGTATATATAAGTGTATGTGTGCACGCACACACACACACACACACACACACACACACACACACACACACACCCCTTTTTTTTTCCTGGTTACTGCCTGATAACATATCCCAAGGGTTTCTAGCCAAGGCTGCAGCAGCCTCATGAATACCCCAGGTTACCACCCACTCTCATAATTTATTTCACAGATTATGAAAACTATAACAATTTGCAATTATGGCTATGGAATACACAGAAAGATGAAGTATGTCAAAATTAAGTCCTTCATTTTAACTTTTTTAAAAAATGGAAATGCTGGAATTTGGGGAATTATGACTATTCAGAAATTCTCCCTCTCCCTTCTCTATCGTGATTAGCTTTTGGACACATTCAGGGGAATAATTAGTCATCTATTATCTATATATGTCTTGAAAAGGAAATGATGTGGTCAGAGGACCTAGGTTTGAATTCTGTTTCTTTGTCACTTATCACATGACTTCAGACAAGCCTCTGGGCCTCTGTTTCCCCAACTGTAAAATAATGGAGTTGGGCTGGATGGCATCTGAGGTCCATGAATCTGGAGTGGACTTAATTCTTTCTTTGTCATTTAACATCACAATGTATTAAGAAGGGAAAATAAAAAGTGTGCCAAGTACTATATGAAAAACTGGGAGAAGCGGCAAAAACAAGAATCCTGGCCTTCAAAGGGCTTAAATGAAGTTGAGATTCATTTTAAACATTCCTACATCTGGGAAATGTACAGATGAATAACTGTTTGCTTGAAGTAAGTGGGTCATTCATGGACTGATACCCATCATTTTAAGAAGTCACTTAGGACCACTGGATTTGATCTCTCTCTCTCTCTCTCTCTCTCTCTCTCTCTCTCTCTCTCTCTCTCCCTCCCTCCTTCTGCTCTCTCTCTCTCTCTTTCTCTCTCTCCCCTCTCTGTCTCTCTCTCTCTCTCCCTCTCTGTCTGTCTCTGTCTCTGTCTGTCTCCCTGTTTCTCCATATAGATAGATAGATAGATAAAGATATATATCAATGCTCTATATAGAATCTCTGTTAATACAGATCAAGAAAAGTCTTCCTTTGGTATATCCATGAGCTCATAATGAGGCAGCTAGGTGGCAAAGAAGACAGAGGGCTGGGCCTACAGTCAGGAGTACCTGACTTCAAATCTTGAACACCAGCTATGTAATCCTGGCCAAGTCACAACCTCTGTTAGCCTCAGTTTCCTCAATTGTAAATGGAGATAATAACATCACCCAGCTCCCAGGGTTGTTGTGAGGATTAAATGAGATAATTTTTACATTTTGTTCATTTGTTCAGTCACATCCAACTCTTTGACCCCATCTAGGGTTTTCTTGGCAAAGCTTCTAGAGTGGTTTGCCTTTTCCTTCTCTAGCTATTTGCCAACAGGGATTAAGTGATTTACCCAGGGTTATATAGCTGAGTAAGTGACTGAGGTCAACTCTGAACTCTGGTCTTTCTGACTCCAGGCCTGATACTCCAGAAAGCCACTATGCCACCTCAGTGATGTGTTAGAAACATGTAGTGGGTGCTTAATAAAGGCCTGTGTCCTTTTCTGCATATCTCCCCATCCTGTGGGACTCTAATTAATATCTTTGTGTATCTAACCTACTTATCAGAGACCCTCCTCTGGTTCTAATATCTCCAGGATGAATCTCAAGACTGACCAGGCTCTTTCTCATTTTAAGCCTGTCTTCTCTTCCATGTATATATGGTCCATAATGTCTTCTATTATGCTCCTACCTACGCACAAGCTACCTTTGACACAGCCCCACATGTCTCCATTTCCCTTGAGGTTACTTTTTTCTGCTTAGATTAGCTCATTCTTCCAAAGAAGTCCCCTATGATTTAAAACCATATGCCATTACTGAGATCTAGCCTTATTTTTATTATTTCTTCTTTAAAGGAAGGTATGAAGATAGAAAACACATACACAGGATGGAAGGTAATTCTTAATTTTCCTACCCTCTAGGAGGATTGTCAAAAAGCAAATGATCTACTCTAAATCTTTCTATGGCATTGGCCTCCACGATGTTCCTTGAACAAGGCACTTCCCTTCCCAGCCCTGAATGCTCTCTGTCCTTGCCTTGGATTCCTGACGTTCCTGTCATTTTCAGTCAAGTCTGACTCTTCGTAACCCCATTTGGGGTTTTCTTGGCAAGGATACTGGAGTGCTTTTGCCATTTCCTTCTCTAAGCTGAGGCAAACAGGGTGAAGTGACTTGCCCAGGGTCACACAGCTAGTAAGTATCTGAGGCCAGATTTGAACTCAGGAAGATGAGTCTTCCTGACTCCAGTTCCGGCAGTCTATCCACTGTACCACCTAGCTGTCCTGGCTTTCTTCAAGTCCTAGCTAAAATCCCAATTTTCCCAGGAACCTTTTTCTGATCCCCCTTAATCCTGATGCCTTTTCTCTGTTGATTTCCAATTTATCATGTCTATAGCTTGCTGTACATAGTTGTTTTCATGTTGTCTTTCCTGTCAGACCATGAACTCCTTGAGACCAAGGGCTATGTTTCTGCTTTTTTTTATCTCCAGCCCTTAGCACAGGACCCAAAACAGGTAAACTCATAGCACCCCCTGGAGTGGGGAGAGGTTTGTGTCTGGCAGACTGACCAGCTGGCCATCTGTTATGGGAATCTGAAGATCTTTCCTACGCCCTTTGCTTAAGTGGCTTAAGTGACTCTGAGAACCTTCCCAGATTTGAAAGTATATTCTGCACCCTAATAGCCTGAATGTGGTCATGTGAAGCCTGTGGCGGGAGGCTTATTCTTCAGGAATGCCCACGCCTTGTTGCTTTATGATTGGGCAGTGGGTCAAGAGGGCTGTGACATTCTCTGAGTCAGGAGAAGGCTATATACACCCTGATATGAGGTTTTGCTTTGGGAAGAGTTGTGTGATTTGATCAGATGAGACTCTGGGAAGCCGTTGAGCCCCCTGGCTTTGAAAAACCCAGATGTTGGTGCTTCCCTCTCTGGTAACTGAATAGGTATGGATGTAATGGTCAGATGCTGGAAGTCCATCTGCTGATCTGTTTCTTTGTTTGCTTGTAACTTGCGTTTATAACTTGTGTTTGCATTCTCTGAAGTTCAGAGTGCTGACTTTTTCTCCTTGAACTAGGTAAATGATATGTTTGACTGATTAAAGTGAGACTGTTAACCCATTTTGAATTGTTTTCCTTTAGAAAAGCAGATCTAAGAACCTGTGTTAGCAGCCACCCTGGGTATGCCAGAGTGCTTGCTGATACACCATCTATTGTAATAGGTGTGAGTTGATTGGAGCCTACACCTGGGTGGCGGCAGTGTCAAAGGAAAGAAGGGGGTATAGTTGAGAAAAGTTACAAAGGTGAACTTGACAGCTTGGATGGGGGAGGCAGTTAGTGAGGTGCTAAGGACAACTCTTAGATCCCAGAGGAAGATAGAGGTGCCCTCAACAATAATAGGGAAGTTTGGAAGTGGGGAGCTTTTAGGAGAAAGATAGTGAGTTTAATTTGGGACATATTGAGTCTAAGATGTCTATTGAACATCCAACTTGAAATTTCTGAGAAGCAGTTGGAGATGTAAGACTGGAGGTCAACAGAGAGGTTAGGGCAGGGTAGGTAGCTTAAAGAATCATCACCATAAATTTGGAACTATGTCCAAAGGATAATCAAACAGTGCATATCCTTTGATCCAGCAATACCATCACTAGATCTGTATCCTGAAGAGCTTATAAAAAAGGGGAAAGGACCTACATGTACAAAAATATTTACAGAAGCTCTTTGGAATTAGAAATTGAGGAGATGCCCATTAGTTGGGGAATGACTGAACAAGTTGTGGTACATGAATGTAATAGAATGATAAGACATGATGAGCAGGCAGATTTCAGAAAAATCTGTTTTTGTTTTTTTGTTTTGTTTTGCTTTGTTTTTTTTGTTTTTGGAGGGCAATTGGGGTTAAATGACTTGCCCACGTGGTCACACGGCTAGTAAGTATTAAGTGTCTGAGGCTGGATTTGAACTCAGGTCCTCCTGACTTCAGTGCTCTATTCACTGCACCACCTAGCTGCCCCAGATTTCAGAAAAATCTGGAAAGACTCACATGAACTGATGCTAAGTGAAATGAGTAGAACCAGGAGAACACTGTACACAGTAACAGCAATACTGTGCAATGATCAACTATAATTGACTTAGCTCTTCTCAGTAATATAACGATGAAAGACAATTCCAAAAGACTTATGATGGAAAATACTATCCACATCTGGAGAAAGAACTGATGGAGTCTGAATGTAGATCAAAGCATACAATTTTCACTTTATTTTTTCCACTTTTTCCTTTTGTTCTGTTTCTTCTTTCACAGCATGATTAATGTGGACATCTATACTTTACATGATTGCTCATGTATAACCTGTATCAGATTGTTTGCTGTCTTGGGGAGGGAGGAAGGAGGAGGCAAAGGAGAAAAATTTGGAACTCAATTTTTCAAAAAACGAATGTTGGAAATTGTCTTCAGATGTAATTGGAAAAGATAAAATACTATTTTTTTTAAAGCCGGAAAAAAAGAATCATCAGCATAGGGATGATAATTAAATCCACTGTAACTGATGAGATCATTCAAGTGAAGGAGAAGGAATTAGACCTTGAAGTACACTTAGTTAATGGGCATGACCTGGATAAAGATCTAGCCAACAAGACATTGAGAAGGAACACTTAGGTAGACCCCAGACAAACCAGAAACTTGAGGAGTAGGGTGAAAGACAGTGTCAAAGGCTGCAGAGAGGAGGAGAAGGATGAAGATTGAAAAAAAGGCCATTGGATTTGACAACTAAAAGAACATTGGAGAGAGGAGTTTGGGTTGAATACTGATGTCAGTATTCAATACTGAAGCCAGACTAAAACGAGTTAAGAAGTCAGTGAGAAGAGAGGAAGGTTCCCCCCAGCCAGGAAATATCAATGGCAGAATTTGAGCTTTGGTCTTCTGAACTCCAAATCCTTTGCCTAGCTAATGCACCTCCTAACTGCCTACTTGAAATAAACCTCAGATATCATATAGTTAATTTGTTGACTATTCCTTCTACAGTATTTGCCCCAAAAGGATCTCCAGGCTCTGTTTGAAGACATGAAGTGATAGGGACCTCACTGCTTCTCAAGGGGAGCCAGCTTTTGAATATCACTAATTCTTAGGAAGTTTCCTTATATTAAGGGGAGGGGAAATTACCATTGAGAACTTCTAGTCTTTGCTCCTAGTTCTTCCTCTCTTAAACCAAGTAGAGCAAATCTAATCACCCCCTTCCACATAATGTTTGGTTGTTGGTTTTCAGTAGTGTCTGACTCTTCATGATCCCATTTGGGGTTCTTGGCAAAGATACTGGAGTGATCTGTCATTTCCTTCTCCAGATCATTTTACAGATAAGGAAACTGAAGCAAACAGAGTCGAAGTAACTTGCCTAGGGTCACACAGCTAGTAAGTATCTCAGGCTGGATTTGAACTTAGGCCCTCCAGACTTCAGGGATGGGATTCTATCCATTGAGCTACCTTTCCAAAAATGGCTTTTTATATCTGCCCTAAATATTTTATTCATCAGAATAAATATTCTCAGTTCATCCAGAGTCTTCATGTGACATGGTTTCCAGTCTTCTTACTATTCTAATTTGCTTCCTATAGATTCATTCTTGTTTGTTAACAGTTTTTCTTGAAATGTGGTATCCACACCTGACCTTAATATTCCCGCTGTAGTCATGTACTCATGACTGAGTACAACAGGACTTGTACCTTCTTTATTTTAGGTACTAGCATCCATTCCTGTATCCTAGAGACATGTTGACTTATTGAGTATGTAACTAAATTAGCCGTTGGCAAGGAAAGGCACCGGGCAGAGTTCATCCAATGAAGAGAAGAGAATTATTTACAATTAGTAAATCAATCTTCATGCCTCATATTCGTACCTCTAGAACAATTCCTTGTACTTTGCTGATTTGTATATTATGTGGTGCAGCCTGAAGTCAGGAAGACCGAGGCTCAAATCTGGCTTTAGACCCTTGCCAGCGGTGTGACCCTGGGCAAGTCACTCAACCCTGCTTGCCTCAGTTTCTTCATCTATAAAATGAGTTTGAGAAGGAAATGGCAAACCACTTCAGTATCTCTGCCAAGAAAATCCCAAATGGGGTCATGAAGAGTTGGATACAACTCAACAATTAGAACATATTATGTAAAACAGGGCTTCTAGAGCTAGTCAACAAGCATTGATTAAGTGCCTACTATTTACCACTCACAATACTGTGTTCCAGGGTCACAAAGAAAGGAAAGTCCCTATTCTCCAGGAGCTCACAGTCTTGCATAAGAATTTTTTAAAATCTAGTTAAAGAAATTTCCCCTACACTATTATTCACACTAATTTTATTTGAGTTGTTCCCCCCCCCCCCATGGGACAATGTTAGTTCTGTTACCTGGTAGAGAGAGTCCTGGGTTTGGAATAAGAAAGACTGGGCTGGGGGTTCACATCATAACTTCAAAAAATATTGACCAAATTTGGGCAAGCATTAAATCACTGTCAGCCTCAGTTTCCCCATCTATCAAAATGGGGATACTAATTGTAGCACTTACCTTGTAGGACTGTTGAAGATCAAATGAGATGTTATACATTGTGCATCACAAACTTTAAAAGTCCTATATATGTCTACTAATACTAGTTATTATTAATCTAATATAACCCAATAAATATTTATTAAGCTCCTACTATGTGCCAAGAACTCTGCTAAATGATGGAGATACTATTCTAAATTAACTAATAAAAAGAAATTAATAAAACGAAAGATAATCCCCTCTTTCAAGGAGTTCACAGTTTAATGGAAAAAGGGCTGAAAACAATACACAAAAGGAGACACCTGGGTTCCAGGGCATCTTATTGGGTGGAATTGAAACCAGACCAAGCAAGGGATGCAAAGTGAGGTTAGCAAAAGTCCAATTTCTGAACTCTGTAAAGGAAGGCATTGGGAGGAGTTGGAACTCTACCCTCCAGCTCCAGTCAGAGGGCAGTGTAGGCTGAGAGTGTAGCTTCACTCAAGGCTTGAGTTAGCAGCATGGTGATGACATTGGGGCTGATCAACTTAACCTGGGAGAGGCATCTTGTTCAGTGGAATTGAAACCAGGCAGAGCAGTTTATTGATATTTATTAATAAATATTTTAAATAATCAGTCTAGAGTCAGCCTCATTCTTAGGTCATGCCAAATTTATGACTTTTTACTCTATTAATACATTAAAATAGAGAGTCAGCATGCCAATGACATAGCAAATAGGGGCTGACTTCAAAGCAAGGAGGCCTTTGGTTCAAGTCTTGTCCTTGACACAGGCTCATCTGACACCAGGCCAACTTACTTCCCAGTACCTGAGATAACTCTCCAAAAGGAAGTGTGGAGATGTCAACCTGCATTCGTAGATGGAATTTTTTTCCCCATGAGTTTTCCCCATAACCAATGAAATCATAGGCCCAATTCCCATCCCCTATATTAAAATAAGAGGGTTTTTTGGTTTTGTTTTGTTTTGTTTTGTTTTTTTACGGATGAAATCCAACTGAACTTCCTGAGCTCAAGAGCAGGGAAGGATTGTTTTGTTTGTTAGCACCTTGCATTCTTGAGCATTTGAAAGAATTTAACAAATGCTTGACTTGGATTGAATCAATAATCAGCTGATTATTAAGGTCTTGAGTACCCAATGGCCTCCTACCATGGTGTTCTTCTCAGACCTTCTCTACTGAACCTGGGTTATAAATTTCACTTTCTATGTCCCCCTCCTTAAAATAGATTCACACCAAGGAGACAATATTTGTAAACCACTTACCACAGTACCTGATACGTAGTAGATACCGTACAAATGATTATTCCGTTTTCTTTAGTGGAATTGCAGGTATCTATCCTGCACATGGCCCTTCTTTCCTAGAATCTTGAAAGTTTGCCATTATCATTCAAGTCAACAAAAATGTACTTAAGTGACTCCTCTGTATAAGTCACTGGGGCTACAAGAATAAGCTAGTCCCTGCCCTTGAGTAGAGTTAATTTTCTACCATGAGACATAGCACATACATAGATAAGTAAACACAGGGTCATTTGAGGAAGGCATGAAGCTGACACACTAATTACTCATCTGCCAATCCAGGATATTCATTTTGGAGCCTTCAAGGGAAGGGATATCGTTAGAGCTTAGAATTGTCCAACAAATGAATTAACCCATTGAACATGTCAAGCTTTTCTCACAGGTTAGCAGAGGATGGAGACAAAATGGACAGGTTCGAAATTATTTCATTTCTCTTGAGGTGGAGAAAGCATGTGTTAAGTACTTAATATGTTCTAAACCTTGGGAATATAAATTTAAGCCAAGAAAAGTCTAAACTGTCAAATGAGCATAATATTCAATGAGAGAAGATGATACATAAAAATGTAGGAACTGGGGAGGTAGGGGGAGGGAAGGTAGAAAAATCTGGAAAGTTGGGGAGCTGGGATGATAAGGTAAGGTAAGGTAAGCAAGGATGGCTTGGTCAGTTCTTGAGATGATGGCCCCAGGCAAGAACTCACCAAATGGATGAGAGGGTCACAGGGATGTAGACATTTCTAGGTAAGGAGGCTACACATGTACTCTAAATGTGTGTATATAAATGATTTTGCTGGCCATACATGCACAATAAAAGTGGGAATGTGGCCAGGCAGGAGGAAGATGATAACCCTACTATGATAGGACTAATATAACTTCCTCACAACATGGGTTAGAACCATTCTCCTTCCTTCCATCCCCCACTAGGTTGAGTAGGTTTCTCTAGGACCCAAAGCAAGCCTGATACCTGATTAGTCTCTTTTTTCTTAGTGCATCTTCTTCCACACTCCTTCCACCCCCCACAACATGGGGTGGACCAAAACCCTTTCTCCTTCCCTCTTGTGACACAGACTGGCTTTTCCCAAGTTGGGATAAAGCTGTCCCAGACATCTGATTGACCCCAGCTTCCTTAGTGCAGCTTCCTGGTCACCTAGAGGCATAATAAATCCGGGCCTGCCCAGTCTTCTGGATTTCTAAAGACTGCACAAGTTTCCATGACCTTCGCCAATCAGTGAACCAATAAACATTCATTAAGTGCCTGTTCTGTACCATGTACTGCCCTCACGATCAAAAACATTTCCAACAAAACTAAGCGCGTGTATCTTTGTTGCATATAGGGGAAGGCATTTATCAAGTCCTTACTCTGGATCAAACACGATGCTGAGCACTTTACAAATTTCATCTCATTTGATCCTTACAACAATCTTGGGAAGTAACTGCTATTATTATGCCCAATTTATAGTTGAGGAAACTAAGGCAGACAGAGGTTAAGTGACTTGTAAGGATCACACAGCTAATAAGTATCTGTGGTGGGACTTGAACTCAGGTCTTCCTGTCTCCAGATCCAGGGCTCTATCTAATGGGACAGGAGCTGGTTAGGGCACAGTAGACCTCCTTGTGAGGTGTTAGAATTAGAGGTACTCCATGGTTTAGTTTTGTTCCATGGACTTTGTTCTCATTCATCTGCATGAAACAGGAGATTTGTAAGAGAGAAACCCAGAGACCCCAAACTACTAGACTTTTGGCACTGTGCTGGAAGAGCAACCTCTAGCTGTCTGGAGGACAACTGAGTGTAATTTAGCCGTCTGAAATTAAACTAGGACCCAGACAGTGGGTTATCCCTGTGTGAGGGCTGAGGGTGCTCCTGGTATATCTCTGTACCCACCATATACACAGATTCTGTGATTCTAGGCTAATTAACCTTGAAGTGGCTCAGTTTCCTCATCTGAAAAGAAGGGTTATATTTGGTCTCTACATTTCCTTTTAGCTTTAAAGCTATGACCCTTTGAGCATGTGCATGTAAATGTACATACGCAGATAGAAGTGCACAAACATTTCCTGTTTCATCTTTCTGACTAAAAAATATGCATTGAAACAGGAACTGCCCTGGTAAGACAAATTAATCACCCCCCAAAAGCTTTTTTTTTAAGTATATAAATGTCACAGAAATAGTTTTGAAAAAATAACAAATGGATTGGGGAGGTGGAGTAGGAGGGAAAATTAATTCCAGGAGGTTTTCTAGACATATCATTTCATCATCTAAAGAAATGAAACCTGATGACCAATTGTGTCCCCAGTCCTGGGCAATTTTTTAGTCAGTCTCTGATACCCTTTAGAGAGCACAATAGTGTCAGCCTGAAAAATCAGTCAATAAGAGAAGTCTGAAATACGGAGCTGGGTAGGAGGAACCACTTGGTTCTAGGATGTAAATTTAGATGTGCCCATCCAAAGTAAATGAATATCTATAACCAAGACATAGGGCTGGACCTGAAGTCAGGAAGACTCATCTTCTTGAGTTCAAATTTAGCCTAAAGCAGTGCCTTTATCCCACTGTACCTTTCTGATGATCCTAATATTAGTATTGATAATGATAATAGCCATGACAACAAGAGAAGTTAGGCGGTGCAGTGAATAGAGCACTGGCCCTGGAGTCCAGAAGACTCATCTTCTTCAGTTCAAATCTGGCCTCAGATACTTAGTAGCTATGTGACCCTGGGCAAGTCACTTAACCTGTTTGCCTCATTTTCCTCATCTGTCAAATGAGCTAGAGAAGGAAATGGCAAACCACTCCAGTATCTTTGCCAAGAAACCCCCAAATGGGGTCGTGAAAAGTCAGACAGGAATGAAAAATGACTCAACAACAAAATAGATGGTACAAGTGTAATGCCAAGCAAAGGCAACTTCCAAGGTTCGGATTACCAGCAGAGTAAACCCCATTTATTCAGCAAACATTCACAGAACAGAGAAAGTCAAAATACA
>CM053581.1:349649681-349680967 GCA_028627135.1 Pseudochirops cupreus
CCATAGCCAGTGTCCTCATTAAGTCACTCTGCCTGTAGAACAATCCCAGAACCCCTGAAAACATCAGCAAGGCCCTCTTCCAGGATTTCTGTAAACATACAACAGCAAAATCCTTCTTCAGGGCTGCTGAACCAACAGCCAGGTTCCAGAACCTCTACAACAGCAGCACTGTCCTTCACCATCAGGTGAATCTGGCAAAACAACATCAAAACAGACAGACAAAATACCGGCATCACAGCCATGCCTCCTCAGTCCTTGGCAGTTCCAGGTGGCAGTTCCAACGGGCTCTTAGCAGTCTTTGTCTCAGCAATTCAGGCTCCACAATGCTGGATGCTGCTCTCCCAAAGTCCTTCTGGCCTTCTCTAGGCTTCGGCCTCTCTCCCAATTCACGGCTCCTCCCAGTTCAGTCCCCTCTCTTCACATCAACGAGTCCATCCCACAAGTGGGATTCCCAAGCTCTGGGTTTTAACACTCACCCCAAAAACCAAGCCAATACAGGGGCATCTCCAAATTCTTTGCCAATACAACAGGTTAAGAAATTCCTGCTAAAGATCAACTTATACTTGTAATGGGGTCATCCAACCTTTGCTTGAAGATGTCCATTGGGGTGTCCAAAGCTGTCTATACCATTTTTAGATATTTTATTCCTCTTATCAAGACTAATTTTGCTTCCTTTGACATTTCTATCCATGGCACAGTATGGCACAAACTTTAGGACCTGAGATGTAGAGTTGGAAGGGCCCACAGAGGCTATGTAGTCCCATCTCCTCTTTTTATGGATGAGGAAACTGAAGTGATTTGCCCAAAGTCACACAATAAGCATTAGAGATGGGTTTTGAACCTAGGTCTCCAGACTCGGCATTCTTTCTCCAGTACTGACTTGGGTTCAAATACTATTTCTGGATCACTTCTCTTGGCTTCAGTTTCCAAGTAAAACATGGGTTGTTGGACTAGCTAGATAAAACAGCCAAAAGCATGCTAGATTTGAAGTCTGACAACTTAGAAGATTCTAATCCTGCCATTGCTACTTTTGTGGTCTTGAGTGGTCAGGTCATTTGAACTCTAATTTCTTCATTTGTAAAAAGAAGAGGCTGGACTCCATTTCTCTGGTGCCATTCAAATATAAATTGATCATCTTAACCAGTATATTCATATAATAATATGAATCTACTTAATGACGGATATTCTTGTTCTAATGCTCTATCTTTTTCCTTGATTCACTCTAAGATAGCATTGTTAGTCTTGAACAGAAATACGTTAAATATTATCAAAATATACAATGTCCTGGTATTTTAAGAGACAAATTAGGGGGCAGACATATTAGCTGCTACTTTTTTGTTTGTTTACTCAGACACTACATTTATTAGTGATTTCTTTGGGAACATCATCATAAGATACCTTGGGACTACATTTCTGTTACCCCTTTTTAGAACAGATAATACTGTCCTAGAGACAGGATGCAAAAGACCCAATGAATACATTCTTGTTTAGAAGTTGAATGGAAATTAGTAGACTACTGTGGGAGTTTATCTTATTTAAATTAAGAATAAAGAAAGAAATAAAGAAGTAAATAGCCTGCCAGATACTGACAGCCTTCTCTGAAGGTAGATTCTGACATTCTCCTCATCTTCAGGCACATTTTAAAAGCAGCTGCACAAGGTCTCTTTTATGGTGGCAAAGAATTGGAAATTGAGGGGATGCTCATCAATTGGGGAATGCCTGAACAAGTTGTGGTATGTGAATGTTATGGAATACTATTGTGCTATAAGAAATGATGAGCAGTGGATTTCAGAAAAACCTGGAAAGACTTGCATGAACTGATGCAAAGTGAAGAAAGCAGAACCAGGAGAACATTGTACACAGCAATGTCATGTGATGCTCAACTATGAATAACTTAGCTGTTCTCAGCAATGCAATGATCGAAGACAATTCCAAAGAACTCATGATGGAAAATGCTATCTGCCTCCAGAGAAAGAACTGGTAGAGTCTGAATGCAGATTGAAGCACACTATTTTCACTTTCTTTATCTTTTTTGTGGTTTTTTTTTCATTTGGTCTGTTTCTTCTTCACAATATGACTAATACGGAAATATGTTTTACATGATTGCACATGTACAGCCTACTTAAAATTCTTACCTTTTTAGGGTGGAGAGAGGGAAGGGAGGAAGAAAATTTGGAACTCAAAAAAATTTTTGTAAATATTGTCTTTATATGTGTCAACTAGACTAAACCAGCCTCTGACTGATGGATGACAAGAGCAGAACAGAGCAGGCTAGAGACAGGCAAGTCAGTAATCAAACAGAAGTTTAATTTTAAAATGAGGGAAACAGCTTGCAAGCAAGGACACATGTGCCAGGGCCCCCACCTGTAGTAGGGAGAAGGAGGGCAGTATGGGAAGATCTCAGTACTTATACCAAATCTACACAGTGAGTTGTAGCCCTGACAATGAGGGATAACAGAAACAATGAGACAAGTTTGATTCATAGCAGGGCTCCATAACCATGGATACAGCCGGTGCTGGTGTGAGCTCAGAGAACACCTGGTGCTGGTCAAAGCAATACAATAATCATGTGATTTTGCCAGAGGGTAAGATCATCCAGAGGGTGCTAGCTTGACACATGTAGTTAGAAAAAATAAAATTCTAATTTTTTTTAAAAGCAAGATGCACATACAAGTTGCTTTGGAAATCATTAGAATCAGATACTGGTGGTAAAACATTCCAATTACAAGCGCATATTTTATATTGAATGCAACAAGTCCATTTTGAATCCAAGAGATAACAATTAGAGTGATTACAAGCTTATAAAATGTTCCCAGCAAATAAATGGGAGAGATAGTATTGATCTCAGCCTGTGACAACATGTGGAATTCAGAAGAGCAGTCTAGAAAAGAAAGCATCCTGCCTAGTGTGTGATCCTACATGGGGTGATTCATGTCCTTTAGCTGGCTTTCATTTTGGATGTCCCACTGTTCACCAGGTAGGATGAGGGAGAAGCAGATGAGATCATTGATTGAGACATGGAAGGCACCTCAGGGACTCTAATTTTACAGATAAGGACAATGGAGGTTAAATGGTTTGCCTAGGGCAGGTAGCAAATGGCAAAGGTAAGGTTTGATCTCCAATCTTGGCACTCCATTTTTAATGCTCTTCCTAATAATAATGATAAAACTAGCCTTTATATAGGACCTACTATGTGCCAAGCACTACACTACATGCTTTACAGATAGTATCTCATATGGCCCTTACAATAACCTGAGAGGTAGATATTATTATATCCCATTTTACAACTGGGGAAACTGAGGCCAGAGAAGCTGTCTCACACCCAGGGTTGAGAAGCTAGGGAGTATCTGAGGCTGGATTTGAACTGAGGTTTACTGTATCCTCTGAGGCACCTAGCTGCTCAACTGAATCATACATCCCTTTTCTGTACTCTGCAGGAGAGCAGGGATTCAAACTCTAAATCCTGAGTTCTTTTCCTCATATTCCCTTGTTTTTATCGTTCCCACAGATTATCATGAATGAGAGAGCATTTGTTAAGCATCAGTTATTCTGTGTCAGGCACTAGGAATACAAATTCAAATAGCTTTTGCCTTCCAGGAGCTTACATTCTTATTAGAGGGGAAAAAAACCCCAACACATCAGAGGGCTCGGAAGCCAAGGGAAGTCATAGGAATGGAGCAGTGGATTTTCCAAAAGCAATTGTGGTTGCTTGGGAGGTGAGGTGGGGAGAAAACAGAAAGAAAGCTCTCTGGGATGGATAGATATGAAGCACCACAGGAGTGTACTTGATATAATGGGCTAGGTGAATTTTCACTCATTCACCAGAGCAGCTCAGCCCCAGGACAGAGTGCTCAAGCTAAATGAATGAATTCCTCTTGGGAAGTAGAGTGGGGAGGAGAATGGATTCTGAAGGTCTAGCTGAGATCTGACTATGCCTGGTAATTAATTGGTTAGGTCAGCGAACAGAGTCCTCCACCTAGAGTCAAGAAGTCCTGTGTGAGAATCCATCCTCAGACACACTAGCTGTATGACCCTGGGAAAGTTACCTTACATCTCTTTGCTTATGTCTTCTCAACTGTAAAATGAACATGATAATAGCACCTACCTCCCAGGATTGTTATGAGTCTCAAAGGAGACAATATTTATAAAGTAGTTAGCATTTAGTAGTAAATCAATGGCAGCTACTGTTCTTATTTTTATCAATAGGTTTTTCGGGGGGCAGCTAAGGGGCACCCTGCCTGAAATCAGGAAGACTCATCTTCATGAGTTCAAATCTGGCCTCAAACACTAGTTGTGTGACCCTGGGCAAGTCACTTAACCCTGTTTGTCTCAGTTTCCTCATCTGTAAAAAAACGGACCGGTGAAGGAAATGGCAAACTACTCCAGTATCTCTGCCAAGAAAGCCCCAAATGGGGTCATGTAGAGTCAGACATGACTGAAATGACTCAGTAAGAACAACAAGCCCTTCTCAGCCTGACTTCAATGGACCATAGTCCTGTGGTGTATGGGGATTAGGAGATGGAGACAATTTACCTGGCATTTAGGAATGACCAATAAATGACCTGGAAATAGTTATCCTTAGACAGGAAAAGCAGTAAATACATGTTGAACTAGTTGGTGGATTTTCTTTGATTCAATAGGTCACTTTTTAAAGAGGAACCAACAAGCAGTACTGGTATAATGAGGAGCATGCTGCAATCAGCTTAAACCAACTCCCAATGATGCTAAATATTTTGATTTTCTTCATTAAATTATTAATTTAATCAACAAACAGTACCATTTCAATATTCAGCAATATACTGGAATTCCTCCCTCTTTATTCTTGCCTCCTGGCTCCCTTCAGGTCTCAGTTCATGTCCCACTCTTTTTAAATTTATTTTTATTTTTTTTTGCTTTTTGGAGGGGCAATTGGGGTTAAGTGACTTGCCCAAAGTCACACAGCTAGTAAGTGTGTCAAGTGTCTGAGGCCAAATTTGAACTCAGGTCCTCCTGACTCCAGGGCCAGTGCTCTATTCACTGGGCTATCTAGCTGCCTCCACTCTTTTTTAAAAAAAAAATTTTTGCAAGCCTTTCCAGATCCCCTTTCAAGCTCATGCCTTTCCTAAAATAATCTCCCATACAGCTTGCCTATATCTTGTACGTGGTTGTTTGCATGTTATCTCCTCTATTAGATTGCAAGCTTCTTGAGGACAGGGGCTCTTTCCCTTTTTGTATCTCCAGCCCTTAGAGGTGTTTAATAAATGTTTGTTGACTTGACAGAGGACAGAAAAGAATATTGAATGTGAAAACTTAGGTGTTGTTTTCTTCTTTTCCTTGTATATTAAATTGATGGTAAACCATTCTGTTTGTATGCATCCAGCAGAGCAAGGACTCCCCCAACCCCCCCAAATTGAGGAAAGGAATAGAATCTTCTCTGCCACTCTTTCCCTAACAACCACAGTTAGCAAGGGGACTTCTTGTCACTGTCATTTTGATTTCCTTAAACCAAAATACTTATGGTATATTTGTAATAGCTTAAAGCCTCTATATAAATTACTCATAGGTATGACAGCTCCTGAAATCTCCTGTTCAACCTCTAGAGAAAAGACTTGGGTTGGCTAAGTATTTCTGGCATTTCTGAATTTCTAGATTAGGGGAAAAAAAACCATACATAGGACTGTAAGTAATAACTATAATCTTCTACTTACCAAAGAGTAGAAGTAGACCAGATGAGAAGTCACGCAGAATAGATTGCAGCCTTACTATGAGAAGCAGAATGTTGTAGACTGAGGAGGGCCAGGCTTGAAATTAAGAAGGCTTGGGTTCAAGTCCTCCCTCTCATACATATTAGTTGTATGCCCCTGTGCTAGTCACTTGGCTTCTCAGTGATCCAGATAATTACAAGGTTATAAATTACTGTTATCTGTATATCTAGCTGGAGGGAATTTCTCCATCAATAAGGTCACAAATCAAATCTATTCAAGCCATCCCCAGTTGAAAACAGGGGTGGGATTTCCTTATAATTTAGAACTGGCTGATACTTTAGGTAGTAAGTTTCCCAGCACTGAAGATCTTTGAAGACTAAGGACATGGGTCAAGGGATTTCTAATACTAGAAAGAGCTTGGGACTAGTTGATCTGAGGTCCCCCCTAATCCTGGAAATTTATGGTCCTATCTAGAATAATACCCTGTTCTTACCAATGCAGATCCCATCTAGGCTATGGAATCCCAGGATGGCAGCTTAAAGTTTGAGAAGCCAGTGGACCAGTCTATGCCCTTTTTTCTCAGACAAGGAAAGGAAAAATACTTTATCTTTTAAAAGGGAACTCCACCCCAGGTTAGAGCCATTCAATTAATTGCTCATTCAGAAACCAAAAAATGGAAGAATCTAGAAAGAAGACGTGGTTGGGATCTCAAGAAATATTTCCTGGCTTCCTATAGTCTTTTCCTGAAAAGTACGAGCTCTGGAGATCAAATGAGCTAAAATTTGTAAAGTGCTTAGCACAGAACCTAGGACAGAGTAAGCACAATGCAACTGATAATTATTTAATATTTATTACATTTTGTGTTTTATTATACATTATTATACATAATATATAAAAATAATTATTATTATAAGACAGAGGAGCTGGAATTAATCTGGACTGCTGCCACTTAACTACCAGTGTGAAGTTGTTTGCCTCAGTTTCCCCATCTGAAAATGGGGATAATAATAGCATTTATTTCCCAGGGTTATCAAATGTGGTAAAAAATGGTAATTATTAGCCAGAGGAACTAGGCTTATTCTGGACCTCTTTCATTTAACTCCCCAGGTGATTGTGAGCAAGTCACTTAACCTCTGTTTGCCTCAGTTTCCTCATCTGTCAAATGAGACGATGGGACTACAAAGAACTCCAAAGTTCCTCCTCACAGCTGCATGGTGTAATGGATATAGTACTGGGCTTGGAGTCGGGAAGGCCTGAGTTCAAATCCTACTTCAGATACTTACTAGTTGTGTGATCTTGGGCAAGTCACTTACCTTCTGTTTCTTCCACTGTAAAGTGGGGATGATAGTAACAACACCCACCTTCCATGGGATAGTGAGGATCAAAGGAGATACTATTTCTCAATAATTTTGCCCAGCACATAGTAGGCTCTTCATAAATGCTTATTTCCCCCCCCCCACTAAATCCAATCAGCTCTTCCCTATTACTTCATTTAATAATCTTAATTTAATTAAATTAAGGATATACCTAATTTAATAATCTCTAATTAATTTAATCTTTATTCAATAATCTTACTTTATTTTGGTTACATCCTATTCTTCTTGATTCCATTTGGGGTTTTCCTTGGCAAAGATGCTGGACTGGTTTGCCATTTCCTTCTCCAGCTCATTTTACAGATATGGAAACTGAGGCAAACAGGGTGAAGTGACTTAAGGTCACATTTGAACTCAGGTCTTCCTAACTCCAGCCCTTGAGTTCTTTCCACTGTACCATCTAGCTGCCCAATTACCCCTTATTCCAGAATTCTACAGTCTTAGAGAGTTGCCTGGGGCTTTGCAAATCAGTTAAGTGCCTTGCCTTGGATCTTGTCTCCTTCCCCTTTATGTGTCAGAGGAAGGACCTGAACCCAGTTTTCTAAGTTAGAAGGTTGTGGAAATAGACGGAATTTAAAAATACCTGCCTTCAAGAGCCATGTGATTATTGAGGAGAGAGGGTGCTTTTAACATGAACACAAAGGAGAAAATCCAAGTATGCACAGTATATGGAAGATTGCTTAAGGGGCCGCCATAAAAAGGGAATACATCTTAGAAGACGTGGGGGTAGGGACAGCCAGAGCAAAGCAGGAATAGCTGGTAAAGCCAATGGGGCCAGAAAAGATCCTGAAACAAGTTTAGGAAGCAAAGGTGATTGGGAGCCAGATCATAGAGAGCTTTAAAAAGCCTGCTGGAAGCTTTTATATTTTATCCTGAAAGTAATAGGGAACCATGGAAGATTTGAGTGGGAGGGTGGGAGCACCATGTCTAGATCTGTAATTCAGGAATAGCCATCTCCAGCTGTGTGTGAAGGATGTGTTACTGTGGCATGTGGTGGCTTCCAAGGAGTAAGGGTGTTCAGCCCTTTTTTTTAGCCCCAGTTCAGAGAAAAGACCATAGATTTAGAGCCAGGTGCTTGGAGGTCATCTATTCTAACCTCTGGTCCACAGTGTTGGAATGTTTTGCTGTGATAACAGTGATCATAATTGCTAACATTGGTATATAGTACTTTGAAATTTATAAAGCACTTTTTACATGTGTTTTCTCATATCATGTTATCATTACCCCATTTTACAGATGAGTAAACCTGAGTTTTGCTTAGGTCATGCTACTAAAAAGTGTAAAATTCAGGTCTTCTTGACTAAGACCAAGGCACACTCTCTGTCTCTGTCTCCCTCTGTCTCTTTCTGTCTCTGTATCTCTCTATCTCTCTGTCTCTGTCTCTCTGTCTCCGCCTCTCTTGTGTGTGCTCTCTCTCTCCCTCCCTTCCTTCTTTTCTCTCTCTGTCTCTGTCTCTGTCTCTTTCTGCCACCTCATGCCAGTGACTGGTTTCAAATACTAAGGCTAGGACAGAATTTGGGCAGCTAGGTGGTGAAATAAATAGGGCTCCTGCGACTTGGAGTCAAGAAGACTCTTTGTGAGTTCAAATCTGGCCTCTGATATTTACTGGCTGTGTGACCCTGGGCAAGTCACTTCACTCTGTTTGCCTGAGTTTCCTCATCTGTCAAGTGAGCTGGAGAAGGAAATGGCAAACCACTCCAGTATCTTTGTTAAGTAAACCCCAAATGGAGTCACGAAGAGTCAGATAAGATTGAAACAACTGAACAACAAAAAGATAAAAATTATACACAATCCTTTGAAATGCTGTGATATTCACCCTTGCAATTTATGTCATTGCCAATTGGCATTTATATAATATTTAAAAATTATTCTCTGCATGAAGACAAACAATAGTGTGCTCTCCTCTGCCTCCTTCCCTCTCTCTCTCTCTCTCTCTCTCTGTCTCTCTCTCTTCTCTTCTCTCCCTCTGTCCCCCTCTGTCTGTCTCTCCCCTCCCTCCCTTTCTCTCTCCCACCCCCATCCAGGACAAGAAATGGGGGGAAGGGGAGGGGGAAGGGAAGTGGAAAGAGGAGAAATTGAACCTCACAAAGCCAGCCTGCAAATAACACACTTGTCACATTCCAAATGTTGGAAATAAGTGTTCTAGCACCTTCCATATTATTCTCACAACATGAGGTGCCATAGCAAGTTAACAAGGTAATATCTGGGTTTCAACTATATAGTGAAGATGTTTTAAAGTTATTAAGTATGAAAATTGGCTCATCTTAAAAGGATAGCTTAAAAAACCCATTGCCATGCTACTATATAGATTATACACAATGCATATTTCAGAAACTCGTGAAACCTTAGAGTCCAGAGAGAGCCTCTAGGTCAGCTAGCCAGTGCCCTCCTGGATACTCCAAGCTATGACATCCCCTAGCAGGAGGTCACCCAGTCTCTGCCTCCTGAATACCTTCGAGGACAGGGGACTTTCAATCTTTTTCCTTGGCCAATGTTCACAAGTCTACTGAGTGGTCATTGTTAGCCCATCATACAACCAAAGATAGTTGCTGCCCTTCATTCTCAAAGAGGATCGAAATGACATCATTATGAAAGATTCAAGCTACAATGTGTCCGACTGTGGCTAATCAAACCAAGATGAGCTCTGAATGCTCTACCACAGGTTAGGCACAAATAGTCTGTGTAAATATTCAGAGTGGATTCTCTAAATGTGTGTTTCGTTTGAGCTACTTCAATTCTGCTTTGCTTATAGAGCACAGCGCCTTATGGTTAGCGATAGGGATAGATGCGTGATTTCAAGGAAATTCCAGATGAAATACTTTTTCTTTAGAAAAGAGGACCTTTGAAAACTGTGGTTTTAAGAGAATTGCCTAAGGGCAGCTAGGTAGAGCAGTGGATAGAGCACCAGCCCTGTAATCAGGAAGATTCATCTATTACAGCTGAAATCTGACTCAGGCACTATCTGTGTGACTCTGGGCAAGTCACTTAACCCTGTTGGCCTCAGTTTCCTCATCTGTAAAAAATGGGCTGGTGAAGGAAATGGCAAACCATCCAGGATCTTTGCCAAGTAAACCCCAAATGGGGTCACAGAGAGTCAGACATGATTGAAAACGACTACGAAAAAGTACTGAGAAGTGACAGAGGTGGTGAAATTTGACCCCAAATCTCTGAGGTCTAGACACTATCCACTATAGTTCCCCGTCTCTTACCTAGAAGAGAAAGATAATTAACCAGGGTATTCTACTTTCAGAGAAGAGAAAGTTTATATCATTGCTGATATTTGGGGTTGTGATTGAGACTAGACCTGTGATTTTATTGGCATAAAGGACCTCTCAGTAGAATTAATTCATAGATGAACATTGCCATTTACTGTCTTAGAGAATTGCCCCAAAGTTATGTGACTTGCCCAGGGTCACACAACCAGTATGTATCAGAAGACAAACTTGAACTCAGGTCTTCCTGGCCTCAAAAACCAGCTTTCTATCATTAGTTCTGTCATTATGCAGATTAATCTCTCGATGATATTAACATTTCTGATAGTAACACTAACAAGTCCTTGTTGAAGTGAATTCGGTTGCTGGTCTCCTCCCACTAACATCCTTCTCCCATGTTTCATCTTGAAGAAGAGGTGATCCCAGGCTCTTCTGTGAGCCAAATGCAAGTTCTCACAAGTCCTTCAAAGTAGGAAGACTTTGAGTATAATCCCAGCAAGGGGCTATCTATGCATTTGCTGTCTGAGAACCAGTCTAGCAAAATTCAGAGACGCTCATAAACAGGTATTTAGCAACCAGGTGATACGTATTTTCCATCCATGGTAACTCATGAAGACCATCTACTTACTCAAGGCACAGGAAGGCTAATGATGGATCTTTGTATAGGGGGTACCCCACAGATGAAATCAGTCCTAGATTCAACCCATTGACACTTAACCTATGGCCACTAATTAATTAGGGGCTGCTAGTCTAAGGAACCATGCCTGAGCCTGTCTGGATGAACTGTGCCTGTGTCCTGATTCTCAAGGTCAATATGTTGTTGTTCTTCAGTTGCATTTAACTCTTTGTGACCCCTTTTGGGGTTTCTTGGCAACAATCCTGGAGAGGTTTGCCATTTCCTTCTCTAGCTCTCTTATTTACAGATGAGGAAACTGAGGCCAACAGGGTTAAGTGACTTGCTCAGGGTCATACAACTAGTAAGTGTCTGAGGCTGGATTTAAACACAGAGAGTCTTCCTGACTCTGTGGCTGGTGCTCTATTCACTGCACCACCTAGCTATGGCCCCTTTTTCTTGGTATACTAAGGTTAGGGCTTGTTCAAACGTGAAGGAAGAGGCAGTGCTTTGTTACCCTGCTATCCTGTTTTTGTCTATGGTGTCTGAAAGGAATGGTGGCAATGTAGATTGAGTGCTGGACTTAAAGTCAGGAAAACTTGGTTTCAGATTCCAGCTCTGACACTTGCCAGCTGTGTAGCCATGAGCAAGTCAGTGGAGCCCCTCTAGGCCTGTTTCTTTTATCTATAATATGGGTATTTTAGTAATATTAGCATTACTTGTCTTATTGTCTTGGGAGAATTAAATGAGATAATGTATACAACCCTTATAAACTGAGGGTTCTAAATGCCAGCAGTATATAAATATCATTTATTTCTAGTTAACATTCTGTACCTGGAAGCTTGGTACCATAGTGGATAGAGGAGCCCAGAAGGCCTGAGCTGAAATGCGGGCTCAGATACTTGCTAGCTCTGTGACCCTGGGCAAGTCACTTACCTATCATTTGCTTCAGTTTCCTCAGCTATAAAATGGATATAATAACATCCCATACCTCTCAAGGGTGTTGTGAGGATCAAATGAGATGATGTTGGTAAAGCACTTATTACGGTGCCTGGCACACAGCAGGAGATGTATAAATGCTTATTCCTTCTCCACACTTTCAGAGCAATTTTATCAATGATAGAATTTCTTCCTATAAAAAATCATAATCCTATGTATATATTTGGTTGGGAATTCTGATTCCAGTGTAGGAAACTCCAGGTAGATACAGACTAGAGATCTGTTAATGTATGTCCTTATGGAATTGGTCAAGACTCTGCCAGGTTAGAAGACTTCCCAATGGCCTGGAGGAGGGTGTTGGCACTCTGGGTTTCTTTTTTTTAAATCAAGGCTCACCCTCTCACTGCTCACTATACCATGCTCTCTCCCTAACAGTCTTGTTTTTGTTTTTTGCCTTTTGGAAGGCAATTGGGGTTAAGTGACTTGCCCAAAGTCACATGGCTAGTAAGTGTGTCAAGTGTCTGAGGTCAAATTTGAACTCAGGTCCTCCTAACTCCAGGGCCAGTGCTCTATTCGCTGCTCCACCTAGCCACCCCTCCCTAAGAGTCTTTACTCTTACAAGTGCCACCTAATTTCCTTTTGAAAAGTAAGAATTGAATGATATAGCTTATCTCTCAGAGGTACAATGGAAAGAATGTTGGATCTAGAGTCAGAGTTTGTTGTTGTTCACTCATTTCAGTCATGTCCCATTCTTCATGACTGTATTTGGGATTTTCTTGGCAAAGACACTAGAGTGGTTTGCCATTTCCTTCTACAGCTCATTTTTACAGATGAAGAAACTGAGGGAAATGGGATTAAGTGACTAGCCCAGGATCACATACCTAGTAAGTGTCTGAGGCCCAGTTCAAATCCCAGCCCTGCTCCTGGAGTTTTATTTTCATTTATTCATACATCTACCCACTAATCAATTAATTAACTTATCTATCTATGAACTTTTACAAAGGAAATATTTACTTCAAAAGGTATTGTCACAAATATACATATTTATTCTACAATGTGTTAGAAGCATGATCTCACTTCCCCTCTGCACCACCTCATAGTTTGGGGAGGCGAAGGGAGTTAGATTCATAGTTTATCTCAGTTCCTTAAGCAGCTGGTGTCAAACCCAAACAGAAATGGGGGCAGGATAGGAGTAGCAGGGGACACTAAATCATGCAGAAAGATTTCTATAGGCTGAATATTGACTTAATTTTCAATTGTAACATTATCTATGCTTTATTATATCCTTATTTATTTTGTTAAGTATTTCCCAATTATATTTTATTTGGTTCAGTCCTTGCTTAATAGTATTGCTGGTCCAAGTGGCCAGCTGGACAGATTTGCTTATAGAACACAGTCCTCCGGGATTTTAAAAAAATTTGAATTAAATTTAATTTTTTGGTTACGTTTTAAGTTCTGAACTCTCTCTCTTACTCTCCATCCTACACTAGAGAAGGCCACCATTTGATACACACACATACACACACACGCACACACACACACATACATACACACTATAGATAGATATAGATTAGGTAGATAGATAGACAGACAGACAGACAGACAGACAGATAGATAGATAGATAGATAGGCAGATATAGGTGGACAGATAGATATGTCAAACCACACACTATGCATACTTCTATTTATCAGTGCTTTCTCTGGAAATGGATAGCATCTTCTTTCATAGGTACTTTGTAGTTTATCTGAATGTTCATAATACTCAGAATAGTTTCATCCTTCACCTTTACTCTTCCTAAAGTATTGCTCTGCCTCTATACAACATTCTCTTGGTTCTGCTCATTTTATTCTTCATTATTTCATGCAAGTTTTTCCATGTTTTTTCCCCCTAAAATCAGCCTGCTTATCATTTCTTACAGCACAGTAGTATTTCATCACAATCATATGCCACAATTTGTTCAGCCATTCCACATTTGATTGGCCATCGCCTCAATTTCCAGTTCTTTGCCACCACGAAGAGAGCTACTATTAATATTTTAGAACATATAAATTCTTTTCCATTTTCCCTGATCACCTTGAGAACCAGACCTAATAGTGGTATTGCTGGGTCAAAGGGTATATACACAGTTTTATAAACTTTGGTCATAATTCCAGATGGCTCTCCAATATGGTTGGATCAATTCACGGTTCCTCCAACCGTGAATTAGTGTCCCAATTGTTTTCAAATCCCCTCCAACATTTGTCATTTCACCCTTTTATTGTGTTAGCCAATCTGATAGGAATGAGATGATATCTCAAAACTGTTTCAATTTGCATTTTTTTTGGATGAGGAAAGGCGGGGCCATTGGGGTTAAGTGACTTGCCCAAGGTCACACGGCTAGTAAAGTGTTAGGTGTCGGGCTGGATTTGAACTAAGGTCATCCTGACTCCAGGGTCGGTGCTCTATTCACTGTGCCACCTAGCCACCCCCTTAATTTGCATTTCTGTATTCAATAATGATTTAGAGCATTTTTTCATGTGACAATATATAGCCTTCATTTCTTCATCCAAAAAGTGCCTCTCCATATCCTTTGACCATTTATCAATTGGAGAATGACTCATATTCTTATAAATTTGACAAAGTTCCCTCTGTGGTTGAGATACGAGACCTTTATATGAGAGTCATCCAGTACTAAAAAAAAAAACCAACCTCTTTGACCTAGAAGTGTTCTTTATTCTTTTGGGGCCCTAGTTTCTGTGCGTTTAAAATGATAGGGTTGCATTAGCTGACTTGAGGTCCATTCTAGTTCAATACATAGGATCCTTCCCTCCACACTCCTTGAAACTTAAAAACTCTCTCACAAGCAATTCCCTCAAACCCATATAAATAACTGAGCTTTCAAAGGTACCAAGACCCTGCAAGATCTTATTTATTTTATTTGGCAGGAAAAAAAGGACCTTGACTGTCTTCACCTGCCAAACCCCATCCTTCCTGAGCGATCTCAGAGACCGAGGAAGCTTGCTTACTTTCTGTTTCTCTGTAGGCATTTTGTACAAAACCTCAAGTTTCACATGATCGCATATTTTAGGTTAGAATGTTTCTTTTAAGTCTTGTTAAGTGTGTCTGTAATTTACTTCCTGTTGTGGGGTGGTGGTGAGGGTTAGGGTAGTTCCAGCAAGTACATTGGTGACTGACTATTCACCAATCCCGAAGCAGGCGAAACAACAAGCACAATCTTGGCACTAGTTTTCAAGTCCATCAGCAATCATCTACCCCCAAACTGAAGAAAGTGAGTTCAAAACAAAAAAAATTAACAAAAATAAACCCAAACAAATCAACTGAAGTGTTTCAAAGGATTACTTAACAGTTTCTAAAATAACTATTCCCTGATTTAACAGATCTCTTTACTAGGAATAGGGGAAGATGCTAAAATTTAGGTGACAGTTAAATTTCATCATCACCATTATCATCATCACCACCATCATCAGCATCAGCATCACCATCACCATCATCATCACCATCACCATCATCATCATCATCACCATCATCACCATCATCATCATCATCTTCAAATACCATTTATATAGTGCCAACTTTATGTCAACCACTGTGCTAAGGACTTTACAAATATTATCTCATTTGGTCCTCACAACAACCCAAAGTAGGGTCTATTATTCTTATTATCCTCCCTATATAGATGAGGAAACTGAGATGAAGTGTCAATTCTAGGATCACACAGCTAGGAAGTATCTAAGGCTGGATTTGAAAGCACTAGGGCTCTATACATGGCATCACCCAGTTACCTGTACTTAAAGGCTAATTCTTCACATTATAACTAGGATTCACAACAGTGTTATTTCATTATTCCACCCCAAGTAACATTCTTTAGGACAGGGGTTCTTAATCTTTTTGTTTGGGTTATGGACACTTTAGCAGTCTGGTGAAGCCTTCGTACTTTTTTCTCTGAATGTTTTAAAATGCATCAAGTAAAATGCATGGGAAAACAAAGCAAACTAATTATATTGAAATAATGTTGTCCCAAAACAACCACTACAAGTTCACTATCCTCAGCCTAAGGAATCCTGCTCTAGGACATAAAGAAGTAGGGGACAATATTGTATAATAGGAAGCCCTGGCTCTTCTCTAAACACTTCACTTCTCTGGGACTCAGTTTCCTCATTTGTAAATATGACAGGGTTAGATTAATCTCCAAGGTCCTTTTCTCTCTCTGTGCTCTCATAACTTTTAATTACCCCTTCCACCCTTCAATCTGCTTTTTTTTTTTTTGGATAGAAGCTTAAAAATGAAGAAAAATGAACAGAAAAGTGAACAGAAAAGAGGCCAACTGGAACTCTGAAATTAAAATAAAGTATCTCTGAGGTGTGGGTGTAAGTCAACGGGATAATGTAACTTCACAAAAACTTGATATATAGGCAATTTTCCAGACATTTATCTAAACTGACAGATAAAGTGTATTTATGTGATCACAAATCATTTTTTAAAAAATCAGTTAAAAAACCCATTAGAATCGTTTGCTAATCTGTCAATCTGTGGGGAAATAAGGTAGTTTGGGATTTTTTTTTCTTTCTTCCTTTTTTAAGTTTGTAGAAAAAAAAATCCCCTTTCAGTTTCTCCTGCAAAAATAACCTCAAGTATTTACTTCCTTCCATATCATATATACACTTTTACCACAGAACTTAGTCTAATATGTCAAGAGGAGATGTAAGAAAAAGCCCAAATGTCAACCATCTGTAGACCAGAACTGACAGGCTTGGGAGGGGAGATGAAAACCTCTCATTTTGTATAACTAAAAATGGGTCCTTGTATACACCAGAGAGCCGGCTCCATACCACCCAATCAGGAATTCTATAAATATGTAGCCCACTCACATAAACAGTTTCTTTTCCATTTCTAGATTGCAGTTTATCTTAACAGAGCTGAATCAATTTAGCTTGAGAGAGAAGAGCAGGGCAGAAACAGAAGAGACTGGTTTAAAAGCAACCCCAGAGATAGAAAGGCCTGAACTTTTCAAATAGTCTGGAACAGGGCCATGTGGTAGATTTAACTTGAGTATAAGCAACAGGGTAACAACACTCTCTCTTTCTCTTCCCCAAGAAGGATAAACAAGGAGCTTTCTCCAATGTTAGACCTTTCTGGTGGTTTGCAGTTGGGTCAGTTACCATGGATATTAACAAGGTCAAATAGACACAGAATTAGGCTGTACTGTTGGGTCAATTACTATGGATACTAACAAGGTAAAATAGATCAAGTTAGGCTGAACTGTTAGATCTTGCTGGTATTTTCCAGTTGGGTCCATTACAATAGATATTAATAAGGTAAAACAGAGAGAGGTAGATTGAAAGAGCAGTCCCTTCCTCCCCCACTCGGTGGTTAATCCAAAATGCAAGGAAAGTGGGTCATGAAGATGGGGGTATTGGGGAAAGGAAAGGGAATGTCACTTATAGGCAGGGTTTTGCTGGTTATGTTTAACAACCAGAACTTGAAAAAAATGCAGTTATAAATTTAACCTGCATTAACATTTTATTTATCACTCTCTTAAAGCAATAAACCAAGCCCTGATTGGTAGCATTTACTGCTCTGGAGTGTAAATGCTTGTACTGAAAATTTAACAATGAGCTCTAAGCAGGTTCTAGTGTGCCCCTGGATAGCCACCTCTAGGCTCTGATGGTTGCAAAACAGAAAAGTAATTCACAGAAAGCCTGTGTAGTTCATTATAGATGCATTACTTGAATTTATTGACTCTTTCATTTTAGAGGGGTGGCCCTTACAAAAACATACACATGCTCGCACAACTTAAAAAAAAATTAGTTCTTGTTACCCCTGCCCCAGCCCCATACCCATGATTTATAAGGGTTGTTTGTTGCTGTCTTGCTCATTACTGTTGTTTTTCTTTTTTTTGTATAGCAGTCAATCAACTTGCCTTCCCAGTTGCTTAATCATCTCCTTTTCATCCTTGCCCTTAATCAGACTCTCTTCTGATCTCCAAGCACCTAGTGAATATGCTGGTCTGTTCTGGTTCACTGAAGCTACCATGATGGCATTTATGGGCCATCCTGGTTTGGCATCCTGTGCCGGAGTCCAGGAGGAAAAATCAGCTTGAGAGGGGTGTGGGTGACTTTTGGGGGCGCCTTTTGGTTTTTCGCAGGGTAATAATACTAGATTTACTTTAAGGCAGTAGTTCTTAGATTGGTTTAGGCCCCAGCTAGCTCAGCAGAAGTAGATGCCCTGCCCAACAGATGAGTCTCTAAGATGCTCATCTGATGGGCTAATAAGGGAGAAATAAGGAGTTTTCGCCTCCCCTCCAATGCCTGTCAGATCTGGCCTACAGACGGTTGACATTTTAGCTTTCTCTTATATCTGTTCTTCCTATTTCTGTTTCCTAGCTCAAGATAACCTGCCCAAGATGTCTATGGACAATAGGACTGCTCTGGGTGAGTATTCACTAAAGAACACAATAAAAAATTTAATAGATGAGGAGTAGAGGTGAGAAATGACCATCCTATTACCAAATTCATGAAAGATCAACCTTTTGGACCATCCAGAATGCCCTGGTCAAAGAAAAGAATTCTGAGAATTACATTTTGAGAATAACTTTTATAAAGTGAGACTTTCTGGACAATCTCAAACCATGTCATCATGAATATATATATCTTTATAGACTGTCTTTCCCAGTAGACTATAAGATCCTTGAGCGAAGGGACAGCTCTGCTTTTTGATACTTGTGACCCCATCACTTAGCACATTGCCTGACAAATAGAAGGCACTTAAAAAACCTTTTATCATCTATTCATGCACACATAAAAGCTGCTGCCCATATTTAAGAAAATTGTTTGCTCTTTTATTTAAATATTATTTTATTTACATTATAGTAACTTAATGCTGCCCCTGAAAGTCTTTTTTTAAATAAAAAAATTAATGAACAAAGTCTGTTTTCTCTCACACCTTTCCCATTGGAAAAAAAAGAAATAAAAATAAGGTTTTTGCAAGAAATATGCATAATCAAAACCAACCTGTACATTGGCCACATCTAAAATTTTATATATTTATATATCTATATTCATTCTTATAGAAATATTATTATTTATATATGTAATATATATTAATATGTTACATAATAAGATTCTAATGTAATATTATCATGCTGACATTAATATAAGATGTGCATATGATATATTGTATTTTTAATATATATTTAAATTTCATTCCAAATGCTGAATTCATCACCTTCTTGTCAGGAAGTAGGTTGCCCACTTTGTCATTGATCCTCTGGAGTCGTGGTTGCTCATTCCACTGGTCAGAATTCTTAAGTCTTTCAAAACTGAAAAACCTTGTTTTGTAACAAAGAAGTAAAATTAAGCAGAACAAATGGACCCATTGAGCAGATCTCATAGCATATGCCTCACCTCTCATTCATATTTCACCACCTCCCTCCTGAGAGGAAGGGAGGTATGTTTTCCCATCAGAATTCTCATCCTCTATTTTTAATTAAATTTTATATATTTATTTTTACAAACTATTTAATACATATCATCTACTTAACCACACATACTGGGCTTGGCATCAGAAGAAAGGAATTCAAATCCCAGGGCTGCTACTTAATGCCTTTGAGAACTTGAGTAAGTAATACCATCTCTGGCCCTCAGTTCCTTCTTTATAAAAGAGGGGGTTTGGAGTAGGTGGCCTCTAAAATGTCTCACACTTCTAAATCTATGGTTCTATGTTACTTTGTGATTGCATGGCCTCAAAGGTCTCTTCCAGCTCTAAACTGATGAACCATAGAATGAAATAATATAAAAGAGATGGGAAAAAAATCTCGATTTTACCCATAATGGAAATCCAAGCAACTGTCATTTCATGTTGAATGGTCCATCACTCGAGTAAGCTACACAATTTTTTTTTCATAGAAATACATAGACTACATCATAGGATCATAGCTCATATTGTTTCATTTTATAAAGTGAGGAAAGTAAGTCTAAAGAGTTTAAATGACTTTTGCAAACAGAAACCTGCGGTCCAGAGAAGTAAGTGACTTACACAGGGTCATGGAAACAACCAACAGCCCTCTTAGAATGTTGGGCTCCAAGTCAATTGATGTCTTCACTGTACAGTTAGAAACACTAACAGAATTGCCAGGTCACACATTAGTTTCAGATTTTCAAAATTTCACCCAGTCTTCTCTTATCAGGCCCATCAATTTTCCAATTTTATTTCAGAGCAAAATTGTGTCTACATAAGTCTCATTTTTTTGGCAACATCAATGACAATATACATTGATGCTCATGGTCTGTAGCAAAAACTTAACAAGAAAATTGTATATCACTTCTTGGAGACCATCTGCAGAAGATGAAAATACATTTTTCCAATATCTGGATACACAATACTGTTGAAAGTACTAAAAGCTTTCTCCAGAGACAGGAAGGTTTTCAGTTGGGGCAAGTATTACAAACTGCATTGAGGGCAAAGGTGGAGGGAAGTGTTGAGATAGAGTCTCATGGTGGTGTAAGGAGGTAGTGGAGGGGGAGACAACCTAGGAAACTGGTTCAAGGCCATTGCTCAATAACAGTGGTGGGGAAATAAATAGAGTATAGGTGGGGAAGGAGGTTATTCTAGTTCTATTTCTATAGTGTGGGGAAAGTACGTTATTATTTATTAATATTATATGAACTTGGCTTTATGTGGCTAGAAAGTATCTATCTCAAAACTGTAGGTCATGCTGACCTCAGAGACCCTTCAGGGAAGCTGAAGTGCTTGAGTTCACCTAGGACTTGGGTCCACCCAAAAAACTTGTATTTTGGGTTGCCCAACAGTATGTTTTACCTTTGTCAAAATTTTATCGAGTGTTTATTTTTAACTGCTATCTCAAGTATTGCTACCTGAAAACTGCCCTTTTCTAGAAATTGTCTGTGTGCTGGCCACCTATCTGCTTGTTCTTAGACTCTTGTCTGAACTCTATATAATGTAAACCTCACAGAAAATGGAGGAGGGAGCTGCATCTTTTTCCTGCTCTTTCCTCTGCTGAACTGACAACTTTCTTTTTCTAAAACCTTTTTAGTTTTCAGATTTTTTCTCAACTGACAATAGTCAGTCTGTTAGTCCATTAGCATTTAATAGGTGCCTCCTATGTTCCAGGATATGTGAACAAACATGATAGGTAGATAATACAGCTCATATGATTCCCATTTTTTTTGGGCTCATGAAAACTAAGTGACTTGCCCAATCAGTCCACAAGTATTTATTAAGTGACTACTGCATATCAATCACTGTGCTAAGGGCTGGGGATACAAAAAAAGGGAAAAAGACAATCCTTGTTTTCAGGGAGCTGACAGTCTGATGGGGAGGACAACATGCAAACAGCTCTATATTTATGAATAAGATACCCACAGGATAAATTGAAAATAATCAGAGGGAAGACAGTAGCATTAAGGATATGGGGAAAAGTTTTTTGCAGAAAGGATTTATAAAAGTTATTTTATGACAGAGTAATTTATACAACCTGAGAATCGAAGGAAACCAGGAAAGCCAGCAGAGAGACATGAAGAGGGGAGGGGGTTCCAGGCATAGGGAGGACAGCCTGTAAAAATGACTGGAATAGAGAGCTGGAGTGTCTTGCGAGAGGAAAATTACTATCCACTGAATCACTCTGCAGGTGTTTTCAACGCTCTCTAAATTTGGTGCCCCTCTCAGGTTAGCCCCTTGGGAAAAAAGTCCTTGTGGCCTCGCCCTAATTATGGCTCTGATTGGGACATAGCAGTCCTCAGTAGATGTCAGTCAATTATGTCTGTCACAAATAGAGAGTAACAGAACTGAAAACTTGCCAGTCTTTTAAGTATTTTTTCAACCAATTTCTTAAAAAAAAAAAAGATGCTCTCAATAGCATAGTGGTCAAAATATGTTATATGAACATTTCTTCCTTCATCACTTGGTTTTTGGTTTTTGCCCAAATATCAAAGGTCTTTCAGGTTTTTCAGAACAACATAGAATTCTTGGAGATTCTTAATGGACCTCACTTTGGGTATGCAGCATAGTAGGGTGAAAAGTGGGATGGACTAGGGCTGGAAAGACCTGGTTCCAGATCTTGTGTGACCTTGGGCAAATCACTAAACCTCTCTATGCCACTTTTGATTTGTTTGGTGGTCGTCCTTCATGCCCCCAGAGGACCAAAACGACATCACTGTTAGATGTGTGTGGCTGACTGTGGCTGATCAGACCACTGAGAGCTTGGAATGTTCTATCACAGGTCAGGCACAAATAGTCCATGTGAACATTTGGAGTGGATTCTCTGAATTTACACATCTTGTGTTTCTTGTGATCTACTTCAATTATTTTATTTATTTATAAAATGAAGAGATTGGACCAGATGGTTCTTAAGGTCTCTTCAAGTTTTTAATCTCTATAGTAGTAATCCTTTTAATTTTCTAATAATTTTCCTCTTGGCAAATTTTGACCCCTTTTGACCAATAACTTCGGTTATATCAACACCTTCTTCTTTTACTTTCTTGGTGGTCCTTGTGAATATAATCGGTGTTTAATTGATTTAGTATACTAAATGGAGATCACATTTAGTATACTACTACATTTAGTATACTACAAATGGAGATCACATTTCAACCTGACTGAACCTCAGATTCCTTACCAGGAACACGGGGAAAATAATGTTAGCATTGCCTCCTACAAAACCAGGATCTGTCCCCCAAGCACCCTTATCTTCCTCTTCTGTGAAGTGGGGGTATTGGACCAAATGGCCTCTGAGGGCCCATCTAAGTCTAGATCAGGTTGCCTACGATGTCTTAAAGAACACTGGAGAGGGATAAGGTGACCTATTGTAAAGGTGATAGTCACCAAGGCACTGACACATTTGGATGGGATGGAGAGACCACGATCTTGGTGGAAATGGGCATTCAAGTCTCTGAGGACAGATTTGGCAATGAATAAACTAATCAGTCATCAAATGTTGACTAAATCTTTTCAATGGGCCAAGTCCTGGCGATACAAAGAAAAAGCAGAAATAGTCCCTATCCTCAAAGATCCTTCCCAACACCTACCATTTCCTCTCCTTAGTCTGAAGACCATTTGTGACTAAGGCTAATGTTATATTCATCTCTTCTGGCCACTGCCGTCTCCCATCTTCCTTCAGTTTGTTTCTCTTCACATGTGTATATAAAAATCATAAAATCATAACTCTAGGGCTAGAAGGGACCTCAGGGACCATCTAATTCAGCCCCCTCATTTTAAAGACTTGTCCAAGGTCACACTTAAATGGCAGCTCTGTTGGAAGGAGTCTGAGACTCCATGGAGTCCAAACCCTTCATTTTAGATGAGGAAACTCTCAAATGTCTTGAAAAGTAAAGAAGAGAAAGAGATAAAATAACTTGACCAAGAGGTCGTTAAAGAGGTGAGATTCTATCCCAGCTCCTCCATCTCTAGAGTCAGAGCTTACCCTAAAATAGAAACTTGTTGAGGGCAAGAAAGGCTTTGTTTTTGTCTCTGTATCCACAATGACCAGCACTTAATCAGTGATTGATGATTAGTCAATGATTGTTGAATCAACAATTATTGGCCATTGACCCTAGTCTTTGAGTGTTTCATTTAAGGCCTTATGTCTTCACCTGGGAGAAATCAAACTTGCCCTGACAAAGGTCCATTGTTTTTCGTATCACTGGCTTTAGGTAAAAACCCTAGTCCCTGAGGAAACTGGGACAGAGACCTATGCCTTGTTTGGCTGGTGGAACCAGTCTCTTTATTTTGTGTACTCCATGTGTGCCTTTCTCTTCTGTCCTGCTTGAAATAAACTGCTAGAATCTTTCTTCAAGAATCCAGCAGAAAAATGAGTCCGAGGCTATGGAGGAAAGCTAGGTCTGTGAAGTTACGTTTCATGATAATGATGAAATGCAGATTTCCCATTAACGGGCAAAATCCTTCATTTCCAAAGTTTGAATAGGACAGTCTTTAGACAAAATTACATCCAGTTAAATATAGGTTGCTGAAAAATTCCAACTCTAAGAATACTTTTTGGCTTCTAGCCCAGATCATTTTAATTTGATGGTGAATTTGGATAATTTTAAACTCATGCTAAGCTCTTGTGTTTCCATATTTTGTTTTTTCAAGACAAACACATGTTTATCGCTCTATTGCCCTCATTAATGAAATTTTCCTTCTTTAAATCATTTTGTTTGGGAGGTTTTCTTACATAATAATAATGGTAATAAAAGATAGAACTTGCATTTGGAAGAGCTGAATTTTCATCTTGGACTTCCTCAAATAGCTGTGTGACCTCAGTTGAGTCATCTGACTTCCCAGGCCTTCAATTTCCTTATTAATAGAATGAGATTGTGGACAAGATGGTCCCTAAGGTCCTTTCGGCTCCAGCTTTCAATGTGTCTATGCAATTTGTAAAGTAGGGTAATGAAACCTGACTAGTCTATCTCACAGGGTTGTTGGGAGTCTGAAAAGAGATAATTATTCCATCAAAAACCATTAAGTGTGGACAATGTGTCAGGTTGGATGCCAGGTAGAGACCATGCTAGAGAGACTAAATCAGTGGGAAAGCATGTTGAGAACTGGACAGAGGCGTCAAACACACGTCCTCAGTCTGGCAGGAGCGTAGGACCCAGGGAACCCCTTTCCTGACCCAGATTAAAATAGTTTTGATCTGATTTTAATGTGTTAACATATTTTTTAAAAAAAGAATTATCCAAATACGTGGTTTTGTGCACCATTTTGTGGCCCCCATTTCTTTTGAGTTTGAAGCTACTCTGTAGATTCCCATACAAATGTAATCAATATCATCAGCATTGTGCTGCCTGCATCCTAGGTTTAGGTCTAGATGGGATCTCAAAGGGCATCTAGGCTAATCTTTTCCTTTAAAAATTAAAAAAAAAAATTTCAGTGAAAAACCTGCACATTCTCTCTCCTCTAGTCCCCACCCCCAATGAAAAAGAAAGACAAAACCCAAGTAACAAATCTAGCAAAAATTCATTGATTGGCCATGTCCACTCTGAACCCTGAATCCATTGCTTCTCGCTCTGTCAGGAGGTGGGAAGTATGTTTAATCATGAAGCCTCTGGAAGTTTGGTTGGTCATTTCATTGACCAGAGCTCTTAAGTCTTTCAGAGTTGCTTGTCTACAATGTTATCATGATGGATGGATGGATGGATGGATGGAAGGAAGGAAGGAGGGAGGGAAGGAGGAAGGAAGAGAGGAAGGGAGGGAAGGAGATTCTAGTTACCCTAACATAGGTATAGTGCTTTGCAAACCTTAGGGCTCTATATAAATGCTATTATTATTATTATTATTATTATCATTATCTTTAATATGATTTCACATGGTTACATAGTTTTGCTTTCTTATGAATCAATGGTATTTTCTTCCCTCTTATTTTCAGCATCATCCCTTCCTTTTCTTTTGAGTCATTTGGAAAAAATAGAAAACCCTTAATATACTTAGCTTCCTTCAAGGCTCAGTCCAGGCCCTATCTCCTATAAGAAATCTTTGATATTAGTATTCTGTCTTTCTCTCTGTCTCTCTCTCTCTCGGTCTCTTTCTCTCTGTCTCTCTCTCTCTCTGCCTCTGTCTCTATCTCTGTCTCTGTCTCCCTCCTCTCCCTCCTCTCCCCTCCCCGTGTCTCTTTCTCTCTCTCTCTGTCTCTCTGTCTCTCTGTCTCTCTCTCTCTGTCTCTGTCTCTGTCTCTATCTGTCTCTGTCTCTCTCCTCTCCCTCCTCTCTCCCCCGCTCTCCCTCCTTTCCCCCCTCTGTCCTCCCCCCTCTCTCTCTCCTCTGTCCCCACCCTCCCTCCTTTTCCCTTCCTTCTGCCCCCACCTCTCTTCTCTATCTCTAATTTTTTTTTCTCATGGGTCCTCTGTTTCCTTGACTGTAAAATGAAGGGGAATTGGACTAGATGACCCTTCAAATTCTAAATGGAGGAGCCTGTGATATATAAGATGGGTTTATCTGTAGCTAGTACATGTCGAAATGGGACCTGAACCCAGCTCCTCCTGGTTTTGAGGCCAGCCCTCTATCCATGACTTCCAAATACAGGAGGTCCTCAAAGGGACACAGAGATGCCGGCTCTTATTAATCCTGGGAGGCCGTGCAGCCTTGTGCATAGCAGGCTAGTCCTCTAGTCAAGAAGACTTAGATTTGAGTCTTGCCTTGGAAGTCTGACTGGGTGACCCTGTGTTAGTCACTTCAATTGTCTAGGATAGCCTTGTCATTTATAAAATGAGGAGATTTGATGGGATGACCTCTGAGGTTCCTTCTGTATGTGCCAGGTGTAGAAACATTGTTGATCTGCCTGGGTAGAGGATGATCCGAGGATGATTGACCCTATGGGAGGGACTTTTCATACTGGGAGTCTCCCTCCCCACTCCCCTCCTCTGCTCCCCAATGAAATCCCAGATCTGGACAAAAACCACATTCTTGCTCCCTTTGTTGGTCCACCCGGATCAGTTTACCTTAAAAAACAATAAGCCTATTGGCTTCATATCAATGCACATCCAGGAATTTTGGTCTGTCCTTTGGCTTCAGAAAGGGTGAAGACAGAACCTTCCCACTCCTTTCAGGTTTCTAGCAGCAGCCACATCAGCTTTGTCCCAGTTGTCCTTGTGGTAAATAAATCAGCAGGGGTGCCTAATCCTGCTTTGTAACCTCCCACAGATCTCAGGGATGTGCAGAACTCATCAGCACGGGGTATGTGAGCTGATTATTTGAAAGGGGGGCCTGTGTACTCGCTCTCTCTGGTAATTCAGACCAGATGAAAGGCTGCCTTTAACAGGGATGGGGTACTACTACCTGTGGGTCACCTTCAGCGGGGCTGCGTGCACAGGCAATTCCTACATTTGCAGCCTTTTAGAATCCTGAAGAACCATGACAAAGGGGCTTGGCTGCAGGAAACTCTAACCTGATCTGTTAAATGATTGTGCTTGGCCCCCTTTGCTTCCCCCCCGCCCCCTTAAAAAAATCCCACTAAAACGTGCATTTGGAAGGTAATGGATTACAGGCAGGAGATGTTGAAATGAAAGCCTGTTTGCGGCTCCTCATACAAAAGATCCCATCTCTTGCCTCTGTGCTTTTGCAAATGCTGTCCCTTGTGTTTTAAAAGCTCTTCCTGTTCACCTTTGCTTCTTGGAATCCTAAGCTTCATTCAAAGCTCAGAACCCCTTCTGGCTTCCTCAGATGGAGTCACCTTCATCACCTCCTCTCTAGGATTTTAGGGATATTTTGCATTTAACTATTTATGTACATGTTTGTCTCCTGCAGAATATAAGCTTCTTGAGGGCAGAGGCTGTTAGCTCCTAGAACAATACTTGGCACATAGCAGGTATTTAATAAACGCTTGTTGGATTTGATTTTTGTTAGGAGGGAGGAAAGAAAGGTGGAAGGAAGGAAGACAAGGGAAGAAAAGAGAAAGGAAGAAAGATAAGGAAGGGAAGTAGGGAGGAAGGAAGGAGAGTAGGGAGGGAGGGAATGGGGAAGGAAAGGGAGGAAGAGAGGAAGAAAAGGAAGAAGGGAAAGGAGGGAAGGGAGGCAGGGAAGAAGGAAGGAAGGAAAGAGAGAGAAGGGAGGGGGGAAGAAGACAGGAAAGAAAGGAGGGAGGGGAAAGCAGGTAAGTAAGAAAGGAGGGAAGAGGGAAGGAGCAAGTGAGGGAGGGAGGGAGGACAGAAAGGAGGAAGGAAGGAAAGGAGGGAGAGAAGGGAGGGGAGGGAGAGAAGGGGAGAAGGAAGGTAAAGAAGAAGCAAGGAAGGAAGGAAATGAGGACAAAAGCATTTTCTTTGGTATTATTTCATTCATTTCGTTCTTCCTTATAAAAGACTCAGAGACTGAGGTAATAATTTGCCCCTTGTTTCGTATGTGTATTTGATTTTTATTATTGTTGACAGTTATTCAAGTTTACATATGATTTATATCTATACGCATCTACTATGCACACGGGCATGCATGTATGTATGCGTGTGTGTGTGTGTTTGTGTGTGTGTGTGTGTGTGTGTGTGTGTGTGTAGCCACAAAGTCCTTTCTCAAACTGGACACACTTCAGATGTTTGGGGATGGGGGTGGGGGTAGGGACTGGAGGGGGCCCGAGTTGGTAGGAGGCAGCCCCACCATCTAGCCCTAAAGATTAAGTTGGGAATAAACAGCTAAGGCACCCCAGTCACTCTGACCCTGCTGCAGAGGATTGTCTTCCTCAGTCAGGTCTGAGCATGTCTCGGGGAGCCCGGTGTCAGTTTCCTACTCAGAGATTAGGCTGGTAGGAGTCAGCATGTCTGGTTACCAGGGACAAGAGCCGTCCTTGACCCCCACCATTCCATGGGCTCAATGTAGCTGAAACTGCTCTCTGAGAGATCCCAGAGCCAGGTCAGCATGAGGAAGGAAACCTTGAGCTTCTTAATTATCCCCAAACAGCAGATGTTCATACAGTTAATAGGAAAATAGCATTTACTTTATCCAGTGATGTCAGCTTGTTACGTGGGATTGGACATTTTGCTGGCAGACACAATACCTGGTCAGATTGGTACACTAGAACCTTTCCCACTGTCCTAAAACATGAAAAACTAAAGTTATACCAAAATATCAACTAGAATTGTTTTTGGAGGAAGGAGGGTCTCAGCCTATAACTTACAGTTTGAGACCTGCCTGGGACTCTGACAGGTGAGGTGAGTTCTGGGCTGGGCAAGCTAATGGACTTCTCTGGGCCTCATTTTCACTGTTTGCAAATTTCAGTTGAACTCAATGACTTCCAAAGTCCCCTTCAGACTTGAAATCTATAATTCTTTAATGGCAGACCCAGATTGCAAACGCAGAATCTTTTCTAGGGCATCATGTATACATTGGTATAATGAGGCAGTGTGGTATCACTGTTAGAGAGCTGGGACCGGGGGTTAGAAAGGCATGAGTTTTTACATCCTATTTTCATATCCTAGCTGCATCACCTTGGGTAAGTCAGTTTCCTCATCTGTAAAATGGGCATAATTGTAGGACCTACCTACCAGGGGTATTGTAAGTCTCAAAGGAGATTATTAGCTCCTAGATTTTGAGATGGGCTGGATCTTTGAGGTCGTCTAAGTCAACCCTCTCATTTCACAGTTGAGGAAACAGGTTTGGAGAGCTTAAATAACTCACCCACTCAGGAAGAGTCTGAACTAGAACCCAAGTCCTCTGACTCCAAATCCAGAATTTTTTTCACCATAACATGATGAATATAACTTGTTTTGCAAACCTTACTATAAAAATTTAATTATTATTGTTACATTGTTAATAAATTTGGTTACTGTTGTTACTTTTGTGGTGGTTGTTATTTTGTGCTAGTAACAGAAATTGAACCCACTTTTTTCTGATTCTGAGGCTGGTGTTCTTTCTGTCTACTACATCTTGTTGCCTCTTCTCAACTGGAATAACTTGGCTTATTTAAGAGGATGAATAAATAGCTTGTTGTCTGTGACTTCCTTCCACTTTTGTGGATAATAACCTCTTTCCACCCAATCATTCTGCTGAATAGGAAGCCACAGAGCCCACCTAGAGGGAAATGATCCCTGAGGTGTCAATCCAGTGGTATTGGCTTGTTGGAGTAATCTGACCTTTCCCTCTATGGCCCATGCGCAAGAGTGTTTACCAATACCAATGTTACCAGCATGGTAAATACTCTGAGCAAATAATGAGGAAATCAGTGTAAACAGATAGAACCAACCCCCATAGTTCAGGAAAGATAGACTAACTTTCTCTCATCCCACTCTCCCTACCCCCAACATACACCCAATGCGGGCTGACACACCAAGTTATGTTCTAAATTTATAGCCAAATTACGGGCAGCTGGTGCATACAACCAGTGAAGTAAATTGTTTTCCGTAAGTCATGTTTGTAATTTGCACTGTAAAAGTAAATGCTAAAACTGTAATTTTTAATGATAAATAGCAGAGGAAAACATTCAATTTAGAGACAACAGCAACAACAACAAAAACCGGTTCCTAACCCCCCAAACCAAGATGTGCTTGCAATCTAAATTTGGCTATCTCTTGCGGAACTCACTTTCCTCTGCTTCCTCCAAATTAATGTGATGTGGTGATATCTAGGATGATTAAAACCTATTTGCAAAGGGGAGATTCTAGAGATGCTTAGAAACTGGTATAGCATCAAGATGTTGGTTTTGTTTTTTGTTTTTAGTTGAATAGGCTCTAAATTTTAGCAAGAATTCCATTGACCATGTGCCCACTTAGTGATTATTTAGAAACAGGCAAGACCCTACCACCCACAAGTAACTCTGTATTTATTCAAAGAGCAGCCCAGGCTTTAGATTGCAAAGTGCCTGGAAAAGTTTGATCCTAGAGGTAATAGATAGCCTCATATTCCCTTTAACATGAGTTATCCATTTTTATTCTGCGTGACTTGAGGCTCTCCCGAGATCAGGATAGGCTCCATAGTCTTGGTGCTTCCTCATGGCAACCCCAATGATGACAATTATTCTGTCTCCATTTGGCTCTTCTTTTGATTGGAAATTTTCTTTCTTCTTCCCTATCCCTTCTTGGACAAGCCGTTTCCTTTATGAAATCCTTTTACTTCTCCCTATTATGACTATTTTCACATCTAAATCCAAATAGTCTATTTCATTTTTTCCCTCAACAAATCTAAAAAGTAAAATATTTTCCCAGAAGTTGGGTGATAGGGGCACTATTTTATAGTGATAAGGAAGATTTCCGCTTTCCTCCCCAATTTTTAGTCTTTCCCAGTCATTTTTTCCAAGGTCTATCCTGATGGTCAGGATAACAAGCCAAGTCAGTTACCTAAACAGATGGCTATGATTCATAGCATCTTTTGATTTCATGCCACTGACCTCATCAATTTGTCCACTTAGAGACGGACTGTTGGTGGAATCCGCCAGTCACAGACATGCTCAAAGACTCAGATGGAAACTCAAATTGGTTTGAAGATTCAGAATTATTTTGATATTGGATATTTTCATAGGAACCCTGATGAAAAAGCCTTCTATAGAAATGCTTTGACCTTTGAAATATTGTATGAGATCAATTCAGATTATTTTAAATGTCCTTGTTTTGTTTGTTTGTTTGTTTGTTGTTTAAACTGCCAGATGAGAATGTTGGATCCAATTGACCTCCACTCTAGCATCTATTTCAGCAAGAAAACTATCATTAAGGTCTTCATATACCTTCCCGGGGTGGGCAGCTGAGCTTGGCCAGCCTTGAATAGTTTATCAATATCTTTTATATTTACTGTTGGTTTTTCCCCCTCTGCATCCTAAGGAGGTCAATATGTACATTCAACCTTTGGGACACTTTTTTTTACAAGAATTTATTTTAGAAAAACTGGAAATATAGGGCATGCCCATCAATCGGGGAATGGCTGAACAAGCTGTGGTATATGAATGTAATGGAATACTATTGTGCTATAAGAAATGGGAAGGAGATGGACTTCATAATTACCTGGAGAGGCTTATACGGACTGATGCTAAGTGAGAAGAGCA
>CM053581.1:349681467-349700736 GCA_028627135.1 Pseudochirops cupreus
GATAGATAGATAGATAGATAGATAGATAGATAGATAGATGGATAGATGGATAGATGGACAGATGGGTGAATGAATAGATAGATAGATAGATAGATAGATAGATAGATAGACAGATAAATAGATGGATGGATAGATGGATGGATGGATGGATAGATGGATAGACAGATGGATAGATGGACAGATGGGTGAATGCATGGGGGGGATGGATGGATAGATGGATGGATGGATGGATGAATAGATAGATGGATGGATGGATGGATAGATACATAGATAGATAGAGATAATATTTATATACACACACATACATACACATATAGATACATACACACGTGTGTATACAAACACACATATGCATATATCCCATAATTAACATTTCAAAGAGTCATTTGAGACTACTCAAAAGTAGCTAGAAGTTGATTTTATTAACTACTAGGACAATTCTGCAAAATTAAAAAAAACTATCCAATGCTATTAACTATGTTGACCCTTGAAAAAGCACACACATTGCTAATGAGCTATTCTGGGTGATTTAAAAGGGTGTTATTCATAATTTAGATGGGATTTCAAAATCTTCCTTTTGATCCATATATTTGAAAAAAATGTATAGCAGCCCTTTTGTGGCAAAGAACTGGACATCAAGAAATTTCTCATCACTTGGGGAATTGAGGAACAAGTTTTAGCATATAACAAATGTAAAGGAATGCTATTGGACCATAAGAAATGAAGAAAGGGATTATTTAAGAAAAACTAGAGAAGTCTTGTATGATGGATGCAGAATGATGTGAACGGGACCAGGAATAATGTGTGAGACGACAACAACGTTGCAAAGACAAACAACTCTTAAGGAAAAATCAATACAATGACCATCCATGATGCCTGGGGACTGATGAGGAAGCGTGCTATCCCCCTCCTGATGGAGAAGTAAATGACTCAAGTTATAGAATGAGACATAGGTTTTGAAAATGGCCATTATACGAATCTCTGTGTTGTATAATGTGTATTATATTACAAGTTTTTTTTTTCTTTCTTCGTTTCAATTGGGAGAGGGAAGTGAGAAAGAAAGAAAATAAATGCTTGTTAATTGAAAAATTTTAAAAATTTTTAAAAGGCTTACTTTCAATATTTTGATGCTTTTCACATTCCCTCCCTCCCACCCCACCCCTTCAAAAAAAATCCATCTAAACCAGTGCTGAGGCAGCTAGATATAAAGTCAGGCCTGGAGTCAGAAAGATCTGAGTTCAAATCTGACTTCAGAAACTTCGTAGTTGTGTGACCCTGGGCAAGTCACTTAACCCTGTTTGCCTCAGTTTCCTCATCTGTAACATGAGCTGTAGAAGGAAATGACAAATCACTGTGGGATCTTTACCAAGAAAATCCTGAATGGAGTCACAAAGAGTTGCACATGACTGAAATGGCTGAACAAACTAAGGAATGATATTGGAAAGGTTTGAATCAAGCTTTATTAGGGTTATATAAATGCTAAGACAAAATTCAAACCCAGATCTTTCATATTCCAAATCCATCACTCTGTCTCCTATGGAATGCTTGCTAACAACCACAACAACCATCTTTTAGCACTGAAGGGTTTTCCAAGCACTCTCCTCACTCTGGTTATGAGGTAGGGAGTGAAAATATCACTGCCCTTTTTTTCTTTTTTTTTTTTTTGGAGGGGGGAAGGTAGGGCAGTTGGGGTTAAGTGACTTGTCCAAGGTCACATGGCTAGTAAGTGTTAAGTGTCTGAGGCCAAATTTGAACTCAGGTCCTCCTGACTCCAGGGCTGATGCTCTATTCACTGTGCCACCTAGCTGCCTCCCCCCCCCCCCCTTGTGTTATTTCTAATGACTGGAGTAACATTAATTTTCAAATACATGGAAGGACAAAATTTTCGAATTGGCAGAGAAGTCAGTGGTCTTTCAGTCCAATCCATACTTGAAAAGGAATGCTCCCTGTGTTACATCCCCAACAAGCAATCATCAAGTCTAGGCTGGAAGGTGCCAGGGAGTGGGCACCTACTGTCATCACTCAAGGAAGCCTATTCTAATTATTGGGAGTTGTTCATGATACCAGCCCTTAATTTGTTCCTTTGCTTCTACCATTGCCCTCTAGGGAAGCAAGTAGTACAATCTGATCCCTGTCCCATCTAACAGCCCTTTGGACAGAGGAAGACAGCCCAGAGCTCTCGTGTCTCTCCTGAGTTTTGTTTTCTCTGGTCTAACCATTCCCATTTCCTTCAACCAACCCTCATATGGCCTACATTTAAGACCTTTTACCATCCTCATCACACTTTTCTGGATAGTCTCCATTTTATCAATGTCTTTCCCTAAAATGTGGTGCCCACATTGACCATTACTGGCTTCTCCAAGTGCCCAAGTAAATCTCTGTTAGGGAGTTAAACACATTCACAAGTGCCATTAAGGCTTTCTAGCCACAAGGGTACCATTTAGACCATTTAGACAATTACTGCGCTAGTGAGCTGAAACCCACTTAAGAAGCTTCAAGTAATGTAATCAGTGGCGTTCTCTAGCGTCTTCTTCTGAAATTACTGCACTGCATTCTTCCAAAAAGCAAAACAAAAACTCTCCACCTCCCCTCCCTAGAATGAGTTCTGCTTTTATCCCCTGTTCCTAACCAGTTTCATTATTTATGCTCAATTTTTATAACATATAAGGAAGGACTGATTTAATGGTCACCTCAAAGAATTAGAGGGACTGAAGGTTATGTGAGGGTATTCTCAAAAGGAAAAGTAGTAGATGGAGAGCTGTCCTAACTCTAACATCAGGAAGTTTGGCACAAGCCTCACGAATCCAGGGTCATCTCCTTACCAACACAATGTGCCAGAGGAGGGATTTTGTAGAGATACTGCCACATTTAAAAGCATGGTGCCTGATACATCATTGGTGCTTAATAAATGCCAGCTATTAACATCATTAAACAAAATAAAGTGCTATTAACGATAGCTAATATTACAAAATGACCGATATTGAGATGTTTTACATTGTTGCACATATATAACCTTTATCAGACTGCTCATCATCTCAGGGAAGGGGAAAGGGAGGTAAAGAGGGATAGAATTTAGAACTCAAAACTTTTTTAAAATGTTAAAAATAGGTTTTTTTCATGTAATTGGGGGGAAAATAAAGTATATTAAAAGAGCCAACATTTGTATCACACTTTAAGGTTTGCAGTATGTTTTGCATAAATTATCTCATTTGAGCCTCGTAACAACTCTATATGGTGGGTGATGTTATTATCTGTGTGCCATAGATGAGAAAATTGAGCCATAAAGAGAGAAACAACAGAAAAACAGCTTTTGTAGTGCCTACTATGGGTCAGGTCTGATACTAAGTGCTTTTTACAAATCTTATCTCATTTGATCCCCACAATAACAAAAGTAAAAAGTGATACCTTGAGGGCAGTGGGTACCCACTTACTGGAGGTTTTTGGGCCAAGACTTGAGGATTGATTGCTAGGAATATTATAGAAGGGACATTCATTTTTGAGTATGGATTGTACTAAAAAGCCACTGAATTCTCTGCCTGCTTGAAAATTTTGTCCTTCTATGTATTTAAAAATTGATGGTACTCCAGACTGTAGAAATCACAAGAGGCAGTGGAATGAATATTGGATGTGGACCCATTTTACAGTAGAGAAAACTGGAGCAAAGAGAGGCTAAGTGACTTGCTCAGGGTCAAATAGCCAGTAAGTTTCTGAGAGTGATTTGAACTCAGGTCTTCCTGACACCAAGTCAAGCATGCCAGTCAAAAAAAGGTAATAAGGATCATCAGGTTTGACTCTCTTATTTTACAAATAAAAAAAGAGAGAGAGAGATCCAGAAGAACTGTGTGTTTTTACACACTACTTAGTGACAGGACCTAGGTTAGAATTCAGATCTCATGAATCCTAAACTAATCCAATTTTCACTACGCAAAATATATAACAGACAATAAGTGTTACATACTTTGAGTGTGCCAATTAATTTTTTGAATCAATTGGGGTTAAGTGACTTGCCCAGGGTCACACAGTTAGTAAGTGTCTAAGGTTGGATTTGAACCCAAGCCCTCCTGACTCCAGGATCAATGCTCTATCCACAGTGGCAATTAATTAAAGAAGATATTTTTTGCATTTCTTCAAGCTGCTTAATCACAATTTTTGTACATCATTCTATCCTGGAATGTTCAACCATTGCTTTCAGCTACTAACTTCCCTAATCAAGGAATAACACATTACATAAACCACTCATCAACAGCCATTAAATCTTGCTTTGTGTACACATGGCAAAACAAATGTTCATAAGCAGTCATTTCAATCAACTTGGATTTTGTCTACACAATGCTGAAATGATTCTTTTCTCTCCCACTGAACTGGATGAATTTACCAGGTTTTTTTGCTTGTTTTGTTGGTTGGAGTATTTTTTGCTCTTAGGCAGAAAAGCTGAAATTAGTTTTATGAGCAGAATGTTGGTAGAAAGTTGTAAATACAAGATGGATACCATCAACCATTAAAAAACAGCAACATGTGTTTTCATGCATATTGTAGGAGGTAAGTAGAAGCATCTAGTGATACCATGGATAGAGCACTGGACCTGGAGTAAGGAAGACTTGAATTGGAATCTTACTTCAGGAATCCTCTAGTTGTAGGACCTCGTGCAAATGACTTCGCCTCTGTTTGCTTCAGCTGCTAGGTTGCACAGTGGCTAGAGCTCTGGTCCTGGAGTCAGGAAGAGCTGAGTTCAAATCTAGCCTCAGACACTTACTAGTTGTGTGACCCTGGGAAAGTCATTCAACTCTGTTTGCCTCAGGTTCCTCATCTGTAAAATGGACATCAGTATAGCAACTACCTTCCTTAGTTATTGTGAAGGTCAAATAAGGTAATATTTATAAAGCTTTTAGTTGTTGTTGTTCAGTCATTTCAGTCACGTTTGATTCTTCATGATCCTGTTTAGGGTTTTCTTGGAAGAATACTGGAGTGGTTTGCTATTTCCTTCTCCAGCTCATTTTACAAATGAGGAAACTGAGGCTAACAGGGTTAAGTGACTTGCCCAGGGTCACACAGCTAGTAAGTGTCTGAGATGAGATTTGAACTCAGGAATGTGAGTCTTCCTGACTGCAAGCTGGGTGCTCTATCCACTGCATGACCTAGCTGTTCTTTGGCACATAATAGGAACTTAACAAATGCTAGCTGTACCGTCACCATCATCATTATCTTCAGCAGCAGCAGCATCACTGTTGTCATCGTCATTAGGGTAGTTAGCTCTTCTATGAAGGGTTTATGAAAGAACATGTGTAAGAATACCACAGGCACAAGACTAGAGAGTACTGAAGAGCTCACATACCATGGGAAAGAATGCCCACAGATTGAACCAACTGAAAAGTACCAATGCTCTCATCTACTCCCTCAAAGGATTTTTGGAAACCTCAACTATATACAGATGTGAGTTTTCACTAATCACTAAAGTTTTCATTAATCACTACATACTTTTCAACTGCACTTTTGGGGGGTATATTGAAGGATTCTTCTATTTATTATAAAAAGATGAAAACAGTATGCTACCCACACACCATCTTTTGCTGCAAATAGCAATCAAGTTACAGGATGTAGGTTAAGACTGGGTAATTCAAGGACCCATGGACTTTCCAATGTCCAGTTGTGGTTACTTTACCCATTCATTCACATAAAGAAAATAACATGTATATGTCATACCTTTTAAAAAATTTTTGGTCATATTATCCTTACTATGGTGAGGAAGAAAATAAAAGAGCTTAAATTATATGTATCTTCAGTCTTGGTAACCTTTAGTGGGTAGGGGGGAATAACAAATGCTTATACTTCTTTCAAAATATGTCCTTCATTCTTAGGAAGAGAGGAAATCTGATGCATTCCCAACACTGGGTCACCACTTAAGTATGGTATTTAGAGAAAAGAGGTCACAGTGGCTTGAAAGAAGACTAAATCAAATTAAGAAGGACTAGGGATAGAATTAGCCTCACGTGTATAAACAGAAGATGGCTGGAAGCCAATTCCCTTTATCTGTTCCCTTTTTGATACTGAACTAAAAAAAAAATCTTTGTTTTAATAACAAACTAATTTAACAGGAAACCAGTAATTATTTCAAAATCAAAAGTCAAGGAAAATGAGATTATCCCCCATTATGTCATGTTGGTGATTCTCTTTATTTACATAACCCTCATCGCCTTTCACTTAGACTGGTGAAATACATAATCTGGTCACTGGTCTCCTTACCTGCTTCTCTTCCCTCTCCAACCCATCCTCCAAAGATGTCAAAGTGATTTCCCTAAACTGTAGGTTCGATCATGTAATTATCCCATTCTAATTCCACTCTCCATTGCATGCAGGATCACATACAAATGCCCTTGCTTAGTGCATAAGGCTCTTCACAAACTACACTCTATCGATCTTTCCATTCCTCTCCTAAATGACTCCCCTTACCACACTGTAGGATTCAGGCAAACTAACCTTGGTGCTTCATACATACAGCATTTCCATCTCTCATCCCAGTATCTTTGCACAGTCTTTTCCTCAATCCTGAAAGTCACTCCTTCCTCACCTCTACTTCTTAGAGAATACTTTCTTTCCTTCAGAATTTACCTCAAAAGCCACCTCAATATGACTGTTTCTGTTTTCCCTTCCCTTGTATCCTATTTAAATTTATTTTCTGCATGGGCAGCTAGTGGTACAGTGGCTAGAGTACCCAGCCTGGAGTTAGAAGACTCATTTTTCTGAGTTCAAACCTGGCCTCAGACACATACTAGCTGTGTGACCCTGGGCAACTCATGTCACCCTGTTTGCCTGCATTTCCTCATCTGTCAAACGAGCTGGAGAAGGAAGTGCTAAACCACTACAGTATCTTTGCCAAGCAAACCCCCAGATGAGGTCACAAAGAGTCAGGCACTAACTGAACAATAGTTTTATGCATATTCTGTATACATCTACACGTGTACATATTGTCTCTCCCATTAGAACATAGTCTTCTTGCAGGCAGGGACTGTTTCATATTTATCCTTGTATTCCTAGTGCCTAACGCACAGTACGTGCTCACATATGATGCTTAATAAATGCTTGTTGATTCATTAGCTAATTGTTGTGTCTAGAACTCAGATACCATCTAGTATGTAGCATCTAGAACTCAGCAGTATGCTTATTTTTTATTGTTATTACAATCACAGCGCTCATAATGAATGCTAATAAACAAACTAATCCAATCCAGTCCAACATGCATCTATTAGGTTCCGGCTGCATGTAAGTGACTGTGTTAGATCTTGTGAATACAAAAACAAGACAAAAAAAGGAGCCTGCCCTCAAGGAGCCTTTGTTCTGTTGGGTTGATACAACATGTAAGCTGATAGTTACATACGTGATCGTTTGAGAAAGAGAGAGGACATGACAAGGGGATCAGGAAAAGTGTCTCATTGGAGATGGCACCAAGACTGAGTGTTGAAGGAGGCCAGGGATCTTACTTTCAAATAATCTAATCAACATTTCAAGTGTCTGATGCCATGTGCATGACCCCATTACTGCAGAAGCCAGTCCTTTGACAAGGTAGCTGGCATTCCTTGGGATTTACTATGGTCCCCAAACTCATTACCCCTATGTTCAAGCTTCAAAAATATCCCTTGTGCAATTGAAAGAACTTGGACCTACGTTCAAATCCTACCTGTACCACTTAGTGCCTGTGTGACCCTGGGCAAGTAACTTAATTCCTGGTTCCACATCTATAAAATAAGGAAGCTGGGACAGGTAACTACAAAGATTATTGCTATGAATAATAGGTAGCTAGACTGATCTTAAGATGACAGACACAATCCACACCCAAAGGTTTCCCAACATGATGAAGCCCACCAAATGTACATCCTATTAGCACAATACGCGCTATCTTTGGTTCATTTTAGGATACAGTGAGATGTTGGAGAAGGACCTTCATGGAATAAGCAAAACAAACATGAATAAATTTCCAAATAAAATCCCATGGTTCCAATTATTTACATTAACAAAGAACTGAAAAATAAAATAAAACATTTAAAATCCATTTATTCTGGATCTGCTTCTGAAGTCATCCTTGTCAACTGTGTATGAGGTGCTACTGCCCCGCCTCCTCAGCAGTCACCCCTGCTATGGACATGGCGGGAGTAGGGCTGGGGTGCACCGATACTCTCATTCCCAGAGTCCTTGGCACTCTCAAGTGATTCAGTATCAGAAACAGAGCTGATCTTTCCAATGGAAATGGCATTTTAAAAGATGCATCAGTTTGTTTTACCACTGTATCCTAATGGTGAATGGGCCTTTTTATCTGCTCTACAGCTACATTTTCCTACATTTGTTGTCTTCCTCTGTTATAATGTGAGCTCCTCAAGAGCAGGGACTATCACTGAAATGATTACATTTAACCACTATATATGTCTTAGAACTTGTAGCACAAGGTTTATTTGCTTTGGGGGAGGGGGGGAGGCAATTGATGAATGTTTTTCAATCACCTCTTTTTTTTTTGTATTCAGAAGTTCTGGGCAGATTTCTTATATTACTTCTTGCATTATGCCATTCAGGATTTTTGGCTTAATATTTTCTCCTGGGAGATCTATAATCTTCATTTTGTCAGTAAAGCATCTTGTCTTTGAGATCATGTTTTGCTTGTATAGAAATCACGCTTTCTATTAACATTCTTTCTCTTTGCTCCTCTTCCTCGAGATTTATGTCCTTAATTTCTATATTTGCATTTGCAATCAGTTGTCTATTTTGCTTCTTTGGAGAGACTCACCACCATAGATTCAAGTTTTTCTTTTCTTGCCCTTTTATTTCTCTTGCATAAGTCATAAATTCTGCTTTCATGATTCTTATTTTCTCTCTTGAACCATTAAGAAAGAGATCATGCTCTGGTCTCATGTTCTCTTGGGGATTCACAGGCTCCCCTGCCTCATCAGACATTGGTTGTTTTCTTTGTCTTATAATATTTACCCAAGAGATATTTGGACTCATTTAAATATTCTATAGCCTGTCTTCCCTTCTTTATAAATATCTTTCATGTCACTTTATCTGCTTCTGGCCAAGTTGTTCTTCCTGCTGAAATCTTTGATAAGTTTAGTCTTTTTTCCCCTTATATTCCATTATCACTCACTATCTGACTCTTTCCCCTTTTATGGAAAATCCTTGAGAGCTGGATCTCAAAGCTATTTCAACATTTTCCCTTATTGGAAAATTTACTTTTCACTGTCCTTAGTCCCTTCCCCAATTGACTCCTGAAGGGATAAAACTGGTCCCAACTGGATGCCAGTCTCTTTTCCTTCAGGCTTGTGCAGGCTCCCCTCCTCTGCTCCCATCCCACCTCCCCCTTCCACTGTCACCTTGCGCTATTTCCCTTTGGCCCTCAATTCTCTGGCTGAGTGCTGCTGTAAACATAGCCTGCTGCCTCCCCAGGCAGAGCAGGCTTCAAATTTCCTATGCTGCCACCTTCTCCACAAGGTAGAAGATGAGGGGTAGGGAGAGAAAAAGACTGGGTTGAGGTCTGTTGTTAGTTGCTACAAAATAATACAGTAAGAGCAGCGTGAGTGTATACTGGTAAAAATGCAGCAGCAGCAAGGAAATTGCTGAGCAATCTCCGAGAACAAGGCTGTGGGTCAGGGTGTGATGCCCTACCAAGCATAGCAGGTAGTGGGGCAGGGGGTACTGAGTGAGTATATTTGAGATGAAGGATTAACCTCCACTGTAATTTATGAAGTTGTTACCTCATTGAGCTTCTTGGTGTCTTGTCTACTGAAGACAGATGCAATTATTTTACGTCTAAGGCTGGGGAGTTTTAAGAGTTTACAAGGATTGGAGAAAATGTCTAGATTTCTATCTTATGTATCATGTGTGTTGGGGAGGTCCCAAAGTAGGGATTGTTTCACTTTTATATTTGGACCCCTAGTGATTTTCAGGGCCGCAAGAGGGTACAATAAAGAGAGTCCCATCCCTGGAGTTAGGAAGACCTGAGTTCAAATCCAGCTTCCAACACTTACTAGCTGGGCGACCATGGCAAGTCACTTAACCCTGTTTGCCTCAGTTTCCTCATGAAGAGTCAGAAACAACTGAAAAAGAACTGAACAACAACAACAACATGTTTTGCACATATTAACTTCTCAATAAATGTTTTTTCACTCATTCACGTCTTCATTTTGTGGTTAGAAAGAGCCTTCATCTATAGGAGAATGCAGTTCTAACCTGGTTAAAGCCAGTAAGTACATTTCTTCCTTGTTTCTTAAGTCAGAAACAACATAAAATAGAGTTTAATCTTGGACTCTCTTCTATTTCATTGTTTTTCTATTAATCCATTAAGAGCAACCCAGAATTTCACACCTCATCAGTTTTTGATCATCAGGGCCAGGGCCTACTCAATGCTGACATGGCAGAACTTTTGTCTCAGCTGCTATTGGATTACCAAGATTAGTGTATGCATTTCCTAGGCTCCATCCATCAAGGGATTTAAAAATTAACTGTCCTAAAATAGAGACCTTTTGGAATGGAACTTAGCACCTCATTTAGACAGCCCAGAAGGTGAGAGTTCCATCAGAGCCAGTTGGTTATTACATTCCACCAAAATGCTAACTGGAAAGGAAAAATTTACTACGCCCCCCCCCCAAAAAAAATGAGCTTCATCAAGGCATTCCAAGACCGTGTGATCCGATGGATCAGAGTGTGACCTTTTATAAATATGTTCGTGAGATGTTTCATGCTGATATTAACCTTGCTATTTAATGTAAAACAAATGAGTTTTTGTTACACATTCAGATGGCAGCAGTCTCAGGAGGAAGTTATTAGGGATTAAAGGAAAACATTTTTTTAAACAGTGAGTCATATGAAGGATATTGAACCCCCCTATGGAGCTTTAAAAATAAAGCAGAATATGTATACTACAACAGAAGAGAAGTTTCTTGTAGCATGAATGTTTGTATTTGGGGCATATCCCTTGACACTTGAAGCTGGCCTGCTTTGGGAAAGGCATCTCTCGTTATCCTTGCTCAACATTTGAGTTTGCCCAATAAGGAACCCAGGAGAAAGGAAGGAACTGAGTAAATGGAAGCTAAAATTATCCTCCTCTCTGAAATGTGGGGAAGCTACTATGCTTTTTAAAATTATGTTAAAGATGTGCAATTAATAGCACATTGTTTGCCTTCTCAAGGAGTGGGGAAGGAGTAGGAGGGAGGGAGAGAATTTGGAACTCAAAGATTTTTTTTAAATGCATGTTGAAGAAAATTTAATGTAATTGAGAAATATTTAACAAAATAACTAAAAATATATTTTAAAAATAAAATTATGTTAAAGGATCATCCATAATATGACAATGGGAAACTTACTGACCATCCTGGCTCCTGACAGATGGAAGTGATAAGGCCCAGTGGAAAGAATGCTAGATTGAGAGTGAAAGTCCTTGGTTTTAATCCCAGTAGTACTACTTATTACCTGTGTGACTTTGGACAAGTCATTTGCCCTCTTTGGGGCTAAGTTTCCTGATCTATAAATTAAGGAGATGGAGTGAGAGGGTGTCTAAGGTCCCTTCCAGATTTAAATTTATGACCCTGATTGGAGTTATAAGAGGCTCCATCATTCAGCCTCTTCTTGTTGTAGATGAGAAAATCGGGACCCACAAAGATATGCCCAAGGTCACACAGATCACAAATGGCAGAGCTGAGACTGAATGAGTGAATGATGGAGAGTTCTTCAGTATTCTGGCATTCCAATGAACAATGTGGGTACCCTCTTGAACAGGATAGATTACAACTCATGAGTGCTTTCTCATCCAGGATTATTATTTTCAATGCACTCTTATAGATGACTTAGTCCTTTCAAGGATTTCTTCTAGGTCTCTTAATATTTCATGGACATCAGAGCAGGATTCAGGCTGGGCAAGGTTAATCTTTCATTCTTGCCACATCATCAACCCAAATTTTTTTTCCAATCATTTCCTGGATTGCATTTTTGACACCACTTCTTGCAATGCATATATACAATTAATAATATGCTGCAGCTGACCTATCGCCATCACACAACTCTCCATGGCCCTTTGAGTCACCCAGATTTTGATGCTCCATTCATTACTGATGCCATTGGAGCATTCACAAAGAGACCTATGTCTCTAATTTGTTTTTATGCCTTGACTGAAAGAGATTCTAGAAGTGATCTCATAAAATAATGCATCTTTTTACCCTAAGAAACACCTCTGTTTTCTTTATGTCTTCAAACTCATTATCGAAGAACCTAGCCATAGAGGTAGAGAGAAGATATTCCAAGGGCTTAGATTAGGCCATGTTTCTATCTCACATCCTTGTCTCATTCCAGGACTTACTCCTTTGCTCTCGAAGAGGACCAATGATACCATGAAGGTGATGTCTTGACTTCTGTGTGAATTGGATTTAAATGAGGCAGAGGTGGGCAAAATTGTCAGCCTCACTCTCTCCTCCAGTGTCATTGGAATGCAATGGCAAGACCAAAAGTCGGGACAACTGGCGACGTTCTGGGATGCAGTGGGTGATCTTGGCCTTTCTAAATTAAACTTTTCCCAGGTCTCAGCTTGGCTGAAGCAACACCCATTCAATGACAAGAGCTAGTTAAGTATTGAGACAAAGGACGACCTAATTTACCACCACAAAAAATAACAGTCTAGGAGGGGAAGACTCTAAAAGTTTCTGGCCAGAACAGAACATAATTGTTATTGTTGTCATTGGGTAAACCCAAAGACGAAGAGGTCGAGAAGTTTGCTTGTAGAAAACAAAGTGTGGTCTGGTCTCTTTCTTAAACTTCTGAAGCCTTCTCAGGCAAGTTAGAAAATTAATTTCTCCTTGATCCATTAACTAGCTAGCCCAACTCCGTCATTTTCCAGATGAGGACACTGAGACCCTCAGAGAGAATAAATGATTTGCCTAGATCACACAGGCAGAAAGTAAATTCTAACTCAGAGCCTTTTCTCTAACTCTAGAGCTGTGAACATGAACACTAACGAAAACTAAATGAGAAGACTGGAAAATGAACAAGATTAAGAGATGCTTTTATGATAATGATCTTCATAAATAATGCATGTAATCTACAACTCGTTACTATTGAGAGGGAAAAAAAATTTTGGTCTTACACAGACAAAATTCAGTCATGGGATCTTCTCTTTAAAATTTTCCTGGGTTTTGTTCCTTACCCAATATTTCCTTTGACAACATCAAAAATGAGTTTCTTTCCAGGTCCCCACCAAATAAGGAAAATAAGTCTCAGCAACCATAAACATCCAGACTAGCAAATTGTCGAATATACAACAGGTTTCATTTTAACCAAAAGAAAACACAAATGACTCACACCCAAGCTCGTAAGCACTCAGAACAACTCCTTTTCCCTCTGTGGTGGTCCTCTGCCTTCCAGGGGTCCCCATATCATTATCTAGTACAACTGAAGTGTCCCATCCCCTGCAATGGGAAATAATTCAGGACTGAAAGAAAGTTAAGCAAATTTTTTCCCCTGATGGACCCTCTACATCCAAAGGAGGTAGATTTCATTGGTATAAGGCAGGGGTGGGGAACCTACAGCCTGAAGACTACATGTTGCCCTCTAGGTCCTTGGGTGCAGCCCTTTGACTGAATCCAAACTTCACAGAATAAATCCCCTTAATAAAAGGATTTGTTCTGTAAAACTTGAACTCAGTCAAAAGGCTGCACCCAAGGACCTAGTGTTTCCAGTGAGGAAAAGCCATCCACCAGTGCTCACTGATAATGTCTGGCATCTTATAGCCTTAGAGAGTTGACTGAGGGAACTTAAACATTAAAACCACTTCTCAATAAGTATCAGAATCAGGAGCTAAATTCAGATTTTTCTGACTTTCAGGTCAATCTAGTATATTTCCATGAAAATATCACTTACATTCCCTTCTTCCATTGATTAATTCTTACCCAAATGCTTTCCATCATCAATCAATAAGCATTTATTAAATGCTTATTACGAGCGAGGCATTGTGCTAAACACTGGGGCTGCAAAAAAGGGCAAAAGACTGTCCTTTACCGTTAGAAACTTACAACCCAATGGAGGAGATAACACAAACATATACAAAGCAAACTAGATATGAGACAAATAGGAAGTTATCAACAGAGGGAAGTCACTAGAATTAAGAGGGGTTGGGGAAGGCATCTGCCTTTTTGTCCCACTTCTAGACCATGGATTTTGGGACATCATCATACCTTCTTAACATATAATGGCATTCCACTAGCCCCTTATAGTCATTCTGTTTCTTTTGAATTGGATATGGCCTTCCATTTTTTATATTCCTGTCATGAATCATGTCCTAGCTATATGGCAATGGTATACTAGTAAATGTTTAACAACTGGCCCCCCTGTGGGGGGGAGAAATGGACACATGACACACTTTTAACTTTAATTTGCAATATTAACATTTTCCCATCAGTTTTATAAATCTAGATAATTAACTAAACAATAAATTGAGCCCCAATTTTTGTAGCGTTTGCAGATTTGCCAAGGTGTAAATGCATACACTGAAATTTTAATCACAGACTCTTGGGGAAAGCAGTCTGAGCTGACTTCAGCACACCTCTGCTGTAAGGTGACATTTACCTTCTTGAGTTAAAATTAATAGTTCATTTTATTTGTTATTTACCCTTTGTGCATTCCCACGTGGACAAATGAGGTCAAGCGTTTTATTGCTAGTTTGCTTTCTTATTGGATATTAAATTCTTATTGATATGAAGTGCCTGCAACTATCAATAATATCTTGCTTTGCAGATGTTCACCAGTAACTTTCTTCATTCCCTCCTTCTTATTTCCCGTTTAGAGATAAGATTTATAAGATTCTAGAATGTCTATGTTTTTACTTGCTCTCATTAGGTCCTACATTCTAAAGATACTCTATTACTGATCAGGGGCCCTTCATTCCTATGTTTTAAGCTAGATGTGTTAAATATGGCCTGCAACACTCCTGAATGTGGCCCAAACTAGATTAAAATGTAATTGAAAAATATTTTTAAAAAATAAAATACATTAGATAGTAGATAATGTCAATATATATAGTTTTCTAAGCCAATAGATCCTTATTTATGGGTTATTGGTCCCATTTCTATTTGAGCTTGACACCATTGTTTTAAGCGATGGACCAGACATCGAAATCACTTTGTCAAAGCAGTGGTTCATTTCTCAAATCAGCTTTACTCTTCTGTAGTTCCTAGCTTCAATTCACAGTTAATAAATGTTCAATGTATATGTTTATTGTGTGTGTATGTATGTATATATGTATGTATGTATGTATGTATGTATGTATCCATCCATCCGTCCAACTATCAACCTGTTTATTTATCCAACTATCTGTTTATCTATTCAATTATCTATCCATTCGTCTATCCATCCATCCATCTATCTATCTATCTATCTATCTATCTCTCCATCTATCTATCTATCCACTCATCTATCCATACATACATACATCTCTCCATCTCTCTCAACCCATTTATCTATTCATCTATCTGCAGAGATAAAGATGGAAATATTCCAAGGTCAGCCACTTTGGGGATTAGCAAATAGACGAGTTCTGTCTGATGCATAGGATTTAGTAATATACATTAAACTTAGTGCCATCACTAGATATGAGACATGGCAGACTTTAAGGGGAAATTAGTCATAAAATGCCCATTTTTTTTTTCAGTGACAGTATTGAACTAGGTAATATCTAGGTTTCCTTCCAGTTCTAAAATTCTATGGTTTTATGATTTTCTGAATAAAGGAATCTTTTGCTTTACTTTGACAATGGGGGAAGGTTAATAAGCATGTCTACAGTGCCTGCTCTGTGCTGGACACTGTGCTAAGTGCTTTAGAAATATTTCATTGGATCCTTACAACCCTGGGAGGAGGTGCTTTGTTTGATTATCCCCATTTTACAGAGGAAGAAACTGAGGCAGACAGTGGTTAAACAACTTTCCCAGGGTTATACCACTAGCTACCATCCGAGGTCACATTTGAACTCCCATCTTGCAGACTCCAGGCCCAGTGTTCTATCTCCTGTGCCACTTAGTTGACGGTGGGGAAGTTGTGTGTAGGGGTGGGGGAAAGTATAGGGAGAGGGATAAGCCTATTCCTAGTTGATTGCATGTATGTGCTCAAACACTCAAATGAATCTGTGGTCCTATTGTTTTGGATGTTTCCTCTAATGATGGAGATCAAAATTCAACCATGCCTCTCCAATGGATACAGCCCTCCTTACCATGCACAGGGACTTTCTCTTCAATTTCTGCTCTGTGCTGGATCTTATCCAATACAAAAGCAAACATCTCTAGTGATCACTTCTCTATCTCCTTATCTTACATCTTGCTTGATATTTATTATCAGAAGGTTATTCAATATTATTGTCTCTGTTGTTATATTTTTTCAAGGAATACTCAATAATTTTGAAGTATGGATGAGAGACCCTTTATTGGACCAGTTTTCATGATGTCATTTTGCTCTACCCAATCAAAGGTTTTTTTTTTTCATAATCAACAAACAATAATGACATTAGAATCCTATAGACAGAGTATAAATTTCTTGAGATCAGAATTTTTGTCATCCCAAGCCCCTGGAATAGTATCTGGCACAGAGAAGAGGTTTTATAAATGTTTGTTGGCTGACAGATCTTGTTCGTTACGCATTCTCTTTCAGTCAGTTATGTGATGGTAAAGATGTGGTCCATTGTGGAGTGTTACTTGGGAAAGTTTTACTGGTCCCTGGAAATATTGTCATCGAGGAAGTCCTTGATCCATGCGTTGATGTGTTGTATTGAGAAAAATATAGATTTACAGGTTAATGTCGATGTTGGTGCAGTGCATAGAGCACTGTGCTCAGAATCCGGAAAACTCATCTTCATGAGTTCAAATCCAGTCTCAGATACTTACCAGCCGTGTGATCCTGGGCAAGTCACTTCACCCTGTTTACCTCAGTTTCCTCATCTGTAAAATGAGAAGGGGAAGGAAATTACAAACCACTCCAGTATCTTCGCCAAGAAAATCCCAAATGAGGTCACAAAGAGTCAGACGTGACTGAATAATGAGTGAATGATTCAGAATGACTGAAATAAACGAACAATAGTTGTTAGTGCTCTCTTGGTGGCCTTAGTTATTTTTTTATTAATAAGGTACAACTTTTTTCCATGTTGTTAGCATCTTCCCCTTCTTCAAATAACTTACAAACTTTTCCATTAGTGCTCCAATAACTACGTTGTCTCCAGTAGTGCTCTCCTCTATATGCACAATCTAATCCGGCTGCTCTTCATGTATTTCTCTTTAGGTCCATTTCTACTGTCTATAAACAAAGTACAGAAACATTTTTTAGCCTTTTTGGATAAGATTAGAGTTAAAGCATAATACTTTATTGTCTTTGATGGTGACAATAGTTTATGAAAATCGTTGCAGATCTTTTCCATTTTATTTTCTGTTTATTATCTTTCCATTTTCATCCATAAATGCTCTTGAAATGGCTTAGTTCAGTTTCCTGCTAAGCCTTTCTTTAACTAGTTTTACCCTCCTCTGTTACATTCTGCTTTGTGAGATGATACTGCTCATAATCTTCCACATCTTCCTCTTTAAGATTTCATAAATGAGTTTATAATCTAAACTGATGCTGACTTTGGCTGCTGTTTATAGCCACTTGGCAAGTAAGTAAAGTATTTGCTGATTTTGCTGATTAAAGAGTTTGTTAATTTCTTTGGTTCTCCTTGTTATGGAAATCAATTTATATCAACTTAATTTATGTATAAAATTATAATCTGTTCCAATATCCTTTCTTCTCTCTATTGCCCGTTTTTATTCCCAATAACTTGAGTAAGTCTAAATTGAATTGCTTCAATTGTATATCAAATCTCTTTCTCATTTTTATTTTCTCCCTAATAAGTGAGTGATCATGCTATATTCACATATGTGCTGAAATACATGAAAGACCTTTTATTTCAATGTGGGAAACTCCTATTGTGAGAACTCTTTCTGTTGACACAGATGTAGCCCATCTATGACTATGCTGATAAGACTAAGGCACAACAATTTTAAGTAACTTACCAGGATTAAATAACTAATATGTTTCAGAGATAGGATGTGAACTCATCATCTTGACTTAAAGTTTAGGGCTGAATCATCCATTCTTTTTGCTACTTCTGCACAAATATGCAGGCATGTATGGTTGTGTATATGTCTAAAATGCTAAGGTCCTTTTCAACACCATCTAACAGAAGTGTTGACTTCGACCATATTGCCCAGCTGTCAATCATGGTAGCAGTATCTCTCCTTCCTCCTGCTACTTCCAGCCCCTGAAAACCACCACCACCACCAAGGACTAGAGGCTCTTGAATGATACTTAATACAGTGATTTTTTTGGATACTTATCCCTGCTTTATTTTACTGATTTTATTTCACTAACCAAAGATTCTGGCCCTGTAAACATCCTGGCAATGATCTTGTTTCTTTCCCACAGCTCAGAGCTACAAAAAGTCCCATTTCTCAAGCTGTGGGTTGCACGATCTCCCTAAGGGGGTGCAGGCCACTTTCAAGAAAGCCATGATCCAAAGAAACTGGAAAAAGAGAATACTGGGCTGTTAGATTTTGCATATGTGCTTAGGTGCATTCATGTGCATACGTGTGTTTTCAGATTGCTGATTTTTTTCTATGATACATTTTCAATATATCCCTGATCTCTCTTTTTCAAGAGAAAATATAACAAAATTTGCTTTTTTTTTCTTGCTTCTGAGAGTGGTTTTAAGTGGCCTCTCTAAAGTGGGCAATTCCAAAATCTGGACATTTCCTAAAGATTTTCATTTTGATTTGAATGTTAATATATTCAGACATACAGGGTTTGGATAATCGACTGAATTTTGCAGTTTCATCTGGATGCCTGCCATCCTGTGAAACAGCTTGTATCTCAAAGAAGAAAAACAAGATTACATGTGAGAAAATGTTAGGAGAGTTAAGAGCTGATGTACATTTGCTTTGTTCTCTCTCACATAGGGGGGCCTGGCTTTTTTTGTGGGGATTGCTCATAAACAGGCTAAAGAACATTTTGAAAAGAGTTTACCAAAATCAGCCCCATCTTCTCCACCTCAAAAAAAAAAGTTCTAAAATAAATTTTTTTTTAATTTTTTTATTCACTTATTTACTTTTAATTTACAAGATTCAGTTCCACATTCACTCGAGTTTCAGATTTTCTCCCCTCCCTTCCCCCGCCCCCATGGTGGCATGCAATCATGTACAGGATCTGCAAATACTTTCACTTTGTACAATAGTTTGG
>CM053581.1:349711174-349724787 GCA_028627135.1 Pseudochirops cupreus
TTCTCTCTCTCCCTCTCTCTCTCTGTCTCCCTCTCTCTCTCTGTCGCTCTCTCTCCTTTCCTCTTATGTTTATAACCCTATAGCTGATGAGTACCATTTTATGTTCTAATAATGTTTCCATGACCTTTGCCTTTATTGATTGGTGGTCCCCCCCCCCCATGTTTAATGGAGCATCTGAGATTAAAGTCATTTTTCTTCTGCAAGAATAGGTTAACAGTACCTTTGCTTTTAAGAAATGGAAATCGTTTTGATAAGTAAAAAATTGATCCATCACTCAATAAAGTATCTTAGAAAGGCCTGCTCTGAGAGCTGCAAGACATAAAATACTCAGCCATCTTTGTGATGTAAAAAGAAAACACCACCTTGATATAGCTGTGACAAAAATTATCTAAAGGAAACAAATGATAAATGCAAGCAAGGGATAATATTTCTCACCCTGAACTATTTTTCATCTCTGTCGAAGATAGGGAATTTGAAGTTTAATGTAATGTGCATTCAAAAAAAAATTTCCCATACGCTTTCAGTCGGCTGCTTGTATAAAATGTGAAGGGGAGGGGAGCAGATCCAACCGGAGAGGCAATTTTACAAAAATTCTAATAGCAGCGGTTGGAAAGTATATTTCACAAATGAATTTTCCTGCCAGCATCGAGTTTGTTCAGAGACACTTCCCTGAAACAGATTTATGATTATGATAGGATGTCACAGTCCATTTGCTTAGCTTCATTACTAGATTAAATAAGTTAATAAACTAGCTAATATTTTTATAGTACTCTGCCCCCACCCCATTAAACACCCCACGGTGCCAAGAACAACATTTAAGAAGGGAAGGTTGTCTGGTTTTCTGTTCTTACTCTGTCATGGTAGCCTTCACTAGGAGAAAACAGGTTCCACTGGTCTCTCTTTCCTCTGTAATTCATCACTGAAAAGTCAGTATGTTGAAAAAGAAAGAGCTCTGACTTTGGGGTTTGAAGACCTGAGTTCAAATTCTCTTTTTTGCCACTTAGTATTTCTGTGACCTTGGGCACTTTCTTTTGCTGGATCTCTGTTAGTTCATTCATTAAATGAGGGTAATGGTCTAAGCAGAGGTGGGGAATCTGTGCGACCCTTGATGGAGACAAAGGGCTGCACTTGAGGACCTAGAGGGCTACATGTGACCTCAAGGCTGCAGATTCCCCAACCCTGTGTTCTAGATGATCCCCTCAGGGCTCAGATCTAAGTCTGTGATGCCATGATGTACCATAGGAATGGAATCCAGTCCATGAAACTGGTCAGGCAACAAATATTTATAATATTTAATAAGCATTCATGTGTAATCACATAATAGAATATTCAATAAATAATTATTTTTAATTAATTAATGTTTAAATATATATTAAGAGCTTACTCTGTGCAAGGCATTGTGCTAGGCGCCACACGCTTGTCCCATTCTTCTCTAGCTCAGTTGCCTCTTCCAGATCATTGTTTTAGAGCTAGAATGTCCTCCTATCCAACCTCTTCATTTTACTGCTTATGAAATTGAGATTTAAGAGGCGCCTAGAGTCAGAAACAGAATAGAATGTAAGCCCCTTGAGGACAGGGGCTACTTCAGTTTTGTCTTTGTATCTGACTGATTGATTAATGAAACAAGGACACAAAAACAGCTCCTCTGCCTCCAAATTTAATCCTTTCCAGCAGAATACACTGCCTCTGGTTGAACTAAACCGATTGTTTATTTAAAAATGGTGACTCACCTATTACATCTTCCCTCCCTCCCTTTAAGGTTTATTTTCTGTGGGGTGATTGATGGGAATTGAATCTGCCAGTTTCACCCAGAAATCTGTCCCATCCACGGAGGGTGATCCTACCACTGAAAATTTTGGTTTGTGTTAGAATGGCATTATAGAGAAGGCACTAGCAGCCACTTGCCCTACGACACAACCAAACATTTCCCATATAGACATAGCATAACAACGCTGTTTCACAGAGTGAAGCTAATAATCTTCTGCTGTTCCAGTGCATGGTTTGAAACCCTGGATATGAAAAATTACAAGGATGGCAAGGCAGTCTCTTCATTCTCTATTTAAAATGTCACCAAGAATTCTTTGCTAATCAACTCTGATTAAAACGTTGCATGAGCTCCAATAGAAAAGCCCAGTGTCATCTATTACATTCCTCGCCTGCTTCCCACAGTCTCTCCCCTCTTCTCCCTGGTGTACAATTCCCTATTCAAATTATTTGTGCTGTTTTTGCATTTAATTGCTATTTCAAAAGCAAACACATTGTTGAATTGCCTGTTAGCTTATACATTTTTGGCTTCTAGCTGGAAGGTCCCTGTTTTCCTGGAATCCCAGGCAAATTCGGCCCATTATTCCAAGGGCTCGAAAGCTCAGATGTTTGGAAGCTTTCAGACTTGAAATGGAATTTTCCAGTTTTCTCAAGACCAATTGGGATTGTGTTGGCACAAGGTTTGTCTACACTATGTCGAAACACCCAGTTGGTTCAATAAAGAATTCAACCCATTTGGTGAGGAGGGGAAAGGAGGAAAATTGGTTCTTTAGCTGTGGATGGGTCAACCAACCAGTTCATTGGCTCAGTATTCTATTCTCTAACGAGCTGTTGGGCTGTTGTGAAGAAATAATTATGACCTAAAAGAACAGAAAAGTTGCTTGTGGCAAACAAGCCTGCCTATTGTGATTTGGAGTTTTCATTTGTGTAGGGTATAGGGAAATATATTTAGTCATTCAGTCAGACGGTAGCGTATTTCAGTGGGAGGGAAGGAGTTTTTTCCCTAAAGATATCTGATTCTTAGTCTGAATTTAGCTTCTATGTAACCACCAGGGCAAAGAGATTCATGCAAAATATAGGGGGGAGCTGCACTCCCCAGAAATAACCAGACTGAGAACTTACTGCTAGCTGATTAAAAAGAGATGGGATGTGTCATCTGGTGAAAACAATTGGCGGGGGATCTATATTGCACAGACTGTGGAAGGAGGCGCTGGCTTTTGAGAGCATTTTGCAAATACCCTGGGGTTTTTCCAGTCAGTTTCTGAGTCCTATCCTTAAGCTCCTAGGCATATGGCCTAGGCTAAAGCATCAGGTAGATAGAATAACAATTTTCAAAGTCTCAAAGAAATCCAACAGTTTTGAAACCTCTTTTTATTTTGTTTATAATTATTATGCAACGCCCAAGACTGTGTGTGTGATGGTGGGGCACTGAAAATGACCAGTACGCTATGAATTTATAGTTGTATTCCTGCCATCTGGCATAGTGGCCTGGCACATAGTAGGTACTTAAATGCTTATTGAGGGATAGATCAGAGTGCTTTCCTTCCTCACTCTGAGATGGAAATGGCTCTTGATCATAGGACTGCTGGTAGGTGTCTAGCCAAACCCCCTTCATTTTATAGATGGGTAAACTGAGACCTAAACATGTTAAATGTATTTGTCCAAGGCAAGGGGTATCAGGCAATTCTCTGATTCCTTCTGCAACATCATGCTGTTTTCTCCTCTTTTTTTTTTGGTTGATTATGTTAATGAGACAGAGTAACAGAATGAAAAGTCAATTAGCTAGCATTTATTGAAGTCTACAGTGTTGCCTAGTCCCATGCTAAGCACTGGGAATACGAAGAAAAACAAATCTCTCCCCTCCCTTTTATTTCCCTCCCCTCCACTCCTCTCCCCTCTCCTCTCTCCTTTTCCTGTTTTCAGGGGACTCCAGTCTCTCATAAGGGAGACAACATGAAAACAAATATGTCCCAATAAGATATAGACAGGATAAATTTGGGGTGGTCTCAGAGGGAAGGAGCTAAGGAATACGGGGAAAAGCTTCTTGAGATAAATCAATGATCACATTGTTTGGTCTACATTATCTCAGATGACTGACTTTTTTTCTTTCTTTTTGGTGAATTAACTATGTTGGATAATTCAGAAGAAGGTTTTGCATACAGGGGTGTGCTGGAGCTAGCTGGAACCGGCTCATGAGGGCTGATTGTTAAATGCTCAACGTGAACATTTGTACCTTGGAAATCTAAGTGCCACAGAATGGTGCTTGTTTTATTGTTCTGCTAATTGTTTGACTTGAGAAAGTGGTGGAGAAAATGTTAATAATGAAGATTAAACGTTAAAGTATGCCACGTGTACATAAAAAAAGAGGGTGTCAATTGTTGAAGGTTTACCAGAAAACCCCTGCTTTACATGGGATGAGACGCTCAGAAACTGCTTAAACTCAGCTATGTGAAAGTCAAATAAAGCATTTGTTTATTTATTTAATATTTTCTTTCCCCCCAATTAGAAGTTAGAACAATTTTAAGCATTTTTTAAAATTCTGAGTTCAAATCAAGCATTTATTATGCATCTAACTATGTTCCAGCCACTGTGCTAAATACTGGGAATACAAAGGAAGGCAAAATAAATTTTAAAAAATTACATCTTTGCAGCCAAGGAGCTCGCATGGAGAAGACGATATACAAACAAGTCAGGACAAACGAGATAGAGACAGAATTAATTGGAGATAGTCTCCAAAGGAAGGTGTTAGGAAGACGGGCAAAGTGATCCCATCTATCCTGAACTGCAGAGTCCAAATTTCCAGGAGCTTTTTGAAAATGGATTCGTTAAAGCTATCCACAATCTGGGTGTAACCATGGATTCCGATTCTTCCCAGATTATTTTTGACACCTCCAAACAATCGCCAAGGGGGAGAGAGAAAGTGTCGTATTAGATGTTGTGATGAATTAACATTATCGATTTTTACCTTTGGGGATTGGGTCCCACTCAAAGTGCTGCTCACATCCTTCCTTTCCCAGCTGTGAAAAGCGTAATAGCGCTCCAAGCAACCCCGACTGATTGTCAGGCTTGCCTTCGAATTCAGAAAGGAGAAATAGATGAGACGAGATGAGAATTGACACCCATAGGCATCAGGGAAGATGTGTTCTCTGCACTCAGGCTTGATTCACATATTATTGTCAGTCTGTTTCATTGGCATGAGTGTGTGTGTGTGTGTGTGTGTGTGTGTGTGTGTGTGTGTGTGAGAGAGAGAGAGAGAGAGAGAGAGAGAGAGAGAGAGAGAGAGAGAGAGAGAGAGAGAGAGAGAGAGAGAGAGAGAGAGAGAGAGAGAGAGAGAGAGAGAGAGAGAGAGAAAGAGAGAGAGAGAGAGAGAGAAAGAGAGAGAGAGAGAGGGAGAGAGGGAGAGAGGATTGATTACAAAGTAATGAGACCACAAGCCTTACAAAGGATAATCAGTTGGCTGTATCCACATTTGAAAATCTGCAAAGGACTTTTTGTGTTATCTCTCTGGAGTTTCATAACACCCTATACGTATTATTGTTTTCATTTTGGATGTGAGAAAGCTGGAACTGAGAGAGGTTTTAGACTTACCTAGCGTCATCACAGTGTCAGAGATGCAAGTTGAATTGAGGTATTTCTGATACTGGGTCTGTATCTTCTACCATCCTGCTCCTCAGAATTCACTATCATCTCTTCATAAAAATGCTTACTATACAAGGAGACAGTTTAGTGATGACTCTGGGGTCAAAGGACCACAGTTTGAATCTTTCCTCTGACAATGACTTAACCTGCATGATCTGGGGGAAGTCACCTAAACTGCCCGAGGCTTTATTTTCCTAATCAATGAAATGAATGTTTTGGACTGAATGTCCTCTGAGATCTTCTCCATTTTGAGATCTATTATCCTATGATATTTAGCCATGACTTTGTGTGTGTTTGTATGTGGTATCTGGATGGGACTAGACCTGTGATTTCATTGGGATAGGAAATATCTGATGAGGAAATGCTATCCCTGCAGATCAGTATTTGTTCTATGGCTCACGGTCTTAGAGTTGCCTTGGGCACCAGATGGTTAAATAATTTGTCTGAAGACACATAGATATCATAGGTCAATGTATCAGAGGGAAGATGTGACTTCCTGAGGTCTTCCTGACTCTGAGGTTGGTTCTCTATCCACTGCAAAATGTGCCTGCCATATACATGCAGATGTTTATGTTACCTAAAAAATGCATAAATATATAAATTCTATATTGAAAGATAGCATAGCATAGCATAGTATAGTATAGAATAGTATAGTATAGTCTAGTGCAGCATGGTACAGTATAGTGCACTATGGTATAGTATAGTGCAGTGTGGTATAGTACAGTACAGTGTAGTATGGTACAGTATAGTGCAGTATGGTATAGTACAGTACAGTATAGTATAGTACAGTAGTATAGTGCAGTGTGGTATAATATAGTGTGGTACAGTACAGTATAGGGCAGTATAGTAAAGTGTGGTACAGTACAGTATAGGGCAGTATAGTAAAGTGTGGTACAGTACAGTATAGGGCAGTATAGTAAAGTGTGGTACAGTATAGTACAGTATGGTATAGTATAGTACAATGTGGTATAGTACAGTATAGTATGGTATGTTACAGTAAGTATGGTACAGTATGGTATGGTATAGTACAGTGCAGTACAGTATAATAGTGTGGTATGATACAATATGTACAGTACAGTATGCTATGGTATGGTATTGTATGGTATCGTGCAGTATAGTATAATATAGTGTGGTATGGTATAGTATGTACAGTACAGTATGGTACAGTACAGTATGGTATGGTACAGTACAGTATGGTATGGTATAGTATGGTATGGTATGGTACAGTATAGTACAGTACAGTATAGTATAATATAGTATGGTATGGTATGGTACAGTACAGTATGGTATGGTATGGCATGGCAGAACATAGTAAAGCATAACATGGCATAATATAGTACAGTATAGTGCACTACACTGGGAAGCAGGAGAGAGATGGAGAAACCACTCAACATTTCTGAGTTTCAGTCTCTTCATCTATAAAATGAGGCAATCAGACTCCCTGACCTTCAAGATCCCTTCCAGCACTAAATCTATGATCTTATGATATATGTGTGCATGTGTGTGCATGTGTGTATGTGTGTGTGTGTGTGTGTGTGTGTGTGTGTGTGTGTTTTAGTGGTTCATAGTAGAAAGAATCCTGGGCTTTGATTCTAGAGCCTTAGTTTGGAATCCTAGGGAAACTCAATAGCTGGGTAATCAGAGACAATTCAGTTTACCTCTATTTCCTTGGTTTGTACAGTGGATAGAGAGCTGGACCCGGAGTCAGGAAGACTTGAGCGCAAATCTGACGTCAGATACCACTTAGCTGTATGACCCTGGGTAAGTCACAACCTCTGTTTGCCTCAGTTTTCTCAACAGTAAAATGGGAATGATCATAGTGCTTACTTCCCAGGATTGTTGTGAGGATCCGCATATAAAGCACCTGGCACACAGTAGGCATTATATAAACATTAACTATCATTCTCGTTGTCATTATTAAAATGAGGCCATTGGGCCAGATGTTTTTAAGTTTCTTTCCAGATTCTATGATGATGTGCTCTGCCTTGGGAATATTTTTTATTCAGATACACATGCATGCCTGTGACTCGTTCTCCCTCCCAAGGTGACATTGGCTAACATTTTAATCATTTATGAGCTGCCTGGTGAGGTCTCTTGAAACCTTTTGCTTTACAAGGTTTTATGCTTTTTTTACTTCCAGATAAAGCCAAGTCAGAAATACAGCCCCAAGGTTGATTACCTGATTCCAATTCAAAGAGCAGATTGCTTGGAGGTTGAAAATGTTTACATGCTCCTCTCAATAAAATTCGAGAGTTAATCTGAAGACTTTTAGCTTTGAATAAGTAAGGTTCCCATCTAGCTAGCCTTGGCCCCTCTCAGCTTACTGACCTATTACCCACAGTGATTGCTTTTGGATTCTGTGTACAAGAAGCAAGAGTTTTCTACTTTCTGTACGGCAGAAAGATAGTCACTGGAGTATTGTGTTAACTTGATTTGAATGGAAGCAAAGTAGCAAAAGAAATGATCAAAATGCAGGCCAGGACCCCGGATTATATGCCTTATAACATCATAGAATCTAGAGCTGAAGGAAATCACGGAATAGTTCAATGTGCTCATTTTATGGATGAGAAAACAGAGGCACAGCCAGGTAGACTGGCAACACTTAGAATAATAAAGGTAATATTTAACAGAGCTGAGATAGGAACGCAGGTTGTCTGACTCCAAAGCCAGGTTACATTAAGTTCCTTCTAATTCAGTCTTTACCTTGCTTCATGAGTGATCTTCCTAACACGTGTGTCTGATTGGAATCCCTACCTCACAGAGGTCTTCAATGTCCTTATTTAGATAAAGGCTGTGCTGACACCCAATACCACCGCCAAGCAACCAGTTGCAACACAAAAGATTCTGACAAGGAAATCACTTGTTGGCCTATGATTGATGCCAAAAGACCTATTCGAGTGATTTAAGAAAAGATAAATAAGTGTTTCAAACTATGCAGAAATAGTCAATCAACAAGCATTTATCAAACATTCACTTGGTCATTGTTTGGGCTCTGATTGACTCAGAGTAAAAGTAAATAGCATTTTTTTTCTGTTTCAGTCAGAAACCCTGAAAGTGTTCCCCTCTCAGATTGATTCCCTTCCCTCCCCTCCCCTCCCTTTCCTTCTCCTCCCCTCCCATTCACTTCCCTCCCTCCCTCCCTCCCTCCCTCTCTCTCTCTCTCTCTCTTTCTCTCTCTCTCTCTTTCTTTCTTTCTTTCTTTCTTTCTTTCTTTCTTTCTTTCTTACTTTCTTTCTTTCTCTAGGTGAAAGAGGCCATTCTCTGCTTCATTTTTTACCTAGCCTTAAATACTGAGTGGGTGTTGTCTCAGTCAAACTGAGACCTATTAAAGACCATAGTTTAAAAACGCCAAGGTCTCCCACTGCATCCAAGGCTATCTCCAGTCATCCTGATCTGTAATTTGCCACTGGACCCAGATGACTCTAGAGGAAAAAATGAGGTCGATGACTTTGCACAACCCTCCCACACTCAAATCCAATTCACTTGCATGTCATGACATCATCTCCCTGATGTTATGGTCCTCTTTGAAAAGGAAGGAGAAGCAACGACAATAATCTCTAGGCACCGTACTACTCTATAGATAGAAAGAAAAATAAAGCAAGGTCCCTGCCCTCTGGAAGTTCGCATTCTAATGGAGGATACGACATGCAGACAATTACGTATTTACAAGATATATAAAGTATAAACGGGAGGTTATCTTTGAGCAAAGGCCCTGGAGGGTATGGGTACTAGGAAAGGCCTTTTTTTAACTTTGATGCAAACATATAACTTTAGTCTTTGTTCTATCATTTATGACATGGGCATTCTGAGAAATAATTATGACTAGACAAAAAGTAAAAACCATTTAGCAAGTTAAGTAACATGTAAAATGAAGGCCCAAGAGAATAGATTAAGAGTATAGAGAACCAATAGCAGAATATCTGGGTTCTAGTCCTGTTTCTGATAGAGTACACTAGCTGGGTGAGCCTGGGCATCCTCTCAGGGCCCCAAGAATGATCTAAGAAAGAGAGGCTTCACCTTTTGTTGATGTCATCCATCCCTTGAGCAATCTGGTGAAACCTTGGACATCTCAGAATGTTTTTAAATGAATAAGACAAAATATATACAACTGCAAAGGACACCAACTATGTAATAATGACAATATTAATAGCTAGCATTTATGTAGATATTAAAAGTTCTACAAAGGTCTGTACATGAAATAAAGTTTTTGAAATGTAAAATAATAACAGTAAAATAAGTTCAGGGACCATCTATGTTAAGAGCCCCTGTTCTAAGAGACTTTTAAATTATAGAGCACTCTGGTATCTTTGCCAGGAAAACCCCAAATGGGATCACAAAGCATTGGAAAGGATTGAAACAACTGAACAAGAACAACGTGTGTGTGTGTGGGCCTATATCCACACACATATAATTAAGCATGTTAGTTTCAAAGCTATCCTACCTGTCTGTGTTTCCCTTTGAATTTTCTTTTGTTCTCCAAATTTTTTTCTAAAAAGACCACAAAATCCGCATCAATGACCATCTGGCTTTCTCTCTTTAAAAGTCACTATCACTAGCCCTATCTTCCTCGAAAGGGTCCCCTTCTCATTCAAAAAATAAAAAAAAAAAACAAAAAAAAAACAAATAAAACCTCCCTTGTAACAAGTAAACACACTCAAGCAAAACAAAGTCTCATACTGGCCACATCCAAAATGTGAGTTTCATCCTTATCCAAACACACATGTACGTGTATGTCAATATACATATATATATATATATATATATATATATATATATATATATATATATATATATGTACAGGTTTAATATATAAAATTCCACTAAGACTGTTGGAACACACACATACATACACACATATATACACACATATGTATATATAAACTATATATATAAAGTTTCATATATAGTTATGCATATATGTATGTGCATGTATATAGGTGTATGTGTGTTCCAAAACATGCATGCAGTTTCATGCTTTTGAAGTTTTATGATTGTGTCTATACCTATACACACATTTGTGGTTGTCATGTCCACCTCTTTGTGATTCCAAGGACCATGTATCTTCCACTATCTTCTGAAGTCTGCCTAAGCTCATGTTCATTGTCCCCATGACACTTTCTATCCATCTCATTCTCTGCCGTCCCCTTCTTCTTTTGCCTTCAATCTTTCCTAACATCAAGGTTTTGCATTGTTTTGTTTTGTTTACCACTGAATCCCATCTTCTCATTACGTGGCCAAAGTATTAAAGCTTCAATTTTAGCATTTGACCTTCCAGTGAATATCCTTAATTAATTTCTTTAAGTATTAACTGATTTGATCTTTTTGCTGTCCAAGGGACTCTCGAGGAAAAAAAAAACAACCAACTTTGGGACACTTTCTGAGAGAAAGGTAATAGAAGATACAGGACATTTCTAATTAACATTTCCTTTGGAGGATTTTTTTTTCTTCCTGATTTCTGCAGATAAATCCAAATAGGCAAAAATTCAGCCCTAATCAAGAGAAAGAGCTCTGAATGAGAGCTTAGCCCTAATCCGTTCATCTATTTAGTTCATCTATCTGTCTAGCTCTATGAGATATTCAAATGTAGCTAATTGGAGTGGCACATGCCCAGTTATCATTCTTCCTAGCTTGCATTTTTCCATAATCCACCCTACCAATCTCCCCTCCCCCACACTAAAAAAAGCAGTGAGTTTCTCGATGAACCACTTTGTTACTACCATGTCTGAAAGTGAATCAGAAGCCACCAGCCTGACCAGCTGTGGGTCTCTGCCCATGAAATCCTCTGGTAGGATTCTCCTCTCTGCTCTTTTGGATTCTTAAAACTTCCTAATGGGGGGAAATGGATTATGAGCAGAGACTTCTGGAGAAAGAAATAGGAGTATAAAAATGGAGTTTTGTAGGTACTGACTTTCCTCTCCCTGCCATTGTTGCCTCAGCTGTTACCATCATCATCTTGTTCTCATCTCGTCCAATGGAAATTAGAATCCAACAATAAATTACTATCCCACTATATATATTTTAAAAATATATTTAATATACTTGTTTTCAGAGCTTAATAAAAAGCATGAGGAGGTTAAATTGGTCTTCTCTAGACTCACTGGAAGAATCCTTCATAAAACTCTAGCAACAAACAGGAGAGTGGGAATGATGGATGTCTCATCCTGTTGCCATGTGATTTTGATTTTTTCTTCTTCTTTCTCTCTCTATTTTGAAAACTCTTCCATAAAGCTTGGAGATTATGAATATTTGGTTTGGTGCCATCGATTAATATGTTGGTCTTAATAGATAAGTTTTAGGGAGATGCCTGAGGCACATGGAAGTTGCCTTGCCCAGTGATACCCAACTAGTTTGTGTTAGGACACCTAAGTGTCCCTGGCCCCAAACCTGGCACTCTATCCACTACACCAAAATACTTATGTTAAAATATGAATAATAACAAAAATAGATAATAAACTCAGACTACACTGTGTTGATTGGGCTAAGAGCGGACACCTCATCATTTCCCACCTGTCTACTCACCTGGACTTCACCATTGTCTCCAGAGACTCATCTTCTTGCAAGATCCAATTAACTCTGAAACTCACATCTCCTCAGTACCCCCTGCCACTTGGGCTTTCCATCCTTTTCATTGGAGAGGGTGGACATGGGAGAGCTCCTGGCTCAGGAAAGACACTTTATCACTTCCCACCTGGCTGAAGGACTGAATTGTGCTTCCACACTAAATATCCTCCTTCCCCTCCCTTCTTTTTTCATATCCTGTTCTCCCAATAGTTTGTGAGCTCCTTGGCAGCAGGGGCTGTCTTTTGCCTTCCTCTGTATCCCACATAGTGGTCCTTCATAAATGCTTGTTGACTGACTTACTGAATTTCCGTGGACAACCATGTATCAGGCACACAAGGCAGCCAAGAAGGTAACAGAATTCGCACCTTCCTCTTTCCCCTTTTCTTCCCACCTCCATGGTACCTTGATGATTAATCTTGTGGCCTGAGGCAAATGGCATACCAATGTGTGATAGTGGAAGTTCTTGGTGCTCCTGACATGAGTATTTTTAAGGGTAACAATATTTCCACCCCCCAAAAAAATAGGTTATCAAATAAGATCACTAGTATGCCCAGCACTTTTACTACAGGATGGTCCACCTAAACAGCAGCCACCTGGAGTCCTAAGTCCAAAGGACAAATTCCAGCAATATTTGATTCACAGAAAGGCCCAAGAGCATCTAAGCCAGTCTGCCCTTGTCTAAATATACTCTCTAAGGAGACTGCAAAAAAAGGCCTTTGACACTGACTCCTTGAGGATACACAAAACTAGAGAGAAACCATTACATTTTCAGGTTTTTACACATTTTCACTGGTTCTGGGTTTTTGTTTTTTTTTTTTTTGTTACCGCAGGATATAGTAGATAGAAAACTGACCTTCAGAAGACTGGAGTTCAAATCCTGCCTTGGAGGTGTGCTGGATTTGTCCTCCTGGGCAAGTCACAACCTCTCAGTGCTCTGGATGATTCCCCAATCTATGGATTGCAGAAGAGAGATGATCAGCTCACACAGAGAATGCAGATGTACATATATGTGTATGTATATGTATGTATGTATGTAGGTATGTATATAGGTATGTGTGTACGGTTACGTATACGTGTAGATTATGTTTGTATAGTCATGTTTGCATGTGTATACAGGCAAACACATGGATGTTTCCAGATCTGCCACTTCCTTCTCCCTCGAGAAGAGTTTTCCACTTCTTTCTTTTGAGATTCTGCTTTATGAACAAATACAGCTCCCAAAATCTTTAGTGACCTCAGTCCCTTCTCAAGGCGACCAGTCTAAGCCTTGCTGGAAGGACCACTGTGTAAGTAATATATACATATATAATATATAAGTATGTGTTGTAGATAAACAAATATGTAATAATGCAGTATATAAATGCACACATGTAATATGTAAATATTTGTTGTATACAAATATATAATACATGTAATATAGAAATGTACGCATGTAATATATATGTGCTGTATATAAACAAATATGTAGTAGTGTGATATATAAATGTACACACGTAATGTGTAAATATATTACATGTAAGCAAATATGTCATATATGCATGTACATATGCAATATATAAGCATATGTGTTATATAAACAAATATATGTAATATAAATGTGTCTGTGCAATATATGAATATTTGTTGTATACAAATATGCAATGCATGAA
>CM053581.1:349725287-349760287 GCA_028627135.1 Pseudochirops cupreus
AGATAAACATACATATGTAATGTGTAAATGTGTTATGTAAGGGAAGTATGTAATTAATGTGATACATGAATGTATATATAAACATATGTGTTATATAAACATATGCAATATAAATACACATGTGCAATATAGAATATAAACACATATTTAATATATAATATGCAAATATATAAGATATATACCACACATATAAATGCATATACAACCCCCTTGTGTGTGTGTGTGAATGTGTATTTTTTGTGCGTATGCATATACCCACAGACACACAGAGATGCAGATCATATTTACTATGAATCTAACCTTGGGCAGCTACGTGGTGCAGTGGATAGAACACTGGGCCTGTTGTCAGGAAGATCTGAGTTCAAATCCAACGTCAGACACTTCCTAGCTGTGTGACCCTGGGCAGGTCACTTAACCCTCTTTGCCTCAGTTTCTGTATCTGTACAATGAACTGCAGAAGGAAATGGCAAGCCGCTCCAGTATCTCTGCCAAGGAAACCCCAAAATGAGATCAGGAAGAGTCAGGCTCGAATGAGAAGTGACTCAACAAGAATAAAAGCCTTGGACTTATTTCCTCTGTGACTCAATGTCCTCATCTGCAGAATGAAAGTGTCCCCTGAAGCCAAATCCATGAGTCTATGAGTCTAGGAGACCCATTCTTAGATTTGCGGCAGGGTAATTTATCACCATGACAACTCCAGAAGGAAATTTGCCAGGATTATGACATATGGCTACCATTGAGGAGTTACCATCTTTGTTAGTCGAGGGATCACCCACATGGTTGAGAATATGGATTCTTGAGTTCAGGTGAGATACTTATTAAATGAGGACACTCATATGTATATGACTGGATAGAGGCAGAGAGAGCTATGCACATCTACGCATGCATGTGTGATTTATGTATACATGGATACATGTATGTTCATACCTCATATGTACATGTATATAATCACAGAGACACAATTCAAGCCATGAAAGTGACTAAGGGAACCAATAGAGTGGAGAAAGAGAAGAAGAATCTGAGGACAGAATACGATGGAAGGGTAGGATTAGAAGGGTATGAAGGAGAAGTTGAGGTGGTGGAGAAGGAGAGTTTGGAGAGACTGGAGAAAAATTGGGAGAGGATGCTATCTAGGAAGAAGAAAGGACAGAGTGAGTAGCTCAAGGAGATAATGGTCCACAGTATCAAACTCTTCAGAGAAGGAGAGAAGGATAAAGACAGAAAGAAGGGCATGAAACATGGAGATCAAGGGGTAACTGGTGACCTTTGATAGAGCAGGTTCAATAGGATTGTTAGTCAGAAATCTGAGAGCAAGGAGGGGATTCTTTATCAGGTACAGGTAAGACTAGTGGCTGATGGGTCCTTTTGCACACTGTGATTCTGAATGGAGGAAAGGGTGAATGTTGAGGAAATGGGAGCATGATGTAGAGACCACATTTGTGTATGATGGGGCAGCTAGGATGGAGCACTGGCCCTGGAGTCAGAAGGACCCACGTTCAAAATTGGCTTCAGACACTAGCCATGTGACCCTGGACAAGTCACATATACCAGATTGCCTCTGAAAGGACAAAGAAAAAAGAAGATATTCAAGCATGAGGACTGGAGAAGTACATCAAAGAGTTGAATGGGGTAGAAAGGGAAGCATGTTTGCAAGTAAACAAAAAAGACCCAGTAAAGAGTGAGAGGCTGTAGATGCCTGAAAGAGAGGGAATGATCAATTTGTTGGAACAAGGTTCTGGAGAAGGTAGGAAAGGGAGAGGTCAAGGATACAGGTGGAGAGAGTTAGGGTTAGAGTCAGGGTCTCTTCCTCTGAAACAGAGTGCGAAGAAGAAAGCCCTCGGAGGGTAGAGAATATTTTATTTCTTTCCTTTCGCCCCCTCCACCTCTCACAGTGCCTGCTACCCCATGTGGCAGCTGCTAAATAAATGTTAGCTCTTTTTGACCATGGGACCTTTCTAACTACCATGAAGCTGGACTCTTCAAATGTGTTGGCCCCTCCTATTAGAATGTGAGCTTTGGGGGAGGGGACACAGGCTTCTTGCCTTTTCTATTTGTTCCCCTAGAATTTAGCAGTGTTTGGCACAGAGCATTTCATAAACACACTTTCACTGAATCCTTTTTTTGATTGAATCAGATCAAAAGGATGGGTAATGATATTGAGAAGTTTTGACGAGCTGAGAAGAGAAATTGAGGACATTCAGCACCTAAGACTTCAATCTTCTCAATGAGCAGAGGGATGAAGATATTCGCCATAAACTCTAGCTTCATAATTTCATTGATCTAGAGCTTAGAGGGACTTCTGAGGACCCGTAGTCCAAGCTCCCCATTTTTCGGATGAGGAAACAGGCCAGGGGGTCTAAGAGCCCAAGATTGCATAGGTGGTAAGTGGCAGAGGAGGGACTTGAACCTAGGACCTCTGGCTCCAAACCAAGGGTTTGGAAAGGTTGTATACATGATCACATAGGGAGTGAATATCATGGATAGGTTTCAAACTTAGTTCCCTCTTGTTCTCAAGCCTAGTGCTGGTGAAAACAAACAACTTTGGAGAGAGAGGACCTGGGTTTGAATTCTACATCTGTTATTTGCTGTCTTGAGAAAGTTTCTTAATCTGCTTGGGTTCCCCTTTCTTTAGGAGATTAGAGCAGTTCATCTCTGAGGTCCTTTCCATAGCTAATTCTCTGATCCTATTATCTCAAGTCTAGGAGGTATGTGAATAAGTTTGGGAGTTTGGAGAATAAAGAAGGGTTTTGAAAGTCCCAGTGGAGAATGAGCTCAACCGTCCCTGAGACATAAGGACAGAGTGGCAGGATTGTTGGGCAGCCACCTAAGGCCATCCACCTCTAATTCCATTGACAGCCAGTTAAGAGGCTTGGAACCAACAAAGGAGTCTTGCTCAACCATGAATTAAACCATCTTCCCAAAGGCAGAAACTATCAGTTGGAAACAGATGTTTTGGTTCTACATTTTCACTTGGGAATGTAGTTTTGCTATTAAGAAACTATTGTCTAAGAACTGGATTATTTCTTCAGGGGACACTTGTTTATAATCATGGAAGCACAGAAGCTAGAGAATGATGAAATATAGAAACAAGCGAGTGTGAAAGGAAATGTAGATAAGAATTAGAGCAGAAAGAAACCTTTGAAATCAGTCCACCATTTCACATGTGAGAAAACAGATAAAAAAAACAAAAAATGAAATAATCTCTGCTCTCAAGGAGCTTACACTCTACTAATGGGGGAGACCCCATCTGCACATATAAACACACAAATATACATATAATTATTTATCTAGCATCTGTCTATCTATCATCTATCTAATCTATCATCCTGGGTCATCTTTAGTCACCCTCATCTATATCTTGCCTCTGGACCCAGATGGCTCCAGAGGAGAGAGTGAGGCTGGTGACTTTGCACAGCCCTGCCTCACTTAAGTCCAATTCACTCGCATGGCATGGCATGACCTTCCTGATGCCATGGTCTCCTTCAAGAATGCAGGACAAACAACAACAACAACAACACTCATCTGTCATCTATCTATTTGTCATCTACCTATCTATTCTCCATCTATCAATCTATTCATCTATCTTTCCTCTATCTACTATCTGTTCCTTATCAATGATCTGTTATGATCATCATGATCATCATTGTCATCATCATCATCATCATCATCATCATCATCATCGTCATCATCATCGTCGTCGTCATCATCATCATCATCATCATCATCGTCATCATCGTCATCATTATCGTCATCATCGTCATCATCATCATCATCATCATCATCATCATCAACCCATCCATTCAACATTAAGAAAAAATATATACCTTTTCAATAATCTTTTAATGGAACGGTTTACATCTGACAAATATCCCTTGGGAAATATATCAATTATTACACCCACCATAAGCTATACTCTGCCATTTTTATTTTGTTTCCTGTTGCCATCAACTCTAATTTGAATAAAAATAAACAGTTATTATGTATGTAATATTACAGAAGATGCAACATAGATGAGTGGATAGAGAACTGGCTTGGGAATTAAGAAGATCTGGGTTCAAGTCTTACCTCAGTGGCATATTGATGGTATGACCCTGGGAGAATCATTTCAACTCAGTATTTCAAGTAATTTTCTAAGACTTTAAGTTGCAGAGAATATGTCAACATGCACTGATAGGAGGAGCTTCCATTTCTGGAAGTCTCCTATTTCAACGGAATCATAGACATAGCTTCAGCCTTATCTTCTCATTCCAATGTTCTTTTCATGACAATAGTGAAATTGAAGCAAAACCTGACTTAGATGAGATTTCCTTCATATTCTTCTTTCTTTCCTAAACTTAGCAAGAATAAGTGATTGTACACAGACACATCGTACATATGATGACCAACCTTGATAAACTGGACTATCCTCAACAACGCACAGCTAAAGACAACTCTACAAGCCTCAGGATGGAAGGAGATATCTAAACTCAGAGAAAGATATAGAAAGACTATAGTTTAAATGGAGACTGAAGCAAAATGTGCTATTGTTCTCTTTCGTGTCTGGTTTTGCTTTTTTTCCCCAGTGTTCACTCATTGGTTACAACCCTTCTATATAACCAAACTATTGTACAATGTGAAAGTATTTGCAGATCCTATACATGATTGCACGCCACCATGGGGGGGGGAGGGAAGAGAAGGGAGAAAATCTGAAACTCAAGTGAATGTGGAACTGAATCTTGTAAATTAAAAGTAAATAAACGAATCATTTAAAAAAAAAAAAAGAAGAAGTGATTGTATACTAAGAAACCTAGGAAGAGTTATCCAATTGGTACAAAGTAACCTAATCAGAACCAGGAAAATGATATACACAATGATTATAACAAGGCAAATGGAGAGAACAGCAACAAAACAAAATTAAACCTTTGTGTAATGATAGTGATCAAGCTTGTCCCTAGAGACGAGAAAATACGCCTCCTTCCCTCCATGTTGGCAGAATTGGTGGACCATGGATGTAAAACATCCCATGCAGGGACTGATTCAGTTCGTTTGTTTTCCTGAACTGCCTTTTTCCTTTTCTTTCTCTTCCTTTTTTGTTATGAGTTGACTGAGGAGAAAACTGTTAGGTAATGAGGTGTTATCAAAACAAAGGATTTCAATAAAAATACATTTAAAAAAATAAATTAACTGGTTTCCTTTGGCATAGTAAAGTTAAGACTTTTAGACTAAATGACTATCACTGTTTCACAATGTATCATTTGAGTTATTCAGACTCTGACATTAATTTTGGGACACGAAGAGTATTGTGATCAGCTAACTAACTACCATGGGGGGAAAAATATCTATTAGTTCCACGCCTTTTCTGTGCTTTTTCCCATAACAATAATTGAACACAAGGATCAGTGTGGGAGCAGTTTCATCTGGGGCCTCTGGAAATGGGAAATTTATGGACTAGCACCCCACTGCCTTCTCCCACTCCTTGTCTCCAGATAAGAGCAGGGACAGAATAGAATGTACTTGGGCTTCCCCATGACCTGCCTGGGATGCAAAGGGATTTTATTTGGAAGAAGAAAGGGTAAAGATGAAATTAAATTAATTTAATATTATGATCCACATTGTCATTTAAATTTTAAGTGATATTTATTAATATTTTTAAAAACTTACTTAATATGCAACAATGTTTTATAATACCTAGGAACCCTCTGAAACACTAAACTGTACAGTAACTACTTTAAGAGAGCAATGGTATTGTTTTGATCTTTTTAGCCAAAAGTGCCTGGCCCATAATAGGTGCTTAATAAATGCTTGTTGCTTGACTAGAGCCCATATTTAGAATAGAGACTTGACATCAGAGCACTTTAAAAGCTGGCTGACCCAAGAACGAGCATGTAAATAATTTGTATGGAAATGATTGTTCTAAGTTGCTTTGAAATTACTTATTCTTTTGAATGCTCTAATTTAAGTCATTTTTTCAATATTATTTGCACTATTCATTTAGTAAATTCCCTTTTGCAGACTGCATGTGTAAACTTCAATCTGTTCCTCATATGAATTATCACACATTTTTAATTAGACAAGTCCAAATTAATGAGATTCTGTTGTTATTATTAATGGTTATCATAAGAGCTGACATTTACAATGTGCTTTATGGTTTACAAAATGCTCTACATAAATCAGGTCATTTGATCCTCCCAATAACCTTGTCAGGAAAGCAGGGCAGGGTAGGATGGGAATTACTCTCTGTTAGCAGATGTGGAAGATACGGTTCATAGGAGATAAGTTGACTTGCCTCAACTGTGGAGACTGAGGACATATAGCTCTTAAGTGAAAGGAATGGAAATGAAACATAAGATTCCTGACTCTAAATCTAGTACATCAAAGTGATTTGATTAGAAAACAACTAACACATTCAAGTTTATTTAATGGACTTTAGTAATAAATAATAACTTTGATTTTCATGGTTTTATGAATAAGTAATAATCCTATTATAAGATATAATTATTTTAATCATCGTACTATTATATTAAACTAACATTATTATAATAATATATTATAACATTTGATGTTAAATAGTATGATTTTGGCAAAATATATACTTATCTAAGATGTTGTAACCAGTTGATGCACATTTTGACAAGATTATGAGATTGGTAGCCCTGGGGAATCCAATAGTTTTAATATAGCTGGGTTTTAGAAAGATACTTGAAAAATCTTTTATGATATCCTAGTATACAAGTGGGAGAAATGTAAGCTAGAGAATACTACTTAAACAGGTCTGTTGATGACACAGACTCAGGAGTTCTCTCTAAAGAAGCTCATCACAAACATACCTGCCCATCCTGTGTGACTCTCATCCGTGCCTTCCCATAAATTGGTCACTGTGAGTCCACTCAACATGTTATAGACCATCCTCACTTACTCCTGAGGTCATCTGAATATCAGCATAAAACTTGGGCTATCTATTTGTCAACCCAACACTCTCATCATTATGAGCAGCCTACCTCCTCTTTCTGTCACACAATTCCTTCATGTCTTTCACTCCTGCTCTTTGAACTTTGACATTCATTATATATTGCAGCCTACTTGCATCTGCCATGTGCCTCTCCATTGCTCTTTGTGTGATATTAACTCTATTTGCTTATTTCATTAGATAAGCATGTCATTAGATGAATTTGAAACCAGCTGAATGACTGGATCCAAAGAGTATTGGTTAATGAATCAATGACTACTTGGAGGGAGTTTCCAATAAAATTTCCCAGGGACATGTTATTGGTCCTGTTATTTTTAGCATTTTTACCCATGATTTAAATGACAGTATAAAATGGCATGCTTATCAAATTTGAAGATGAATCAGATCTGGGAAACATAATTAACACAGTGAACAACAGAATCAGGGACCAAAGAAATGATGATGGATTAGAATTTCTTCCAATGAAATCTAAAAGACCTAGAGAAAGATATACATTATGTTTGGGGGGGGCTCTCAGAGAGAGAGCAAAGATTGACTTTGACCTTTCTCTGTCTCCCCAGTACTTAGCAAAGTACCAAGCATACAGTAGGTGCTGAATAAATGCTTGTTGACTGAAGAATACAAGGGAGATGATAAAGAACAATTGTACCACATTCAGAGCATAGATAGGTGGCCATCTGCACTGATGCAAGGAGGGACCACATTGACATGCAATGGTGCATGGCCATTGGAATATTGAAGGTGGCATTATAGCAAAGGAGCCTGGGCCAATGTTGCAACAAGAATGAGAGACAACAGCCTTAAGGGAAAACTGGTGTCACTGAAATGCTGCAAGAACAAAAGTAAGACCTCCAGAGTTCTTGATCTCCACACCAACAATCTTCCCCCCTCAGAGAAACCTCCGTCATGGAAGCCCTTTCTTTCCTTTCTCATTGGTAGCTCTCCTGGACCACAGATTTGTAAAGAGCCCTATCCACGCTTGTTTCATCCCCAGCTCAATATGTATGTTATCTTTCTCCATCAGAATATAAGCTCCTTGAGAGCAGGGACTATTTTCTTTGCTTATATTTGTGTTCCTAGCACTTAGCACACTAACATAGTGACTGGTACATAATAATTGCTTAATAAAGGCATCCATTTTTTTCTATCTATCTATCTATCTATCTATCTATCTATCTATCTGTCCATCTATCTATCTCTCTATCATCTCTCTATCTATCTATCTATCTATCTATCTATACATCTATCTATCTGTCCATCTATCTATCTCTCTGTCATCTACCTACCTACCTATCTATCTATCTATCATATTTATATTTCCATCTCTCTCTCTCTCTCTCTCTCTCTCTCTCTCTCTCTCTCTCTCTCTTTCTCTCTCTCTCTCTCTGCTTACCAACTTATCTATGGAGAACTTACAACAGAAGTTTGAACACTTTCTGAGGATGAGAAGACATGGAGGTGTTCTGCTCTATACTGGTGTAATGAGTAAGCAAAATAATGAAATTGAATAAATGCTAAAGTTCAGAGATACAGTAGGGGCTCAATGATTGTTGGTTGAAAGAATGAAACCATGAAAAAATGACCATTATCACCCCCTCTCCTTGTTTAGGTTGTCTAGCATACTTTTATGTTTTCTTCTCCAGTATTTTTTCTTTCTCTTTTTTCAAGATGGCCTTTGATGCTCATTGTAACTAGTTTTTGCTTGGGTGAAGATGCTGGAAGGAAGAGGAAGGTTTCACACTGTGACTTACCTTGGCCCTGGAAATCCTGCTTGGGCCAAGGCTATCTGTTAATCCTTCCAGATCCCCTCTTGACCCCAGGTACGGGACATAAGCAAGACATCCCCACTTCTCTGAGCCTCTGTTTCTCTTATTCATTAAATGGAAACAATGATACCTATAGCACTTACAGTTATCATTGTGGTGCATTGTTGTGGGGGCCAAAAGAAGTCAAACATATAAAACATTATCTCTAAAATGATGAGCTTGGGGTAAATGGCTTTTAAGACCCTCTCTAGCTTTAAAACTATGATCCCATGATCCTCTTATCTCTAGGCTCATGATTGGTTCTTTTTGAACCAGGAAGTCAGATTTCTACCATTTGGTTTATTGGTAGGTCTGGGTATCAGTGAGATTAGAATTGTAAATAGTCTCATAAAATTCACGCTCAGCACTAGCCTTAAAAGTTGCTTTTAACCCACAGAAACAGGAGTGTATCAAAGCTTAGCATACATTTCCTCTGAACTACACTCCCAGCAATTATCCCATCCTTCATCATCCCAATTTTCAAAAATGTATTTAGAGAGAGGGTGTGAGCATAGCTTAGAGAACTGATAATGAGCAACTGGTCTGTCCTATCTGTCCCAGATCAGTGTTAATTGTATGTTTGCCTTTATTATCTGTTGGCCTCCTTGAGTGAGGGACTGAATAACATGAGAACCTTTTCTTTTTTTGGACTGGACCTTTGATTTTATTGGCATAGGGAACTCCCTGGTGAGAAAACTCCCTCTGCCAAAGCAAATCAGTACCTGCTCAGCAACTTAGAATCTTAGAAAGATACCTGGGCCACCAAGAGGTTAATTAACTTGCCTCAGGTCAACATAGCCAGTATGTGTCAGTCATGGGACTTGAGCACAGGTCTTCCTGGTTTCAAGGCCAGCTCTCTCTTTATCCATTAAACCATGTTGACTCTCATGGCAGCCTTATAGGCCTTTCTAGATAAACTGTTCTGGCTAAACGCACCAGCCAAGTGAAACCACTGATATGGCTGAATGCTCCTGTTCTCTACTGTCATCTAAATTTACCAGTTGGCTTGAACTGACCAAAGTGATTGTCATAGAAATGTCCTTTTGTTCTTTAGTCATTTTTTTAAGTCACACCCAACTCTTCATGACCCTATGTGAAGTTTTCTTGGCAGAGATATTGGAGTGGTTTGCCATTTCTTTGTCCAGTTCATTTTACAGATGAGGAGACTGGGGTTAAGTGATTTGCCCAAGGTCACTCAGCTAGTAAGTGTCTGGGGTCAGATTTGAACTCAGGAAGGTGAGCCTTCCTAATTGCAAGCCTAGTGTTCTAATCGCTGTGCCACCTGGCTGCCCCTAGAAATATCCTAAGAGACATTAACAGCCATGGGAAAGAATGTTCTAAATCACTATTAACAGATAAATATGAATCTAAACAACCCTAAGGTTTTACCTCATGCCCAGCAAAGTGGCAAGATTATTATTAGTGACAAAAAGTAGTTATAACCAATGTTGGAGGGGCTATGAAAAGAAAGGCACATGAGTGCATTGTTTGTGTAGCTGTGAATCGGGATAACCATTTTGGAAAGCAGTTTGAAATTATGCCAATAAAAGTACTAAAAAACATCCATGCCTTTTGACCCAGGGATTCCACTATTAGGCATATACCCCAAGGAGGTTATTGATGAGAAGGAAGCACTCATACATTTCAAAATGTTCATATCACAACTCTTTTATGGTAGCAAAAGATTGGAATAAATAAAGATATCCGTCAGTTGGGACATGAATGCAATGGAACATTACTGTGCTGTAAGAAATGACAAAATGACAAATGAGACAAATACGGAAAAGCATGGAAAGAATTCTATGACTTGATGCAGGGAGAAGGAAACAGAGCCAAGAAAATAGACAAAACCACTGCAACAATGTAAATGGAAAGAAGGACCACAGAGCAATGGAAAGCGAGCTCTGCAAAATTACAGAGAAGAAGCACAATTACAAAAAAGAGGCTGAAGAAAACACCCCCACTCCACTTCTTTGCAGAAGTGGGTCCATGTGGGTGACAGGTTGCACATATTTTCAGCCTTTTTTGATGTATCAATTGGTTTTACTGACTTTTTTTCTATTCCTCTTTTTTTTCTTTTTTTTTGTTATATGGGAAGGGTTCTTTGGAAGGGTGAGCCAGTCAACAAACATTAAAAATCTCCGATGTGCCGGGCATTTTGCTAAGAACTGGGGATACAAAAAGAACAGAGAAACACAATCCCTGCTCTCAGGGAGTGTACAGTCTAATGGGGAAAGATGACATGGGAAAGAAAGCTCAGTAGGGGAATGGTGGAGGCCAGTCTAAGGAATATGGCAAGTAGGAAGTGAAGAATTGGCCCATCTATGAGCCTCTTCCTATGGGAAAAGGTCATTTCTTTGCCCCCCAGCCTTCCAATCAGAGTGGCAGAGGGTACTGAGGGTACTGAAGAGGTGAAGTTGATGCAAACTTGCAAGATGTAGGGTTTCTAGTAAGAGGTTTCCTGGGAGTATGATGGTGATGGAATCCAGTCTAAGGAGTATAACTTGTGGGAAATGAATGGAGGGGGAAGGAAAGAGATATTGGAGGAAATTCTGGTGATGGCATAACAAAATGCATACATAAAATGTATTAATATTCTAAACATTAATATTTAAATATACTAGTAAGAATACACATTTTATTGTCAATACTCCTCCAAGGCAGCCCATTCTATTTTTGGATAGCTCCAATTATTAGTCTAAATCTCCATTTTTGCTAGTTCTATTCCATGTTACATATTATGCACTTTAGGTCAGGGACAATCAGCACAATCCTTCTTTCACATGACCACCTCGAAAATATCAAAAACAGGATATGAAAAAGGCTATTATGGGCTTCAGAACATTACCACTTGTGAATACCAGTTCAGAAGTTGATTCAAGTGCAATTATAGCCATACTCTGCTCTAGAAGAAAGATAATGGTATTCACAGTTAGAGCAACTGGATTTGAATTTGGTCTTTGTCACTTTTGAGCTCTATGTGATTATATGGATAAGTTATCAAAGTTCTATGGGCCTCTGTTTCCCCATCTGTAAAATGAGAGGGTTGGAATTCATGGCTGCTAAGATCACCTCTAACTCTAAATCAATGATGCTATAATTTGCGGGTATGGGTTATTCTCTCTACCAATGCAGAGACCCAGACAGTCTTTGCACATTTCCGTGGCTCAAAAATTCATTCGTACACACACACACATATTCCTACATATTGTTTCCCATTAATAATTTTAACTTGTGCCTTTTTAAAAGCATCAGAATAATTTCCAAATATTCCACCTTCATGGAATCCATCCTTGCCATATATAAATATAAAATATAATATATAAAATAAAATATATAAATATATTTTGATATATAAAATAAAATATAAAAATGTGAACAAAATCCACCTGACAGAGTGACCACATATACCAGTATATATACATATACAAACATACATATACATACATACATAAATATATATGTGTGTGTGTGTGTATATATACATATACATATACATATATATATATATATATATATATATATATATATATATATATATATATAAATGTAACACATATGTACCATAATCCCCTGCCTCTCTATCAAGAGAAGGGAGGTACATTGTCTTCTCTTTTCTTTGGGACTTGGATGCATTATTGCAATTATGCAGCGTGACAGCACTTTAGACTCATTTACAAAGAGAGGCAGTGTATAACTTAGTGGATAGAAGACTGGTCTTAGATACAGGAAGAGCTAGGTTTTAGTCTTACCTTAAATGCATACTGGCTTTGTGGCCTTGGGCAAGTCACTTAACCTTTAGGTTAAGACCATGTATACAAAACTATAAATTGCAGAGGAGGCCCTGACCTACATTAGTAGAAGGAGCTTTTTTCATCTGGGAGTTCCCTTTGCCAAAGAAACTACAGGTACACAATCTCTCATTATATTCCAGTTACATGTTTTTTTTTTTTTCTGCAGGAGGTCTCTCTCTCTCTCTCTCCACCCTCCCCCCCCCATCCTCCCAGATTACAGACCATAATTTAAAAAGGCCAAGTTCTCCCCTTGCATCCCAGGTCATCACGAGTCATCTTGACCTATGACTTGCCACTGGACTTTGATGACCCAATCAGAAAGAGTGAGGCGATCACTGTGCACAGCCCTGCCTCACTTAAATCCAATTCACTTGCAAATCATCACCCTCCTGATGTCACTGGTCCTCTTTGAGAATGAAGGATGAACCACAACTTCCCATGTACTTTCTTTGTGTATAGCTTGTAGGTTTAGTTATAACTTGGGTATAACTAATACAACATAACGATAAGTTATAATTTATCACTAGGTATAGTTGTTTCATCCTTTAGAATGAGAGATCCTTGAAGGTAGAGATTGGGTTTCTGGGTTTTTGTTTTTTGCCTTTCTTTGTATCCCCAGTGATTGACTCTTAGTAAATACTTATTAAATAGTTGATGACCATTAGTGACTGAGTGACCATACCCCTCAATTCCTCTCTTCTGGGAAGGCAGGAAGCAAGAGTCCTACCTTAATTCTCACATACTTTGTTCCACTGTGTCAATAATGGCTACTCCGCAAATGTTTGATGATGCTAATGAGAGGTCAGGTCCTCTTGCCTCTTGCCCAGCCAGCTGGCAGAGCTCCTAGGGATTGCTACAGAGACTTTTCTCACTCTGAGTGAACTTTTGCCCCAGCTATCTCTGTGTTCTGTCTCTGAGTAATACATCTCAATTTAATTGAGCATGCCCCATCCCATTTGTTTTATGGAGTATGCCTTGGGAGTTTAAAGTCGGTCAAATTCAGTAAGGCCATGATTTGGGTCATCTCTGTAGGTCAAGGGGGAAAGCACAGGGCTCAAGATCCACTGCTGACCTTGGAAGTATCATGGTTGTTTTGTTCATAGACTCATACATACAAAGGACCTTGGACTCCATCTAACCCCAACTTTCTTATTTAATCAATCACTTTATTTTATAGATGACCAAATCAAAACCAGAGAGGTGAAGCAACTTAGGGTGGTGAGATCATTGACTTAGCTTTGGAAACTACTATAGATATCATGTAACCCAACTACTCATTTGGCAGATGAAGGAACTGCAGACCACAGGGATTTACTTACTTGCCACACAGGTAGTAATCATCACAGGTAGGAACTGGACTCCTTGTCCTCCGAATCCAAGACCAGAGATCATCCCCCTGTACCATGTTGGGAAAACAGAGTTTGTGTGGGAGATGGAGAATACTGTACAGGGTTCTAGTCACTTAACCTTGGTTTGCCTCAGTTTTCTAATCTGTAAAAGGGGGATAAGAAGAGTCCCTACCCCCTAGGGTTGTTGTAAGGATCAAGTGAGATAATCATTGCAAATCACTTAGCCCAGTATCTGGCATATAGCTATGCAAATGTTAGTTATTAGCTATTATTATTAGCTATTATTCTAGTTATAAGATATGAAAAAGATGACTAGCCAGAAATATCCTTGAAGAATGTCAGATGCAGAAACTCCAGGTAAGGAAAGCTGCTGAAAGGCAGTTTGTTGTAGTGGTTAGAGCTCTGGACTTTGGAGTCAGGAAGGACTGAGCTCAAACCCTGATTTAGAGGCTTCATAACCTTGAGACCTTGGACAAGTCACTTGAACTCTCCAAATCTCGGTTTCTTCATCTGGAAAATGGGGAAATATTAGCACCTACCTCACAGGGCTATTATGAGAATCAAATGAGATAAAAGCCCTTTGAAAACCTTAAATGTTATATGAATAGTGCTTTGAAAGTGTGACATAAATGTTGACTGACAGTTTTCTCCTGTGTTATATCTGAGAGGTTGCTGCTTGTTCTTTGTTCTCATAGAGGACTACAACATCAGGGAGGTGATGCCATGACACACAAGTGAATTGGATTTAGGTGAGGGAGGGCTATGCAAGGTCACCAGCCTCACTCTGCCCTTTGGAGTCATCTGGGTCCAATGGCCAGATATAGATCATGATAACTGGAGATGGCCCTAAGAAGTAGTGTGGTTTAGAGGATAGAGTTCTAGACCTGAAGCCAGGGAGACCCGGATAAATCCTGCCTCTGACATGTAATAGATGTGTGACCCTGGACCAGTCAGCTAACACCTGTGTGTCTCAGGAAACTTCTCTACCAAGTCACAGAGGGTTGTAATCTGTCTTTGTGGAGGGGATTCCCACAACAGGACTTCCTCAGACTGTCTAGATCTCAAAAGCTTCAGTTGTGTTTGTTTGAAAAATTAGTTTGCAAGAGCTCATATCCCAGGCGTGAAAACATCTTAGCCTGGCATTCCAGGTATTCCACCTTCTTGCTCCTACCTACTTTTTGGACCTTATCTCACACTGTTCCTCTCCATACCCTCTATATTCCATCCAGACAGGACCCTTGTGGATTTTAATTTTCAGTAATGAGAGGAAGGATTATGTGAGAGAAAGACCACTGATCCGGAAATGGAGGGACGTGGTCTTTGCTCCAGACTCACAGCATCTTAGTTGGGAAGTAATTCAAGAGCGCACCCAGTCCAAAGCACACCAAAGACAGCAACAACAACAACATTTCCACAACATAACTGGCGAGGAGACAACGTGGCCAGTGGACAAGTCAAGGAGACCCGGGGCACGGAGGAGAAGGCACCCAGCTTGGCCAGGAGGAAAGGAAAGATTTCAGTGGATGGAATTGGGAAGAAGGAAGACATTCTAGACTTGAGGCAGGAACAAAAAGGTAAGGAGATAGAAACAAGTAGGGGTCAGGGATTCAACGCATTTCATTTCAACAATGGCCTCGGTCTACTGGGTAGAATTCTACCCCCATGTTGCAGATGAGGAAATGAAGTTCTCTGCAAGGTTAAGTGATTCAGCCACAGTTACATAGCTAACAAGCATCAGAGGCATCCAGATTTCCTCTGCATTCTGTGAAATCCATCATCTGAGGATGTATGCTCCTTGAGGGGAAAGGATGTTCTTGGTTTTATCTTTATATTGCTGTATCTTAGCCTAGTGCTTCTGCCCCAATCCCCATTCTTATCTTTTGTGATCTAAATACGTGGTGTCATTGGTGCTTGGAAGTCCCACTGAAGACTCCTTCTAATCCATATCAGCACTCTAATGCTGATTCTAATTCCAATACATTCCAATTTTCCTTCCTTCTGTCCTTCTTACCTTAATTCCTTCCTCCCTCCTTACCTCCCTCATTCCTTCCTTCCTTCCTTTCTTCCCTATGCCATCCATGATACAGGAAGCGTAGAGGCTACCCATGAGATGGCATGGAAGTTAGAATCTGCTCCATTTCCAACCTGGGCTGGTTTGCCCCTCCTTAGGCAGCAAGAATTGATGTCCCCCGTTCTCCATGGTTCCCCACATTGGTGCCAGACCCAGTGTGTCCACTCCATCAGCATCACTCCATACTGCATCTCTGAAGTCCTGAGCTCAATAGATCTACCAACCTCAGCCTCCTGGTAGCAACACTATGTCAGCCTCTCTACCCACTATTCTAAGCTGCCCCTCAATAAATGATTGTTAAATGAATGGAGGTGATTTACAACCCTGTAGGATGCTATCTTCCCACTTGAAAATGCATGATATTTTGTTTGCTTGGTCATATACACAGCAAGTCAGGGCACATTCCCCTAAGAGCAGGCTATTTATAGGACTACAGAGCTAGACTAAGGTTTTTTAACCTTTTGGGGGGTCATGGCTCCTCTTTGATGGTCTGAAGAAGCCTGTGGATTCCTTTGCAGAATTAAGTTTTTATTTTCAGAATGTTTTAAATGCATAAGGTAAAAATACATAGGATTACAAAGGAAACCAATTATATTAAAATAGTTCTCCAATATCTTTTATAAAAGTTTGTGGACTCCAGGTTAAGAACCCTTCATGTGGAACTAGAGGGACCTCAGGTGTCATTTGCTCCAGTGCCAGCTTTTTATACATGAAGAAATCAAGACCTAGGGAGATTAAGTGATTTACCCAAGGTAACATTATTAAATATTAGTAAATATTAAGTCAGTAAGTATTAAGAAGGAAGATTTGAATCCAGATCTTCTGACTCTTTCCACTGTACCAATCTGCCTCCCTATTAGTTATAGGCAGGATGATTCTGCTGAGCTCTCCCTTGGCCAGTTCTCATGAAGCTTGGTCTTTCATCATAATTCCAGGGATAGGAAGCTGTCAGCATTCTCTCCAGCTATAGAAGCCACAAAAGGTGCAGCTTACCCCACAGGGCAGTGGGCAAGGGTTAGATGGTATGCTGGGGGTGGTACAACCCTAATGAATAGCTTCCTGGGAGAAGTCAGGACCCCTCTGCTGCCCATGAAGGACAGCTTGTCCACTTTCCTATGGAAAATGGGAATCAGAAGAGAACATAACCTTGGCCAGCTTTCTGGCTTCCTCTCTTTGCCACCTCCCATGTCATTTCCTTTTGAGCAGATGGTATCATTGTACTGGTTAGGAGTCTGGGCTCAGTTCAAGAAGAGCATTTCATTTCTGCTGGAGTTGCTGAATCTGAGAGGACCCATGGAGAATTAATATACTTCCATATTCCTCTAACATCTTTCCCCTGTGTGATACATACATACTTTCCTGCTGTTTTAATATTGTACTCCATTTGACCATCAGATGAAAATCTGCTGGGCTCACACCCCGCCTTCTTGGTCCATTCTGCACAGGCTAACACTCTTCAGATGAAAAAAAAAAATAAAGATGCTGCTTAAGATTAAAATCTCTTCCCCAAATGTGCCAGGCTGGCAGAAGTGACTGAAGAGTCCCGTTTGGGGATCCATCTTCATGGGGCTGGTGTGCCCTTACTGATTAGCCTGTGGGACTTCCATGCCCCCATGGTGACTTCTACAGCTCATCTGGGCACCTCCCTGGCCCTGCCTTGGGTGAGAGGTTTGTGAGATGGCTAGGAAGGCTTTCTCTCCTGTGAGAAAGCTAGTTAAGTAGCAATTAAGCAATTATAATGAAAGGTATCTATCTTATAATCAACCCCCTGTCACCTTGGCAATTAAAAACCTCCTGGGTGCTGCACCTATGAGCAGGTCCCCTCCTGCCTTCCTCCTCTGCTCATCTCAGATGGCTTGTAGGCAGGGGGAAGTTCTCTAGTGCTTATTCTAGCTCTCCTTTCCCAACCCTTCAAGTGTGTCGACTTTTATAGCTAAAGACGAACTAGTCAACCCTCTCTCCATGCTACAGATGAAGAAACTGAGGCCCAAGAAGACTTCATGATTTACCCAAAGTCACATTTCTAGTTATCCTGATGTAGCTAGAGCCTGAAATTCCAGCTTAATGCTCTTTCCACTATATCATAAATCTTTGTTTGATTTATTCATGAACTTTGTCATGAGACACAGTCCAATTCAGCATTTTGGGCAGTGGGTTTACAACTAGCCAAGCTTCTCTACATGCAGACAGAATATTTCATTTTTTTTTTTATAAAGGGGGAATCCTGAGGGACAGCAAGGTGGCATATGAATAGAGCACTGACCCTGAAGTCAGGAGGACCTGAGTTCAAATCCGGCCTCAGGCCCTTAACAATTAACTTTGGTCAAGTCACTTAACCCCAATTACCCTGCCTTTCCCCCTCCAAAAAGCCAAAAAAAAAAAAGAAAGAAAGAAAAGAAAAAAAGAAAAAGTGGAATCATAAAAGTATAGATTTAGTAATGGAAGGGACCTTAACTTGGGCCTTGTGAATTAAAAAAAAAGTTTTATACCTGTATTTCAATTATATAGGATTTCCTTTGTAATTCAACCTATTTTATCTAATGCATTTGAAAAATTATTCTGAGAGGGAATGTCATCAACAGATCGTCCATGGGACTGATGAAAGACAAGAGATTAAGAAGCCTTGAACCCCTTTTAAAAACCAGGAAATGGGGACCCAGAGAAGTGAATTGCTTGGGGTCAGCTAGGTGCTGGTGATCCAGTAAGAGTTCTGTTTACAATTCGTGAGGTGAAGTTCTAGAATACTCAGGTCGCTTTTCAGTGGTCTCTCCCATTGATGGTAAGAAGGAAACGAGGGACTGTTTTTCCGCAAAAGAAGTAAACTTCAAGAATTTGGAGAAACATGGAAGATTTGGATGAACTGATGCAAACAGAAATAGATAGAACAAGAAGAACAAGCATAATGATTATGCTCATGTAAATGAAAATATCCTAATATGTTTAAATAATGAAATTTTAAAAAGAAATAATAATAGCTCTTGATAGCCATTATTATTATTATTACTATTATTAATTTTGGAGGTAATTAGGTGGTGTAGTAGATAGAGTACTGTACCTAGAGTCAGAAAGACCTGAGTTCAAAATTCTGGTCTCAGGAACTTACTACCTGTATGACCTTGGGCAAGTCACTTAACCCTGTTTGCCTCAGTTTCTTTATCTGTAAAATGAGCTGGAGAAGGAAATGGCAAACTACATCAGTATCTTTGCCAAGAAAACTCCAAATATTGTCACAAAGAGTTAGAAATGACTGAATGTCATTATTATTAGATCCCTTAAAAGAAACTGAATTCTGAGTAACTGGGAACAGATTAAAAAGAAACTCTTTTGCTCCCAGAAGTGGGGAACCAATAGAGAAGAATGTTACATATGTTATCAGAGAAGATCACTGTATTTGATGTTTTTACATGAAAGGGTTCAATTCTGGGAGCAAGATGGAAGGAGGATTATTTATAGAAATTATGAGTATATAAAAACAAAATCTGTCAATAATAGGGAGTTTTTAAGCCCGCTCAGACAATGGACCCATTTCCATAAATCACTGTTGACCTGCTGACTCTTATGACAATATATTCAGGTATTAGAATAAGTGGGGAGTCAAATGATCTAGGTTCTACCACTTTTCCAGCTCTTTAACATTGGGCAGAGAAATCACCTTAACTCTTCCAGCCTCAATTTCCTTACACCAGATATGAGAACACCGGATGAAGTGACCTCTACCTAGCATTCCTTCCTGTTCTAAATCTCTGATCCTCTGAAAATGAGGAGATCCAACCAGATGACCCCCAGGAGTAACATCCTATCATTCTAATTCAAACTATTCTCAATGAACTGCTCAGATATGGAGGTAGCTTTGATGGAGGTATCTTAGATGGGATTCAAATCCATTTCTCTCTGATTCTGAATCCCATTTTCCTTCCTAGATGTTCACAACTTATCCAATGGAATTTCGCTAGGAATCAAAGGTAAGATCACAGCAAACTCCATCCTCTCCTTTTTCAAAAAAATAAGAAAAAGTAGCTTACAGTGGATAATAAACTCAAGAAGCAGTTAAGTGCTTACTCCGGACCAGTCACTATGCTGAGGGTTAGGGATACAAAGAAAAAAAGATGGTAAAAGCATAATTTTTGACCTTCAGGAGTTCACACTAATGGAGGAAGAAAACACATATAGAAGTAAGCCAAAGAGAGGTGAGGTAGGCTAAGGTACCTGCATGAACGTGTGATAGACAAGTTTGGAGAATCGGAGACGGAGCTGGAAGAGGAGGGAACAAGTGAATGTGACTTGCCTGAGCATTTCTCAAAATGGACACTAACGGAGGAAACTCACCAAGGGAAGGTGGAGACTACAAAACTGGAGAGCTCTTCTAGGATGAGAAGGCAACTAAGGCATATTGGGAAAGTCCAGAAAGTGAGGAGGAAAGCCAGGAAGAGAAGTGTTGCATTTGGAGTCAGGAAGACCTAATTTCATACTCTCCCTCAGGTCCTTACTAGTCATGTGGCCCTAGGCAAGTCTTAACTGTTATTTGCCTCAGTTTCCCCACCTGTAAATAGGGATAATAATAACACCACCAGCCTTAGAGTGTTGTAAGGATTGAATGAGATAACATATGTAAAGTGTTTTTGCAAACCTCCAAGTGCCACAAAAATGCTATTGCCCTCATTGGGCAGGTCTCTGTGATTGTCTATTTTCTTCAACATTTTCAACAACAAAGGAACTTCTCCAACCTCGCTTCATTGACAAGAGCCTTAGTTTAACCCCTTGCCTAGTGTGGTCTCTGTTGCTCATGTGTTCCATCATGCATTTGCAGGATCTCTCACAGAATTACACTTGTAAATAGAGCTCATCATCACCACCATCACCGCTGTGAGGTAATGAAGAGAAATGTGTTGGATAATGAGAAGAACTGCTCCCATTAGAATAACGAAGAAAAATGATCAGAAATGCAGTAAGAACGGGCCAATATTATTACCCGATGTAATTGACAGGAGGTAATTGCTTTATTTTTTTTCCCTTCTTCATTTTAGCTTTGCAGATGACTTCAGAATTCTGTACGTCTATCACTGAGTGGAAGTGGGGGCTGGGGTAATAAATTAAAGAGACAAAATAGCTTGTTTTTTGGGGGGGAGTTTATTAGTCTATAATGGAAATAAATAAAACATTCAAAAGTTTAATAAAAGATTCAAGGAAAAAGGCATTCTCTTGTACCATTATTTTAGCTGTTACAAACCAAGCCTTCTGTCAAAAAATTAACAAGAGGAAGACTCAAAGAGAGTTAATGTCACCCAAACTCTAATCACCAAAGCTACCATCTGAGCTGCTCTTGAAGAGATACCCCTAAGCATATAGAAAAGTAAATTAAGAATATGTCCATTGCGGTATTGCTGAAAAGTCTAATTCTACTAAGATATATAAAGAATCAGGTCAGACGGATTGCATTTTTAGGAATGTACAGAGTTGTCACGAAATGCATAAAGCAAGACAATATGTGGTAGCGAAAAGACTGTCTTCTGGTCATGTGATAAAGAGTAATAAACTCCCTTCTTGGGATGCTCTCCATTTAATCAATGTCCTTCCTAAAATATGGTATCCACAAACTGAGTGTAACATTCTTGGTGTTGCCATGAGAAAAAACCCAATTCAGCATCTTGGGCAGTGGGTTTACAATCAGCCAAGCTTCAGTAAATATTAAGGACCATTGAGGATATTACTCCTCTTTTAATGCAGTTTAAAATCATGCTACTTCTTTTGTCTCTCATTAACACTGCTGACATATTAAGTTTGGGGTCCACTAAAATCCTCAGATCTTTTTCTGATGCATTGTTTAATCACATCCTTTCTTCCAATTTCCTTCTTGTGAAGGTTGTTTTTAAACTTAAGCATAGGAACCGAAGAATTTCCTTTTATTACATTTATCCCAACATTCCAGCCTCTCAAGATTTTTATTTTCGTACATTGACTCCAATTTAGTATGTTTACTGTCTGCCTGAGCTTTGCTTCATCAGCAGATTTAATGTGTATCCATCTGTGTCTCTATTCAAATTATTGATTAAAAAAACCACTAGATAACACAGGGCCCAGAGGTGCACATTAATGAATCTTTAGGTCTTTTCAACTAACATTCAGCCAGTTCTGAATCTGCCTAGTTGTAGTCTAACCTAACCCATATCTTTCAATCCTTATAGTATGAGAGACTGAACAATGGGGAAGTCAGACCAGATGGTCTCTGAGGTTTTTTCTATGCTAGATATACGAATGATGACCGTTTACTCATAACACAAGGGTGTTGATAGGCTATCGAATGGATGCCCCAAGCTACCTTAGGAGAGATATCCTGCATGATTAATCTCCAACACCAAGCACAAGCAAGGAAAATTGTTTCAGTTCTCTTAACCATGATTTCTTCATCTATAAAACTGAGATGGTAAGACTTGTTACATCTTCACAAGGTATAAATAAGTTATGGGTGTAGCCCACAAAAGCTGTCAAATGCTTACCAGAAATTACACTCCCTACATTCTCTCGATCCACTGGTCAAAGAATAATAATAATGTAGGAGCATAGTAATCGTGACCAAAAATGAGCTGGGTTAGATTGGCATGTCCCATTCTTGACAATACCTAATGTTCATGTAACAGTGTAAGGGTTGTAAATAGCTTTACATAAATCATATCATTTGATCCTCACAATAACCCTGTTAGGTGGGCAGCAAATGTACTATTATACTCATTTTAAAGATTTGGAAATGGAGGGGCAAAAAGATTAAATTACTTGCTCGTGATCATTCAGCTAATAGATGAGCAGGATGGGATTCAAATCCAGATCTGTTGGATTCTGAATCTCATTTTCTTTCCTAGATGTTCACAGCTTATCCAATGAAATTTTGCTGGGAATCAAAGGTAAGATCATGGCAAACTCCACCATCTCCTTTTAAAAAAACAAGAAAAATATATCCCTTTCTTTTGTTTTGTATGTGCTATCCTTCTTTTTCAAAGACCACTGATAGGGGCTCGACAACAACACTGACCAGTTCTTTCAATGCTTTGCAACCTAGTTCCTTGTGCCTAGTGACCTGAGTTATTCCCAAGCAGTCAGAGTCTCTCTTTTTATCTACTTACCCATCTCAGATTTCACCTCCTTTGTACCATGGGTATTTTTGTTCTGTCCTTTCCAGGCTAGAGATCAAAGGACCCAAATGCTGACATAGGCAGAGGTTTGCTTCCCATGAACGAGCCAGTTCCCACTCCAGCAAGAAGGGGCAGTCACAGCAGGGGCAAAGATGGATAATTATAGATAGAATGCTTGGAAATGGACCTTGAGTAATGGAGAACTTGGCAGTATTATGGAGAGTTTGACAGGACGTGTAGGTCATGATCTCATTCAGAATGGGAGAGTACTGGTGCTTCCTTGCCATTGACCATAGAAACCTAGATTTGGAGCCAAAATGGACCTAAGAGGTCATTGAGTCCAGGGGCTCTTAACCTTGGTGGACTTTAAAAAAATAGATTTTGAGATCTGTATTTCAACATAATTTACTTCTTTTGTAATATTGTTTACTTTATTTTATGTGATTAAAAATAATTCTCTGGGAATCAGGGTCGAAAATCTACCTTCAATCCTTATTACCTGTATGATCTTGGGCAAGAGAAATTGCCCCATCTCCTTTGACCTAAGCTTCCTTATCTTTAAAATAAGAGGGTTGGACACGATGGCCTCTGATATCTCTTCCATCTCCAAAAGTCCTGGGGGGTTTTTAAATTTTTTTTTCTTCATAGTGATTTCAATTAAAAAAAAGATTTTTTGGATTTATTTTTATATCAGTTATTACCAGATATACCCTGCCCCACACCCCTATGGTGAGTCTTCCTTTGTAACAAAGAAAAAACATTGCATGTTCCTTGGAATAGTCACACTGGTATAATTATGCCAGATTTGGAAACTGAGGAGCAGAAACATTAAATTACTTGCTCAGGATCACTCAGCTAATAGATGCCCAGGGTTGGATTCAAGTCCAGATCTCTCTGATTCTGAATCCCATTTTCCTTCCTAGATGTTCAAGTTTATCCAATGGAATTTTGCTAGGAATCAAGGTCAAGATCAAAGCAAACTCTACCCTCTCCTTTTAATATTTATATGTATGTATATGTCTATACGTGTATATATATATGTATATGTGTATATATATACACATATACATATACATATAATAAGAAAAATATAACCAGAGTCAGCTATGTTACTATGGACAAGCTCCACTAGCTGTGCCACCCTGGACAAGTTTCTTAGACTCTGGTTACTTCAGTTACCCCCATCTGTAGCACCTACCTCCAAGGTTGTTATCAGGATTGAGTGAGATAATTTTTATAAAACATTTAGCGCAATGCCTGGCACACAGTAGGGATTATATAAGTGTTTTCTATTATTATTGTGTGTATAAAAAGTGCTTGGCCGACTTTAATGCATTATGTATAAACATCAGTTATTATCATAACACATCCCGCATGAGTATCCTCATTCCTTTCACAGAGACACATCACTTTATCTTAACTCTGCCCAGAGAAGCTGGGTGGAATCACTAGCACAAGGGAATTTCCTTCCCAACAAGGATGGTGGCTAATCTACATGCAAGAGTGAGAAATTATCTTCCCATAATCATCCTGCAGAATTGTGGAGACTTTGCTGAGGCTTTATGGTCAAGAAATAAGCTTGAAGGTCCCAAGCTTCTGACTGGAGCATCTATGAGTGACAGGCCAATCTCAAGGAAGGCAGAGAGGGGGGAGATTTAGTGAAACATGATTCTATCCATAAATATTTGCAGAGCGATGAATTATGTGCCCAATTGTTTTGAGGCAGAACCAGACTATCTTCCTGTCTTTTGTCAATGCAATTAACTTTCCCTTTATTAATTTAGCTGCTATTTCAGTTGGTGCATATATGCTTAGCATTGATAATTGGTTCACTGTCTACGGTTCCTTTAAATGTAATTTAGTTACCTTATATATCTCTTGATACTGTGAATTTTTAATTTTCATTTTGTCTCCTAGCATGATTGCAACAATTAATTTTTTTGTATTCCCCTGCTGCATAATAAATTTTCTTCCAGCCTTTTATTTTCATTCAGTGTCTTTATTTTTAAACTGCATTTGTTTTAATGCAACACATTATTGGATTCTGATTTCTATTCCATTCTGTCACTCACTTCAATTTTGTTCAGAACCAAAATGTCATCAGTCTTGGAACTGTAACAAATGGGCAGCCCAGGTTGCTGTCAGAAATAATCAGGTCAGAGGTATTTGGGAGAGGAGAGAAGAGAGGGGGGAATGAGGGATATTGGCATTCTCAAGTGCTCTGGAACAGCTGAGATGGATACCACAGGAAAAGTAATCCAGAGCCATGGGAGAGGAAACCACTGAAGACAAGCTTTGCCCACCTCACAATTTTGCCCAGGGCCATGTCTGGACAGAAGAGTATGATATATACATATATATATATGTACACACACACACATTTACATATACATATACACACATACACACATTTATATACATATATGTTATATATTATATATTATAATATTATATATTATATAATATATGTTACATATATTATATATATGTCCATGTGTGGACAGAAGAGTATTATATATATATATATATATATATATATTATACTAGATACTAGAGTTTGTCATTTCCTTCTCCAGCTCATTTTATAGATGAGGAAACTGAGGCAAATAGGGTTAAGTGACTTGCCCACAGTTACATGGCTGGTAAGTGTCTGAGGCTGGATTTGAACTCAGGTTCTTCCTGACTCCAGGCCCTGCACTTTCTCCATTGTAAGAAATTAAAAAAAAAAAAAGCAGTTGAGCAAAACCAACTGAAACATTGCAAATGACCACTATCTGTAACATTCTCTGCCCATAGTACCCCACCTCTCTGCTGAAAGAATGAAGACATGATATCTCATCTTTTCTGTGAGCTAAGGCTGTCCATTAAAATGAAATTTGCTAGTGAATTATTTGTGGGAGAGAGTGAAAGGAAAAACGGAACCTTGAGTTACTGTGGAATGAGTAAATGGAGTCAGAGCACCTGGAATCACGTTTTACCTCTGACAATGACAGCTACCCATGTGACCTTGGGCAGATCATAAAACCTTCCCGGGGCCTCAGTTTCCTTCTCTGTAAAATGAAACACCTGGAATAGCAGGCCTTTGAAATCCACTGCAGCTTTAAAGCTATGCTCCTACACAATACTTTTTGGCTATTTTATTCTTTCTAATTAGGTGAAAGGAACACCCCCAGTGAAGGAATCTCTCTTTTGGAAAGATCTTGAAATCTAACCTGAGAGCTTTATGCCCCTGGTGAAGTCACTTTGACTGGATAAGACTCATTATCTTTATCTATAAAGTGGAGGGATTAGATTACATATTCCTTCTCCAGTCTCTGTTTCTAGTTCTTGAGGCACTCCAAGGTCTCCCATTAGGTCTACCAGCTCTCCAGCTCAGTTGCCTTGGCCATACTCTCCTCAGCATTCTGAGAAGCCAGGAAAGGGGTGGGAATTGGCTCAGTTTTGATTTTCTTCTTTTCTTCTTCCAGTCCAGAACTCCACTGTCAGCAACAACCTCCTTCTCATCACGCTCTCCCCAGTTTCCACCACTCCCCCTCACCCCAATCTGTGTCTTTATTTCCTTTCTGGGAAATGAAATCGATGAGTTTCTTGTCTGAAGAAAGGTTAGGGATGTTTGCCCTAGCAGATGTTGGGATTTTGTTTGTTTGGGTTTTTTTTTTTCTGTTAGTGGCCTCCATGGAAATTCAGGCCAGTCTTTTACAAAAATAATTTGAGCTTACTCAGAGATGAGACAATTCCCTTGCAAACCTTAGAGGTTAGAAGAGAGCCTTCCCTCCCATGAATCGTGGTTCTCCTTTCTGGTTCATTTTCCTCCCGGGTTATACGATGGAGAACAGGTCAAGGAGTCAAGAAACCCTGGGTTCAAGTTCTGACTCTGAAGCACACTGTCTCTTAACCTCAGGGCCCCCAAGTAACTCTAAGGCTAAAACTATACATTATAGAGAAGATGGGCAACCACACTGATGGGGGAGAGAGTTGTGTCTCACTGGGAGCTCCCTGCACTCCCCAGCTCTGTGACCTTGGGCACCTTTCTTAATGTCCCCAGGCCTCATTTTCTTGGTTGATAAAATGAGGGGGCTGGTCCTTAGATGGGCTCTGAGGTCCTTTCCAACTCTCAATCCAACAACAAACATTCACTAAGGCACTGTGCTAAGCTCTGGAAATACAAAAAGATGTAAAAGGCAGTCCCTGCCCTCAAGGAGCTTACAATCTAATGGTCAAGACAGTAAGCAAATAAATCTATACAAAGCAGGCTATATACAGGATAGACAGGAAAAAGTTTAGAAAGGGAAGGCACTAGAATTAAGAGGGATTGGGAAAGTTTCCTGTAGAAGGTGGGATTTCAGTCGGGGTCAGTGGTCAGGACAGAGGAGAGAAATTGTTTCAGGCAGGGGGACAGCTGGAGAGAATGCCTAGAGCTGAGAGATAGAGTGTCTTGTTCACCCAACAGCCAGGAGACCAGAGCTTGACCCGGAGGAAACACTAAATCTAGCCCTCTGAGCTACTTTTTATTATTTTATTATATGTGGAAATATCAGCAGAGTACCAACAGCAGCAACAAAAAATTCAAGAACGGAAGGAAATTATTTGCTTTGCTTAAGAAGTTTTCTCATTGTGAGGGTCAATGAGAATGCAAGATCATAGGATCATAATCTTACAGGTGGAGAAACCAAGGCCCAGGGATGTTTACTCACTTGTTCACGTGGGCCCTGGGTAGCACGGATGTGTGCTCCTTTTTCTCATCCTGGTCTCTTCCCTCCCTTCTCTCCCCCCATCCCCAATGAATTTCCATTCTCTCAGAAAGACTAGAGCCAATGGATAGCAGATCCCCTGCTGTTCGGGGCTAACAGACTTCTGATTATTTTCTCTGGCTATCCATCTTCACCTGTCACCAGAAATTAGGCCCTTCCCTGGAGGGGGCTGGAGGGAATTGAGAGGGAGATGCCATGAGGAAGTCTCTCCCCTTGCCAGCAAAGCACAGAGCATTTGCTTACTTCCACAGAAGCTGTGAAAACTCTAAGAACAAGGTCTAGGCAGGCCTGGGAGTATCTCATACAATAGAATTCTAAACATCTTGTTTCTATCCGTCATCCTTCCCACCTCCATTCATGTGTGCTCTTACAGTGAAGGAGAAAGCGTTGATTTTGTTGTGTGTTTTTTAAACATTAACTGACCTTTTACATTTGCAGGGGTTCTTGGTCTGAGGTCACTGGATAGATTTTGGGGAATCTATAGTGAGACCCTGGGCAAGTCACTTAACCTCTGTTTGCCTTTATCCACTGCAGAAGGAAATAACAAATCACCTCGGTATCTTTGCCAAGAAAATGGGGTCACAAAGAGCAGGACATGACTAAATTATTGAACAATAGTAACCCATGAACACAGATGGCAAAAAAAATCACATTTTTATTTTCACTAACCTCTAGTTCAAACTGAACATTTCTTCAATTTTGAATTTTAAAGAATATTTAATTCAGAGAAGGGTTCAGATTGGTAAGGAATTCATGACTGAAAAAGGGGTTAAAAACTCCTAAGAAGTTATTCTGAATTCTCTCTTTTAGCCTAGGACTACAGCAACTGGGCATCGATTGCACACTACCCTGGCAGCAGCAAGGTGGTGAAGTAGATAGAAAATTTGGCCTGGAATTAAAAAGACCTGAGTTCAGATGTGATTGTAGATACTTATTAGCTGTGTGACCCTGGGCAAGTCACTTCACCCTGTTTGCCTCAGTTTCCTCATCTGTCAAAGGAAGTAGAGAAGGAAATGGCCAACCACTTCAATATCTTTACCAACAAAACCTCAAATGGAGTCATGGAGAGTCAGGCCTTTGAGAAATTTATATAAAATCTCTCCTCTCCAGGATGGCATATTTTATTGCCAATAGAAGGTTTTGATGAACACAATTAGTTAACATTTATATGGCGCCTACTACATGCCCAACTCTGTGCTCAAAATTGGTGTTATGGCTAGATAAGATTTGGTTTGTGTTTCGCCTCTGGTCTCTGTTGATGATCCATCCCTAGCTTATCCCGCCCGTATATCTCTTGATATACACAGTGGTCTGCCTGTTGTCTCCCCGACTAGATGGTGAAGTCCTTTGAGAGCAGGCACTGATTTTTTTCCTTATTTGTATTTTCGGCACTTGGTACAGTGCTTGGAGCAGTAGGTGCTTTATAGACATTCACTAATTGACTGAGTGAGTCACTTAATTTTCATGAACCCAAGAAAAATCAGAATCGTAAGAGCTGTACTTTCTACTTTCTGTGTTTATGCTGAGGATTCATTGAAGGGAATTCTTGGAAACCCCTTGAGGGTAGGTATGGCTTTTTTTCTGTCTGTGTCTCCAGAGCCTAGCCTAGTTCCTGGCATGTGATAAGCCTGGGCTTGTAGACTGATTGAGTACAACCCCCAAATACAATCTTAATGTGAGTTGTTATTAATTAACCCAAAAGATTGAAATACGAGCAATTGAAGGCCACCTGTCCGGTGGTTTGGTAGGAGGCTGTTGAGCAAAGCAGGAATTTCAGCATATTTTGAGAGGGAACTGCCCCGCTGTTCCACACAGAGAGCCTGCTTCAGAGTTTACAGCTCAATAAATACAGGACCATATCCAGACTTTGGGATTAAAGTTTAACAGGCAGAGATTAACTATCTGCTTTATTAAATAGACGTGAATGTCACTGAGGACCCAGAGCTACTGGTCCCACGACTCCCACAGCCATTGCAACCAGGCATGACAAATGCGACCAACCCAATCTTTCAGTCACATCCTATTTGACTCTAGTGACGTTAGAGAAGGATACATCTGCTCAAGGGATCCCAGTTGGAAAAATTCTGTAGCCAGAGAAATGAAGGGCATGAGGAGACACTTGAGAAACAGGAACCAATATAGAACCATTGATTTAGAGTTGGAAGGGACCTTAGGTCCCCAGAGGTCATCTGACCCAAACCTCTCCTTTTTACAAAGAGGGAAACTGAGGCATAGAAAGTGACCCCACCCCCCCCAAGGGTCACTGCTCACCACTGGCCATTGGAGTAACAGCAGAATATGGTGACCTGAGCTAGGAATCAGGAGATGTGGCTTAGGATCCTAATTATAAGATTTAAAGAAGGAAGAAGAGTCATTAAGTCCAACCTTGTCATTTTACAGGTGAGGAAACCTGGGCCAGAAGGGCTTAAGTGACTTACCCAAATTCACACAGCAAATCAGTATCTGAGGCGGAACAGGAATTCAGATCTTCCCACCTCAAAGTTCAGCACTTTATCCTCTATTCTTCTCCTCTGAGACTCAAGTTTTCTCATGAGTAAAAAACAAGGGGCAGGATCAGATAATCTTTAATAATTTTGCTAGTTCTAGTTGTGGACAGATCCAACCATTCTGGAGAGCAATTTGGAATTTTGTCCAAAGGGCTATAAAACTGTGCATGCCCTTTCATCTAGCAATACCACTACTGGGTCTGTACCCCAAATAAATTTTTTAAAAGGTGGGGTGGGGAGGACGTATGTGTATAAGAATATTTGTAACAGCTCTTTTTGTGGTGGCAAAGAATTGGAAATTGAGGGGATGCCCATCAATTGGGGAATGGCTGAACAAGTTGTGGTATATGAATGTAATGGAATACTATCGTGCTATAAGAAATGATGAGCAGAATGATTCAGAAAAACCCTGGGAAGACTTGCATGAACTGATGCAAAATAAAGTGAGAAGAACCAGAACACTGCTACACAGTAACAGTAATCGTGTATGATGATCAACTGAGAATGACTCAGCTATTCTCAGCAGTATGATGATCCAAGACAATTCCAAAGGACTGATGATGAAAAATGCTATTCACCTCCAGAGTCTGAATATAGATTGAAGCATTCATCTTCTGCTTATCGGTTTGTTTGTTTTGATTTTTGGTCTGTGTTTTCTTTTGCAACATGGCTAATATGGATATGTTTTGTACGATTGCACATGCATAATTTACTTCAAAGTGTTTACCTTCTCAAGAAGGGAGGCAGGGAAGAGAGGAAGGAGAGGATTGGGAACTCAAAATAAAAAAAATGTTAAAAATTTTTATTTACATGTAATCGAGAAAAGAAAGATGAACTAAAAATGAAATGCAAAATAAATAAACAAATGCTTCTTGTGTGTGTGGGGGAAATAAAAGAATTTTGCCAGTTCTGAAATTCTAGGGTTCTTTCACTCATTCTTTCTTCAGCTGGTCCTTTTGGTTTGAAACCTTGATGGATCCTTGATTTTATCAGCGTATGTCTTCCCTCCACTAGATTTCCCATGATTTTTCTATAGAGGGTGTAACCAATATACTACAAGGATTCTAAGTAAAACCTTTACTTCAAAGATTTATAGTCAACTTGACAGCTTAATTATTAAGCAGAGTATTCTCCTATCTACATATCCAGCCCTATGCTCCACCCTGAGCTCTAGTCTTGCATCATGAGCTGGTTATGGGACATTTTGGCCTTTAAATCTCATAGGCATTTCAAACTTAGCATGCCCATGCCTTTGCACAGTCCATTCTCCAATGCTTGAAAGGTACTCTTTCTTCTAATTCCTAGTTCTTGTTTTTAAACCCAATTCAAAAGCTATTCCCTATATGAAGACTTTCGTGATTCGCCTAGGTGCTAGCCCCTCTCTTGAATTACTTGGTATCTATTTCTTGTGTATCTAGACATACACTGGAATATAAGCTCCTTGAGGGCAAGAACAGTTTCATATTTGTTGCTGTTCCCCGTATGGTTTTCATATGAAACAATGCAGTGGAAAAAACCCTGAAATTGTTGAACTGAGCATGGTTCCATGACGCCCAAGCTGGAATTCCTGCTCAGGCAATTTACCACTTTTGTGACCTTAGAAAAGTCATTTTTCTTTCTGTGGATCAGCTTCCTCATCTTTAAAATAAGGAGGTTGTACTAGAGGGCCTCTGAGGTCCCATCTGGCTCTAAATCTGTGAAGCTATGAATCTCCTTGGGATCGGTTTCCTGTTCTCTAAAGTATGGAGGTTGAGTTCAGTGATGTCTGACATTCCATCTGAATCTAGGATCCTAGGATCTGTTTTAGCTGCTCTTTGAAAACTGAGAGATTTACCAAGAAAATACAGACCAGGCTAACGATGCTAAAAGGAAAAGGCCTCTGTTATAATGGCAATTTCTATCACAAAAGGGAAGGTACATGACTTGGTGCACTCTGGGAATGGGGGGTCTAAAAGGAAAGAAAAGGAGATGGTGGTAAACCAAATATTAAGATTTCAGCCACTGAAGAGACAAAGATACCACAATAACTCCAGGTTTCTCCAGGCTACTCCTCCTTTCCTTGGATGGGTAGGGGCATACTTGTGTTGTTCAACCCAACAGGGTTGGTCAGCAGTGTGGAAGAGAGCCTCCACACTTTCCCACCCTCCTCTACCAAAGGGTAGGACATCTCTCAGGCACCTCTTACTAATTTCCCATGTCTGATATCACAGGCAGGTAGGTTTCAATTAGTTAGAAAGCAGAAAACTTCCAGTAAGGAGATTCTAGACATAGGGGCACGGGTAGAGAACAAAGATTGGCGGGGGAGGGGTACCAGATAGGATGAGAGGGCATACTTAGACCAGACCCATAAAAAAAAAAGGTGGATTCAGAAAATGATGACCACAACTCTCCTAAAATTTAAAGGGCTGTGATATATGTTGATGGAGGGATTAACTACACTAGTGAAATCTCACATGAGTTACCTTGTATTATAACTATATAAAATAATAACAGGCAGCAGATAGAGTGCTGGGCCTGGAGTCAGAAAGAATCATATTTCTGAGTTCCAATCAGTCCTCAGACACTTGCTGTGTGACCCTGGGCAAGTCACTTCCCCCTTTTTGCCTCAGTTTCCACATCTATAAAAATGAGCCAGAGAAGGAAATATCAAACCACTCCAGTATCTTTGCCAAGAAAACCCCAAATGGGGTCAGGAAGAGTCCGATGTGACTGAGAGGATTGAACAAAAATAATACTAGCCAGAGTTTATATGGTAGTTTAAGGCTTGTAAAATACTTTAGAAATAATGTGTCATTTGATCCTCACAACAGCCCTAAGAAGGTAGAGGCTATAATTATCTCCATTTAACATATGAGGAAAGTGAGGCAGTGACTTGCCCAGGGTCACACAGCTAGCGAATATCTGAGGCTGAAGCTGAACTCGGGTCTTCCTGACTCCATGGCCAGTGCTCCACCTACCTGCTCTATGTGTATGTTCCCCATCTTTCTAGGGGACTGTGAGCACTTGGAGGGCAGGAAACAAGACCGAGAAATGATTTGTCTCTCTCATAGCACCTAGCATAGTTCTCTGTGCACAAAAGGAACTCACTAACTTTTTAAAATTAAAAGGAACAAATCAGATCCTGCAAGCAGCGAAAAGCCCAGGAAGTCATCCATCGGAAATTGCGGTGATGCCTTCTGCTTTCCCCAGCCCTGCCTGGAGCTCCTCTAGAGAGGGTGTTTCTGAAACGTTTTTAAGGTCCTCAGACATTTCCACGGCAGATCCTGGAGAAACGTGGGAGAGATGACTGAAAGGGCAGAAGGAAAGAGATCTGAATCAGGACTCAGAAAACCCGAGTTCTAGATGCAGTCCTGTGGTTCTCAGTCCCATGGCCTTGGGCAAGTATAGCTAACCTCTCTGAATCTCAGTTTCTTCATCTGTAAAATGGACATTAATACTTGTCTTGCTTACATCCAACTCTTAACACAGAGCCTGGCAAACAGTAGGCACTTAATAAATGCTTGTTAACTTGACCCATTGCCTTTGTAATACCAACAAATGGAATCTTACCACCTATGTGACCTTGGGTTACTCATCTTTCCTGTTTCATTATAATAATGATGACCCTTATGTTAATTATTATACACACACAGTGTGACTTTGGGCAAGTCACTTAACCCCAATGGTCTTCCAAAAAAAAGCAAAAAAAAAAAATTAAAAAAACAAAAAGATAATTATTATATAATTATGATTGGTGAATAATGATGATGATCCTGTAAGAATGATAATGACTACCACGTATATAGTGCTTTAAAATCTGTAAAGCCCTTCACACGTCATCTTGATTAATTCTTACAGCAAACCTGGGAGGAACCAGTGCTATTATTATTATCCCCCCTCCACTTAACTTGTATCTGCCTCAGTTTCCCCACTGGTAAAACCACTAATTGAATTCCCAGGTTTTACCTCTTGCTATAGATCTTATCTATATAACTATATCTACAGATATATAGACTCATAAGTAAGGGAGAGACTGAAGGAGAATTTATGTCAACTCCAACCATGCGGTGGGATGAATAGACTACTGAATTCAATGTCAGTGAGACTTGAATTCAAATCCTGCCTCCAACTCTTCTTGGAAAGTCTTTTAACTTGTCTTAGCCTAAGCTTTCTCACTTGCAAAGTGTGCATAGTACCTCCCAGGGCTGTTGTGAGGACCAAATGAAATAACACATATAAAGTGTTTTGCAAATTTAAGGTGCTGCATGAATGGTACATATTATTGTTAAGAAACATTCTACTTTTCCTTGAAGTTTTTATCCCTAGCACCATAATTCTTCCTAAGAGTTTGGGAACATTTAAAACCCTCTGGTCATTCTTTTTCCCTTGATTAAAATGTGGATCAAGTATACCTGTCCTGGGTTTTACAGTTAAAATACCCTGGTAGATATTAGGAAGCCTCCCAGCTCATGAAAACTATCTCTAACTCACTCCCAGCCCCCGCTTTTTATAGGACCCAACATTTACTACCAAATTGAATTCCAGGTTCTAGAACTTTCCAGGGAGATAGAAGTGGAGAAAGAATTGATCATGTTCAGTCTAATAGAAAAAGGCAGCTTGATTTCAAGGCCTCTGTTTTAATTTGGGTTCTCCTAGCTGGTGATTTTATTGAAA
>CM053581.1:349765510-349841696 GCA_028627135.1 Pseudochirops cupreus
ACATATATGTGTGTATATCTATATATAGACACATGCACATATACATATGTGCATATATCAATATATAGACTTATATATATTTATAGGTAAGTAAATAAAAAGTATATAGAAAATAAAGTAAGTTGGGAAGGGAAAGGTACATACTATATGTGTCACTGTGCTAAGCACTTTACAAATATAATCTCATTTGATCTTCAAAACAACTCTGAGAGGTAGGTGCTAGTATGGTTCCCATTTCACAGTTGAGTAAACTGAGGCAGGCAGGCAGACATAATGATCTGAGGCTGGATTTGAACTCAGGTCTTCCTGACTCTAGGCACAGTGCTCTATCCCTTTGGAGACCACCTAATTTCCTTAGCTAGAAGGGGGTAGGGATCAGGAAAAGGCAGTACATAGGAGATGGTATTTGAAATGAGTTCGTGAAGGGAGTTATATAGAGATCCCAAGAAGCAAAGCAAGAACAGAGAAGAGTCTAGGTATTGTAGCTAGCCTGCACCAAGTCCCAGAGGGCAGAGATGCACTGGCTCATGGGAGAAGCAGCAGTTAGCTCAGTTTGCAGGCAGAGAGAGAGAAAGCTTCAAAGTGATGTGAACCAAGTGAAAGCCAGATCAGGAAAGGTTGCACATGTCAGACTGAAGAGTTTTATTTTATGCTAGAGGCAACAGGAAACTACCAGATTTTTTATTTTTAAGAGTTCTAACATTTTAAAAACTATATATTTTTATATCTTTTGCTTCAACATTCTCTAGTTTTCATACTGCATCTCTCCCCCATCCCAGAGAGTCATCCTTTATAACAAAGAATTTAAAAAAGAAAAAAAGAAATAAAACCATTTCTAAAATTGATCAATATATTGAAAAAAATTCAGTCATATAGGCAATTCTCCTCAGCCGTAGACCCATCTACCTCTGCAGAGCATTGTGGGGAGGTGTCTTCTCTTGTCTCTTCTTTGAGGCCAAACTCCCTTTAATCATTTTTCCAAATTCATCTTCTATTATTGTATGGCAGCTTTGACTTCCATCTACACTGATGTAATCATTGTGTACGTTGTTATCCTGGCTTTACTTACTTCTTATTACTTCAGTCCACTTAAGTGTTACCATGCTCTCTAAATTAGTCATGTATGTGATTTCTTAGTATTCATTATAATAATTCATTATATTGTTGTTGTTCTTGTGGTTCAGTCATTTCCAGTCATGTCCAGCCCTTCATGACCTCATCTGGAGTTTTCTTGGCAGAGATACTAGAATACTTGGTCGTTTCCTTCTCCAGCTCATTTTATAGATGAGGAATCTAAAGTAGAGTAAAGTGACTTACCTAGGGTCACATAGCTAGTAAGTGTCTGATGCTGGATTTGAACTCAGGTCTTCCTGACTCTAGACCCAGCACTCTGTTGACTGTGCCACCTAGCTGCCCAATCCATTATATTAATGTAGCACAATTTGTTTAACCATTCTTCAATTAATGGGCATTTATTTTGTCTCAAATGCTTTGCTACCTGCAAAAAGCACTGCCACAAATATTTTGATGCAGTATTAGACTTTTCTTTTACTCAGTGACCTCTTTGGAATACATGCCTAGCAGTAGATGCTCCAATTTAAAGGTTATGGACATTTTAGCCACTTTATTTGTACAATTCCAAATTGTTTTTCAACATGGTTGTACTAATTTACAGCTCCACCAACAATGCATTAGTGTGCCTATCTTTCCTGCCAATATTGACTATGCTCATCTAAAAGTCCTAATATTTTCAAAATCATGGTCACTACATTAACTTAGCCCCTCATCACCTCTTTAATGGATTATTTTTAATAACCTCCTAATTGGTCTTCTTGATCCCTGTTTCCCTTCTGTAATCTACCCTCCACAGAGGTATCCAAAATAATCTTCCTAAAACATAGTTGTGCCTATGGAATTGCTTTAATCCTACTGCTTCTAGGATAAAATACAAAGGTTTTTTCAAACCTTTCATAATCTGCCTCTAGCACTTTCTGTTCTAGAAAAACTGGATTACCTAGTAGTTGTTTCTTAAACTTGACAATCCATTTCCTCCCTACCTGCCTTCTCATAAACCATCCCACACCTGCAATGCTCTCCGTCCTCATCTCCATGTTTCACAATCCTTACGTGCCTTCTAGGCTTAGCTTGGGTTCCATCTCTTCTGGGAAAGTTGTCTTGACCTTTACAGTTAGAGTTTCCTCTCTATGCAAATTACATTATGTTTACTTATATGTATATATGAATATCCTCCAGAAGAATATGGGCTCCTTGGCGACAGAGACCCTCGTTGTTTTGTTTTGTCTTTGTATTGCCACCACTTATAGCACACTGCCCAGAACCTAGTAGGAGCTTAATAGTTGTTTGGTTTTTGGGGGTGGAGCCAAGGTGGCAGAGTAAAGGCAGGAACTTGCTTAAGCTCCCACACCAATCACCTCCAATACCTATAAAATATGACTCTAAACAAATTTTAGAGCTACAGAACCCACAAAGTGACAGAGAGAAACAAATCTCCCTCTGAAGGCAGCCTAGCAGGAGGACAGGGAAGGTCCATCATACTATGTAGGGAGCCAAGTGCAGTCCTGTGTGAGCTGCAAGGGCCCAGACCCAGGGTGGCCTGACCAGCAGCACAAACTGTTCAGGAGAGTGAATCACCAGCTGCTGTGGCAGCTTCCAAACTTCTCAACCCATAAATGCCAAAGAGAAAGTAAAAGGTCAGTGGGGAACTCTGGTGGAACTGGGTGACTGAAGTGCGTGGTCTGGCCCATATCCCCAGGACAAGAGGTGGCAGAGGCATGGCATTTGCAGCTGCTCTCACATGGCTGCCTCCAGAGCTCCTGGCCTACAGATCACAGGGGGACCAAGCAACCATTCAGAGGGTAATCATTCTTGCTTTGACTTGCTTGGATCTGAATCACAGTCTTGGGTGGTGGTCCTGGGGTAAGAAACACCAGTGGGCCAGAGTTTATGGTGGCTGTAGAGAGGGCACCCTCCTGATAGCTTTGGCAGCTGTCAAAACCCCAACAATTTGGGACACAACTCTCTCCACTGTGGAAGCAGAGTTCTACCATGGCAAAGAGCTCAAAAGTCAAGTAATTGGTTGGCAAGATGAGTAGACAGAGGAAGCACAAACAGATAATAGAATCCTTTTGGGGGGACAAAAAAAATGAAAACATGGAAACAGAAGAAGACTACAAAGTCAAAACTCCTGCATCAAAAGCATCCAAGAAAAATATGAACTGGTTAAAGGCCATGGAGGAGCTCAGGCAGGATTTTGAAAATCAAGTAAGAGAAGTAGAGGAAAAATTGGGAAGAGAAATAAGAATAATGCAGGAAAATCATGAAAAGTGAGTCAATAGCCTGCTAAAGGAGACTCTCCCAAAAAATACTGAAGAAAATAACACCTTGAAAAAAAACTAACCCAAATGGCAAAAGAGGCTCAAAAAGCTAATGTGGAGAAGAATGCCTTAAAAAGCCAAATTTGCCAGATGGAAAAGAAATTTCAATAACTCACTGAAGAGAATAATTTCTTCAAAATTAGATTGGAGCAAACAGAAGCTAATGACTTTATGAGAAATTAAGATACTATAAAACAGATCCAAACAAATGAAAAAATAGAAGAGAATGTGAAATATCTTATTGGAAAAACCACTAACCTGGAAAATATATCCAGGAGAGATAATTTAAAAATTATTGGACTGCCTGAAAGTCATGATCAAAAAGAGAGCCTAGAAATCATCTTTCAAGAAATTCCCAAGGAAAATTGCCCTGATATTCTAGAACCAGAGGGCAAAATAGAAATTGAAAGAATTCACTGATTGCCTCTTGAAAAAGATCCCAAAAAGAAAACTCCTAGGGGTGACTAGTTGGCACAATGAATAGAGCACTAGCCCTGGACTCAGGAGGACCTGTGTGCAAATCTGGCTACAGACACTTAACACAAAAACTAGCTGTGTGATCTTGGGCAAGTCATTTAATCCCAACTTCCCTGCCTTTTCCCCTCCAAAAAGAAAAAAAAAAGAAAAAAGAAAACTCCTAGGAATATTGTAGCCAAATTCCAGAGTTTCCAGGTAAAGGAGAAAATATTACAAACTGTCAGGAAGAAACAATTTGAGTATTGTAGAAACACAATCAGGATAACACAAGATCTAGCAGCTTCTACATTAAGGGAATCAAAGGGCTTGGAATATAATATTCTGGAGGTCAAAGGAGGTAGGATTAAAACCAAGAATCACCCACCCAGCAAAACTGAGTTTAATGCTTCAGAGGAAAATATGGTCATTCAATGAAATAGAGGACTTTCAAGTATTCCTGATGAAAAAACCATAGCTGGACGGGAAATTTGACTTTCAAATACAAGAAGTAAGTGAAGCATGAATAGGTAAATGGGAAAAAGAAATCAGAAGGAACTTATTAAAGTTGAACTATTTACATTCCTACATGGAAAAACAATAATTGTAACTCATGAGACTGTTCTCAGTATGCGGATATTTGAAGGGAATATATATATATATATATATACACACACACACACACACACACACACACACACAAACACACACACATATATATGTGTGTGTGTATACATATGTATGCATACATATATGTATATATAGGAGGGTGTATGTGTGTATAAATACACATGTGAGTGTGTGTATATGTGTGTACATGTATACATAGACAGAGGGCACAGGATGAGTTGAAAAGGAAGGGATGATATCTAAAAAAATAAAATAAGAGGTGAGAGGAATATAATGGGAATAGGAGGAAGAGAGATATAGAATAGGATAAATTATTGTATATAAAAGAGGCAAGAGAAAACTGTTACAATGGAGGGGAATAGGGGGAAGGTAAAAGGGAATGGGACAACCTTACTCATTGAATTTGGCTTAAGGAGGGAATAACATACACACTCAATTGAGCATCTTACCCTACAGGAAAGTAGTGGGGAAAGGGATAAGAGGGGGGATGATAGAAGGGAGAGCAGATTGGGGGAGAGGGTAATTAGAAGCAAATATTTTTGAAAAGGGACAGGATCAGAGGAGGAAATAAATAAGTGGGGGACGGTAGGATAGAGGGAAATAGTCAATCTTTCACAATGTAACTACTATGGAAACGTTTTGCATAACTACACATGTACAACCTGTATCAAATTGCTTATCTTCCCAGTTGGGGTAGGTGAGGAGAGAAGAAGGGAAAAAATTTGGAAATCAAAGTTTTAAAAACAAATGTTAAAAAATTGTTTTTTTACATGCAACTGGGAAATACAATATATAAACACTGGGGTATAGAAATCCAGCTTGCCCTCCTAGAAAGTTAGGGAGGGGGATGGAGAGGATATAAGAGAGAACAGATTGGGGGAAGGGATATTCAGTAGGCTTGATATCTTGGAGTGGGGGTAGGGGAAAGATGGGGAGAAAATTTGTAACTCAAAATCTTGTGGAAATGAATGTTGAAAACTAAAAATAAATAAATAAAAGTTTAATCAAAGGAAAAAAATAGTTGTGTGGTTTTTTAAATCAATAATGAATGGAATTATCTGATGACAGTAATCAATGATGTAACAGCCAAATGAAAATCTAAAGTGGCTAATTTTTTCTAGATCTCAGATATTCTGCATGTCTCTAAAGACACTTCTGATTGACCCAATTCTCTCAGCTGATAAAAGTTTGACATTCATATAATAGCTAAGTCATTTTCTTTTCCTAAATCCTCAATCCTCAATGTCTCAGTTGCTGAAAAATTATAAAATAGCAACAATTAGTTAGCATTTCTTTAAAACTACTATGAAAATACTATCAAAGTGCTTTACAAATATCTGATCTTCTCAATAACCCCTGGAAGATAGAGATGCTACTAATATCCGTGTTTTCTAGATAGTGACTTGCCCAAGGTCATACAGCTAGTAAGGGGCTGGGGCTAGATTTGAACTCAGTTCTTCTTAACTCCAGGTCTTTTGAACAGGAATTTAGAGGTTGCCCAGGTGGATTAAGGAGGACAATCCATATGTGAGTAGTTTTACATGAATCAGTAGAATGTAAATGCCTTCACGTCAGTGACCATTTCTTTTCTATTTTTGCATTCTCAGCACCTGGCAGACTACTTTTCAGGATAGAGTTTACACGTTCTTAGTATTTCAGTAAGTGCTCATTGAGTTAAGTGGGCTGCGGCATCAGGCTGGATTTCCACATACCATGAACCTCAAGGGATAATGGCAGCTGGAAACCTTCGCAAGCTGGCTCGCCTATTGGAACAAAGGGGCAAGCCTCCAATTCCAGTACAGTGATCTGCCCTTAGCCAAAGTAACAATTTGCTGCCAAGTATCGTAAATTCTGTTTATGTGGCCGGGTCCCAGAAGAGCATGTTTAAATTAATGAAGTATTTGTGCTAATGCAAAGTTACTAAATATACTGTACATAGTTTATCGGTCTCCAAAGATTTAGGTTATGGTAAAATATGCTTAATAATAAGGATGGGAGAGAGGGACTGGAACTGGGATTTAATTAGTATGGGGAAGTCTCAGGTGAGAAAACTTCCTCCATCAATTCAGGTCAGCACCTTCTCTACAACGGATAGGCTTGGCAAATTGCTGAGAGGTTCAGTGACTTGCCCAGGGTCTCGTAGGCAACATGTATTGGAAGTAAGACTTGAACTCACCTTTTATACTTCTGGCTCTCTATACTCACTAAACTGTGATGCTTCTATAAAAACAACAACAACCACAGCAACTGACATTTTTAATAAACATTTAAGGCTTTCAAAGTATGTACACATCTATCTATGTATATACATACATACATATGCACACATACTATATCATTGGGTCCTCACATCTGTCCTATAAAGGATCATCTCCATTTGTTTTTACAAATGAATCAACGGCTTTCACAAAATTAAATGACTTGCTGATGGTCATAGATCATGGAATCATCGATTTGGAGCTTGAAGTGACCTTGGAGGTCACTGAGTCCAAGCCCCTTCCTTTTAGAGAGAAGGAAACTGAGACAGAGACATGACAGCATTGACTTAGGATCACAAAGTGAAGTGAGTCAAAGGCAGAAATTAAGTCCAGGTTTTTTCATCATGTTTTGCATTATATATTCTTTGTCTCTGTCTCTCTGTCTCTCTGTCTCTCTGTCTCTGTCTCTGTCTGTCTGTCACTCTCTCTGTCTCTCCCTCTCTCTCTGTCTCTCTCTCAATCTTAACCTGTCTCTCTCTCTCTCTCTCTCTCTCTCTCTCTCTCTCTCTCTCTCTCATTCTCTCCCTCTCTCCTTTTCTCCCTCCCTCCCCCCTCCCCGTTCCTCCTCCCTTTCCTCCCTCTCAGCAATCAGGGTTAAATGACTTGCCCAGGGTCACCCAGCTAAAAAGTGTCTGAGGCTGGATTTGAAATCTCTTTGTGACTTAAAGGCCCATGCTCTATCTATTGTGCCATCTAGCTGCCCCCATTATGCTCTCTCAAATATAATCTCCTCCATATTTCCTGATCTAGTAGGCAATTCAGCATCTTCTAGTGACTCTGGGTCATTTTTCTAGTGTTGGTTTTTGTCCTGCCCCTCCCCCCTTCCTTCGTTGCCCGTTCGTTTTCGGTGAAGTTATAGGCTGAAATCTTTCATGATTATCCTACTACCTCAGAAAAATCTAATGCTGGCAGAAATCATCATGCAAATATTTGCAACCAGCAACAAGCGTAGAATCATAGCTGACATTTATATAACACTGGAGGGGTTACAAAGCACTTTCCATATACAATCTCAATGGATCTCTCATCGCCCCATGGCTTTGTCTCCATGACAACAAGAAAAGAAAGAGTTAAAAAGTGAAGAAGCCAGCCTTGTGACTGCTTGATCTTCACCATACCAGAAAACCAGTCTGTTTGTGCAAAGCTGAATCAAGCTCTACCACATTTCATACCACTACTCTTCGTGAACCATACGCTTCAGTCCAAAAGGACTACTGGCCATTCCCGGAACACGTCATCTCGTCTCCCTTCCCTGGACCTTTGTGTATGCCTCAATTGACATCTGGAATGGCGTCCCGATTGCTTTCATTTTTTTTTCTTTTTGGATATGTTTCTTTTTATAGAACCTTCACTTGCAAATATATATATACACACACACACACACACACACACACACACACACACACACACACATGCACACACACTCACATCTATAGAGAGAAACATCCCTTATAACAAAGACTGAAAAAGAAAGGATAGTCCAGTAAAAGGAATCAAGACATCAACTGTCTAACAATATACACAATGTTCCAGGCCCATCCCCACCTCTAGCCCCTAATACAGTGGTTCTCAACCTTCCTAATGCCATGACCCTTTAATACTCATATGTGGGCGTATCTGCATGTGGGTGGACCCACCTGGAGATGGATAGAGGAGCAGTGTCTCAGTTCCTAAGACCATTGGAAATATGTGTTGTCTGATAGTCTTAGGGGACCCCTGTGAAAAGGTCGTTCGACCCCCAAAGCAACCACGACCCACAGGTTGAGAACCACTGCCCTAATACCTCCTCAAATAACTTCTCCATTACTTTTGCTTTTTGAAATACAACCCTTCTCCAAGACTCCTATGACATGACCCGTCCTCTTTGAAAATTTCCCTGCAATGACCACCTCATTGCTTTCTTCATACTTGTCTCATATACTTTCCACATTCTAATTTACATTATAGTTTTGTATAAGTGCTAGGTAGCGCCATAATGGATAGAGTTTGAGGCCTGCAGTCAGAAAGAGTCATCTTCCTGAGTTCAAATCTGGTCTCAGACACTTACTAGCTGTGTGACCCCACGCAAGTCACTTAACCTTGTTTGCCTCAGTTTCCCCATCTGTTAAATGATCTGGAGGAAGAAATGGAAAACCACTCGAGTATTTCTGTCAAGAAAACTCCAAATTAGACACAGCTCAAAAATGACTGAACAATATGTGCTATATTCCTCTTAAGCAGTTACAAGCTCCATGAAGGCAGGGGCTATATCATATCCATTTTTGTATCCCTTTACAACCTAGCAGTATTTTGCTCATAATAAACATTTAATAAATCTTTTTTTTGTCATTAGTATCAATGTTTTTTACATTTGTTTTAATGAATTGAAATAACGAGGATATCTACTATCTCTAGCTAAATGTCATTTTCCTTTAAAAAAACATACAATTCTAAAGCAAATTCAACTTACATATTTCAAAATTTCAATTCCAAATTTCTCTGTTAGACAGAATGGAGCTTGGAAATATCCTCCTCTTGGCTATATTTTGAATTTAGCTACTGATTATTTATATAAGATGAAATTATGCCATATATTTCTTTTTTAAAAAATTCTTTTTTATTATCATGAGTTTGACAAATATAAATTGACATGAATATTTGTTTATATGAAGAAGAACACAAAAAGAGGGTCATATATGAAATTGTGAAAATTTCTCAGTATAGTTTGCTTTGGTGAATATCTGTTAAATTTTACATGGTAGTAATGCTACTCTGCATTTCTGGGTCCCCATTTTAACTTCCTTCTGTTCTCATCTGTATATTTTAAAAATATTTCATTGATGCCCTTTTCTTTCCCTTTTTTTTTTGAGGTTACTATCACTACCCTTATCTCTTCTCTATAAAGCTCCTCAATCCCCACCCTACTCCTACACCAAATAAAAGTCATCCCTTGTAAGCCATAAGTATAGTTAGACAAAACAAGCCCACACATTGGCTGGGTCAGAAGATGAATTTTACATCTCTAGCCCATTCCTTCTCTGCCAAGAGATGAGAAGCATTCATCTTCAGTGTTCTAGAGTTGTAACTGGTCCATGGAAAAGATTATAGTTCTTCAATCCTTCAAAGTTGTTTTCCTTTGAGATGTTATAGTCACTATAAAAACTGATCTCCTTGTTCAGTTCACTTCATTCTGTATCAGTTCATACAAGTTCTGACAGGTTTCTCTGAATCTATCCCTTTGATAGCTTCTTAGAGGGCCATACCATTCCATTAACATTCATACTCTACAATTTGCTCAGCTGTCCCATATCTGACAAACATCCCCTCATTTTTCTTTGCTATGACAGACAAAAGTGATGCTATAAATAATTTTTTGTATCTATGAAGCCTTTCTCTCTTTCTTAGATCTCCGTACGGTATGTAGCTAAGTAGGGTTTTGTCAGAGCAAAGAAAATGATGATGGTTCTAATATTGATGATGATGATGATGATTTACATAGCACTTTAAAGTTTGCAATATGTAAATTGTTTACGTAAAAAAGTTTACATACATAAATATACATTAAGCAAAATGCTTTACATATATTACTATATTTGATATTCACAACCACCCTAGAGAACGGGTGCTATAATTATATCCATTTTACAGATGAGAATCTGACTTGTCCAGAGTCACACAGCTAATATAAGTGAGGATTTGAATTCAAGTCTTCCTGAGTCCCAAACCCTGCTCTACTGCATTGCCTAACTCAGTGGTTCTCAACCTGTGAGTCGCAATCCCTTTGGGGGTCGAACAACCCTTTCACAGGGGTTTCCTAAGACCATCAGAAAACACATATTTCCGATGGTCTTAGAAACCTAAACACTGCTCCTCTATCCGTCTCCAGGTGGGTCCACCTACATGCAAATACGCCCACATGTGAGTATTAAAAGGTCATGGCATTAGGAAGATTGAGAACCACTGGCCTAGCTGCTTCAAAAGATTTTGGGACAGTGATAGTGATACTAAACAATGAAGATCCTGATTCTCTTAGTGTTGTTTACATTGTTGTTGGTCATTGTATCTATTTTTCTGTTGGTTCTGCATACTTTGCTCTGCTCTCCAATATGTCTTCTCAAGTTTCTCTGAGTTCCTCATCTTCATTGCTTCATCATGCATTCAATGTTCTAGACAAATTTGTACCTGAGTTGGGCCTTCTCTGTAGGTAGTTCCATGTGAACTGTTTTTGTACTCTTGTAGTGGCCTATTAACTGACCAACCCAGTTGTGATCTCTCCCTGATTCAGTCCATTTCCCAAACGATTGCCAAAGCAACCTTCCTTAAGTGCAGATCTGACTCTCTGTCACTCCCCTACTTAATAAATGCCAGTGTCTACTTTTAGGATATCTTAAAAGTGGTCCTTTGGATAAGATGTAAAGTCCTCTGGCTTTTAAAGCTCTTCATGGCCTTTTTCTAGCCTATCTTTTTCACCCTATTTACATCACTACTGATCCTATATTATACAGTCTAGCCAAAAAGGCCATCTTGACATTCTCTAATGCAGTTCTCAATCTGCTGCCTTTCTGACTTTGCACCAGCTGTCTTCCCATAAGAGAATGCCCTCTCTCCTCGCTTCTGCCTTTTAGAATGCCTCACTTCCTTCAGGACTCAGATGAGGCTCCATCTTCTCCATAATGCCTTTCGTGATTCTCTATCACCTTCCCTCCCTGAATACCTTGTTGTTATCCACCTTCACCTAGTTTTCTATTTATTTCGTGCACACTTACATAGACTCTCCCAATAGAATGTGAGCTCCTTGAGAGCAGAGACTGCTCTGCTTTTGTCTTTGAATTCTTTGGGCCTATGACACTGCCCAGAACACTGTAGGTGCTTAATAATTGCTTGCTTATTGACTGATTGATAGCTACTGACCCAACTTATGGGATCAGAAATCAGAGGTGGAGAAGGTTTGGAAATGGAAAAGATCTCATAGAAAAGGTCCTAACAGGGGAGGCTATATGGTGCAGTGAGTAGAACACCAACTCTGGAGTCAGGAGGACTTGAGTTCAAATGTGACCTCAGACATGTAACACAAAAACCAGCCATGTGACCTTGGGCAAGTCACTTAACCCCAATTACCCTGCCTTCCCCCTCCAAAAAGAGAAAGAAAGAAAGAAAGAAAGAAAGAAAGAAAGAAAGAAAGAAAGGAAGGAAGGGAGGAGGGAGGGAAGGAGGGAGGGAGAAAGGAAGGAAGAAACGAAGGAAGGAAGAAACGAAGGAAGGAAGGAAGGAAGGAAGAAATGAAGGAAGGAAGAAATGAAGGAAGGAAGGAAGAAAGGATTCTTACATTCTAAGGTTCACTTTACAGATGAAAAAACTAAGACCCAGAGAAATCAATTAGTGCCCTTTGGTATTGCATTTTTATACTATTACCCTTTGGAAGCTGTTTCTTCATAAATAGTATTGTCAGTTATGGGAAATCATGAGAACCTGTAAGAAATAAACTGTCTTCCTGAATTTATTGGCAGGCTCCATGTTGGAAGAGTCAAGATCACCATATGGGTCATAACAGTTAACTGTTTGTGAAAATTGACAACGGAAATAAGTCAAACTATGACAATCTTCAGAACGTTTTTAGTCTATGCTTGGTCTTGGTATCTCAAAAAATATTTCTTTGGGCAAGAAGCATTTAACGGGAGTTTACTACGTGCCAAGAACCGTGCCAGGCACTAGGAAAGGGACAACACCAAAATCCGGCCATCCCTGCTCTTGAGGAGGTTATATTCTGCTGCAGCTACAAGTGTCTTACAACATTAACACAAGTAAGTAAAAAATTCCCTCCTCCTAAAAAAAAAAAACATACAATTTTAATCTACATCTGTAATTTCACTAAGGGTGCTTCCAGTGAAAAAACTCCCTCTTCCAACGTAGACTGGCAAATGGTCTACAACTTACAGTCTTAGAGAGTAATCTGAGAGGTGAAGTCACTTGTCTAGGATCACACAGCTAGTAAATGTCTGGGGCAGAATTTGAACCCAGGTTGTCCTGACCCCAAGGCTGGCTTTGTATTTGCTATACCACATTTCCTTTCATATTTTGTATAAATACAAAGAAGATAAATAGTGTAATGGATCTGGAATGGCCAATGGAGGAACAGTCTTTATGCATAGATATTCCCTGTCTGAGTCAAGTCCAAACGACCAGGTAGAAACTTGGGATAAGCCAACTTCCAGCCACGGTGATGTGGGAGTTTAAATTGTGATGATAAAGAGTTCTCTAATTCATTATTGAAACTGGAGAAATTGATGATTCAAGGACTGATGAGCCATTACTAAGTGTTAATACAAAAGGGGTGATCTATTTTTTTGCCTAAAAACTTTGAAGAGGGAGTGCTTCACTGAGTTCACTCCTAAAAGTTCAGTTAGGGGGAAGTCTACATGACTGGTATTTCACCCAGTTGATCGTATGACACGTCCCAAACAGTTTTAGGCAAGTCTGGACCTGGGATGGGGCCACTTCTCTTTTGTGTTTGCTCATTCTGGACCATAAGTGAATAAATATTCTTAGATGGGAATGCCCAGATGACCTTGTGAGTTTGAGAGATAACAGAACTCTTGTCAGCAACCAAATTCAATTCTGACTAGTCCACTAGAGCAATTGTAATCGATGCTATCTGAATCTGGAACAGTGACACACCAAAGGTAAACGGATGAGGACCAATAATTCCCAAAAGGCAGAGAGCTTTAAGAAGTAAGATTTCTAGTGTCCCCTGAGACAAGGGCCAGATATGTACTCAAGAGAGATATGAATCCTTAGATCCCAGCTAGACTTGTTGCCTCACAGGGGAACTTGATGAGACATCCACAAAGGGGAAAAAGAACTTTCAGTGCCAAGAAATGGGAGGGACCCATTTGGCCTACATTTTCTCTACACATGCGTCCTACTATCTTCCTGTTTTAAGATTGTGCCTGCTCTCCCCTAGGACCCACGTATGTAAGGGAAAATTGAATCTCATGTTTTGGGGGAATATTTTATAGCAACTCTTCTTGCTATGCCTTCTAAGTAAATTTCCTTTCCAAATGCCATCAGGTTGATTGTTAATAAGAAGCCCACCAAAGGGGTCTCAGGAGCTACACAACACTGGAAACACTTCCTTAGGATTGCGACATCCAGTACTCTGAGAGTTGTACTATTCAGCCACCATCTGGAGAGCCCACCCTGTGGGTTGGAAAGAGTGGCCCTACAAGAGTCAATTAGTATCAGACAAATAGTCTGGAAGTTTTTCAGGTTGAATGACCATATCACAAATAGTGGCGTGACTAGCTTGTTGTCAATGAGGCTATCATGGTCCATTGTAGTACTGGATGTTGGACCTGAAGCAAGTCACTTAACCTCAGTGCACAGCAACTAAGATTCGAAATTGCAGTTTATTTGCTAATCTTCATTGGTTGAAGGATTTTCCTTATGCAGCTCTACTGGACTCTGACAAAGTCACAGGTCTGTACTAAAAATAAACCAAGGCAAAAGCATAGTTAAGAAAAAATGAGACAGAAAGGGTAAGGGAGAGGGAGAGAGGGAAAGAGGGAGAGAGGAAGAGAGAGGGAGCGAGAGAGGGAAGTGGGGGACAGAGAGAGAGAGAGGGCAAGAGAAAGATTGTGCTTTATAGTTTAACCATTTACCCAGCTAATTAATTAATGATTATTTGAAAAAGCAACAGAAATCCACAATTATTTAGCTAGTTCCTTAACTGAAGTTGTTTCCTGTGTCTGAATGGTGTGTACTGAGCTCTTAATGAATAGCTAAAGGCCAGGATCACTCATTGAGAAGTGTAGGGGACCTTCAAGGCCCCCATTTTACAGATGAGAAAATAGACACCCAAAGAGGTTAAATTACTTGGCCAAAGTTAAACAGGTAGTAGTGGTAGAGCTAGGATTCAAACCCAGGTCCTCTGACTCTAAATCCTATGTTCTTTCTCCTATACCACGTGACTTCCTTGACTCCAGAGAAGTTGGAACATTGAATTTGGAGTCAGAAAACCCTGACTTGAATTTCACTTCTTCCATTTAACCAGTCATATGAACTTGGGCAAGTATATAATTCCATCAGCTGGTGTCCATTTCTTCATCTGTAAAATGGGTGTAACAGTTACTCAATCAACTAGCATTTTTAAGAATCTGCTCTGTGCTAGGCACTGTGTCTTCTGGACCCCAGACCCAATGCTCTCTCCACTGAGCCTCCTGGCTGCCTCATAATAAAATGACTTACTCAATGCTACCCAGATAATAAGTATCTAAAACAGAACTTGAACCCAAATTTTCCCATGTCCAGGTTCAATGTTCTCTCTACTACACATTGAACTTGGATATAGGAAGAGCTGGGTTCAAATTCTGCTTTAGACACTTATGTACAAGTCTCTCTACTACACAGCATTGCCTCAACAGGCTAATGAAATGGTTTCATTTGCTTATTGACATCAAAACACCTCTTGTCTGACACAATTCCATATTTCTGTATTGGTCAGGTATGGAGGCAGCCTGAGAATCCAATAGCATCCTTCCAATCCTGCCCAAGAAGGCTGATCATCTCCTGTTTCTGAAACTCAAATTGTTTCATCTGTTACCTCAGGAATATTCTCTTTCTGTTTTGTGAGTACAACCCTGCTATGGGCCCATGTGAAATCATCCAAGATAGAATAAGTTCTGGAGAAAAACATCAGCATTTACTTTGTAGAAATGTTGATAAGGAAGGGAATATTTGAAAGTGTAATCATGACTAGGCAAACATTCACATATTAATTGACCACCAGGATGATTGGTATGCACCTGAGCGTCTTTTTCCTGTAGCATTGGTATGTGTGTGTATCTATGTCTACAGATACGAATATATATAGATATGCCTATGTCTATAAACATATCTAGATCAATAACTCACAATATAAAGAGATAGAGAGAGATCCATAGAGAGATAAAGAGATCCCTAAAGAGATCTATATATGTAGATATATATGTGTGTGTGTGTGTGTGTGTGTGTGTGTGTGTGTGTATAGATACCCCCTTGCTACAGAAAAAGTAGCAAAGTTCTTAAGAGGAAAATGTATATCTGTACATGCATTTGTACACTTACGTGTACCTAAACACATATGTATATGTATATCTATGTGTGTAGATATCCATATATGTTCACATGTGTGTACATGTACACATTTTTCCTCTCAAGAACTAGTCTGATCTGTAGTAATATAAAGGAGTAAATGAGTCACCCCTTGAGCTCACAGCATTGAGAAAGCTGTCCATAGGAAGAGGCAGAGATGAGATTGTAACATGAAAAAGATACGACAGAGGGTCAAAGCAAAAGGTTTAAGGATAAATAGAGATGTAGATAAAATCAGGCTGATTTGATGGGGAAAAGAAAGAAAGACTCAATGGATCTAAAGGGCAGATGATAAAATACTTTGTATTCTTCTCCAAGAGAGCAGATGCTAAAACAAGAATACATTTCTTTTTCTTTTTTTTTTTTTCAGGTTGAATGACCATATCACAAATAGTGGCATGACTAGCTTGTTGTCAATGAGGTGAAGATGTGGCTATCATGGTCCATGGTCCATTTTTCTTTTTGTATGTGCAAAGAGTTTGAGATACTTGATATCATTCAATGATATGCTGCCATTAAGAATGAAGAAAAGAGGCAGTTGTGATACAGTGGGAAGGGCACTGACTCTGGGATCAGAGGACCTGGGTTCAAATCCTACCTCTCCTATTTACTACCTGGGTGACCCTAGGGAGGTCACTTCATTTTTCTGGGCCTTAGTTTCCTCAGCTGTAAAAGGAGGGGATTGAATTAAATGGTCTTGAGATTCTTTCTGACTCATGAGGTCAAAAAATCTTGATATTTCAGTATAAGCAACAGACACTGATATTATCAAAAAACAATTCTAGCAAAGACCTTCTACCCTAAAGGTCCAGGCCAGGAAGATAAGTGACCCCCAAAATAAATGCTAAATCAATCCCCTATAAATAACAGAGAGGGAAAAAAAGACCAAGATCCAGATCATCTTTGAAGTAGTAAGGGATGGGTGACTGAGACTAGAGTTGTGATTTCATTGGCATAAGGGAACTCTCAGGGAAAGAAATTCCTTTTACTAATGCATGTTAATAACCTTTTCAACTTATTCTTGGACTACTGAGTGGTTAAGTGATTATCTAGGGTCACATAGCCATTATGTGTCAGTAGTAAGACTTGAACCTAGGTCTTTCTGACTCTGAGACTGTCTCCTTATCTGGCACACAATACTGTCTGTCATATAATATTATACAGGGTGTTCCAAAAGTTTTAGGGCAGTTTTAAGCTACTGAAGTTTAAAATCACCCTAAGACTTTTGGGATACCCTGTCTCAGATGGCAATAATGACTGGAAATCCCTATTTTCAAGTTAGCTCCTTCTGCACAACTTACAGAACAAAGGAGCTGTCTGTAACACCGTGAGGTTAAGCAATTTGCTCAGGCTCACCCAGTCTGTATATGTCAGAGGTAGTATTTGAACACAGGCCCTACTGGCTTCGAGCCTGGTACCTCTATGTTCCATTGAGCTAGTTATAATATAAACAGAAGACTGTGTGTCTACACATGCTGATATTTTTTAGGGGGAGGGAGGGAGGTGGGTGGAAATTTGATCCCAGAGTTATCTAGTACCTTTGAATCAAAGGGGAAGGGTAAAACTTTCTTAGACATTAACTCACTCTGTTTTGGGTTGGGTGATAGGCTTTTGGAAAGCACTGCTGAACTCACTCTGTTTTGGGTTGGGTGATAGGCTTTTGGAAAGCACTGCTGATATAGACCCTAAAAGGCCCTAGGTAAAAGGAAATTGTGTTACCTAATGCGGCCCACCCCTCTTTTGAAACTGACCCTTCATGGATATCTCCATCAGGAAAGGCTTTTTAAGTGCTCACTATTTAAAAAAAAATGGTGTGAAAAAGGAGAGCCTTTAAAAACCACTAGGAATAATGGCTACCATTCATCCCACAAGGTTACCCTACATCTCCAGTGTCCTGGTTCTCAACTGGGCTTGCTGACTCTCCTCCAGAAAGCCTTGGCAGAGATTAAGACACAAGAACTATCTGATGAAAAATACAGGGTCCACCAGGGAGGACTTCACTAGCCAGACCCATCAGGCACTTTCTCTTGTATGCAGACCTTAGACTGCCTGCACATTTAACTACAGAGCAAATGGTACCAGGTGGTAACACATTACTCCCAGAGAGCCTCAGCAGGTTATAACATAACAATCATTTCACTATTCAATAGAATGTTGAAAAGTGAGTTCAAAAGAGGCTTTGAAACAGGTTTTCCTCAACTTCACTAATTTCCTAAATTTTTTCTCCTGAGTGAGAGAGAGTTCTCAGTCTCCAATAATTATGGTGGTTATAACACCACACACTAAGAAGCAAAAACATTTTGCAGAGAGATCTCATAGAGGAATAGAAAATACACTGGTTTCAGAGAAAATGTATATTGGGATCCTGCCTTTAATATTCATCATTGTGGTGACCATGGGTTCACCCCTATGATGAAAAGTATAAAAATACCCAGCAGAAACTACTCTTGTGAGAAGGGAGTCCATGGGCTTTATGAGACTGCCAAAGGGGTTAATAATCCCCAAACAGCTTAAGAACCTTTGAGTTCAATGTTCTAGACTGACTGTTGAATTGCCTGAGCATTGGCCAGGATCATAAATTCACTCCTGAAAGAGAATGTGAAGTGATGTCAACAGTGCTGGGTTGGATTCAGGAAAGACCTGGGGTTAAATTCCCAGGGCTGATGTTTAGCACTGAGTGACAACGACCGTAAGTTACTTTGGCTCTTGGAGGTTCCTTATCCCTAAAATGGAGCCAATAGTATTTTGCTATTTGCCCAACAGGACTGTTTGGGGAAACCACCTTATAAACCCAGTGCTGCAGAAATGTGAGTTGCTGCTGGGTGTGGTGGAGGCGTGTCCCTGCGATCCTTGCTTCTCTTCAGGCTAAGCTGCTGGATTGCTTGAGAGTGGAAATTCTAAGCTATGGCGTATTGTTATTGTCATGGCTGTTCATTTGTTTCAGTCATGTTTGATTCTGTGACCCCACTTGAGGTTTTCTCAGTAAAGCTACTAGAATGATTTGCCATTTCCTTCTCCAGCTCATTTTACAGATGAGGAAATTGAGGCAAACAGGGTTAAGTGACTTGTCCAGGGTCACACAGCTAGGCAGTGTCTGAAGTTGGATTTGAACTTGGGTCTCCCTGACTTCAGACCTGGTATTCTCACTGCGCCACACAGCTGCTTAAAGTGTAGTAGGATAGTGCTAAAGTTGATTAGATATGCACTGTCTAGCATCAATTTACTGAGCTTCTGGACTAGAGGGCTACCAGCCTGCCTAAGGAGAGGTGAAGTGGCCTGGGTCAGAAATAGAGCAAGTCAGACGTTCCCTTTGATCACCTTAGTGTTAGGGGTTGACCTTATGAGTAACTGCTACACTTCCAGTCTGGGAAAGAAAAGAAAGGAAAGAAAGAAAGAAAGAAAGAAAGAAAGAAAGAAAGAAAGAAAGAAAGAAAGAAAGAAAGAAAGAAAGAAAGAAAGGAAGGAAGGAAGGAAGGAAGGAAAGAAGGAAGATAGAAAGGAAGGAAGAAAGGAAGGAAGGAAGATAGAAAGAAAGAAAGAAAGAAAGAAAGAAAGAAAGAAAAGAAGGAAGGAAGGAAGGAAAGAAGGAAGGACGGAAGAAAGGAAGAAAGAAAGAAAGAAAGAAAAGAAAAGAAAGAGATGAAAGAAATAAAGAGAAAGAAAGAAAGAAAGGAAAGAAAGAGACTAAGAGAGAGAGAGAAATAGAGAAAGACAGAAAGAGAGAAAGGAGAGAGAGAGAGAGAAATAGGAGAGAGGGAGGGAGGCAGGAAGGAAGGAAGGAAACAAAATCTCATCATAAACTTGTATAGTCCAGCAAATCTGATTCTTCCAATGCCTATGTGGCTCATCATTTCTTTGGAAAGTGGTGACTGGCATATTTCATCTCCAGTCTTCTGTAGTTAGCAGGTTTATCATTGCATTGATCAGAGTTCTGAAGTCTTTCAAATTATTTTTTCTCTAAAATGCTGAAATCATATAAGTTGTTCTCCTAGTTCTGTTCATTTTACTCTGCATCACTTCACAGAAGTTTGCCCGATTTTCTCCAAAAGATCCATTTCATCGTTTTATATTGTCCAATAATATTTACGTATCACAATTTGTTTAGTCATTCCTCAGTAAGAGGTTGCCCCTTTAACGTCCAATTTACCAATGTTTTTCCCATTATATCATTCTGGGGGGGTTTTCTCACTATCCCTTGATATGTAGAAGATACATGTTGAATGTTGCAAATGGGCTGTCCATCTTTCTTGTACTATAGAAAAGATAAATTCAAACTAAGAAGTGATCCACATTTATCAGGAGAATGGTCAGAATCCTACCAAAGGTTACTCCCTATAGTATTTTTGGTAGTACTGTGGGCATAGTAGTACATTTGGTAGTACTGTATTCATTCATTATGGCTGACTTCTTTCAATAGTGATGAATATGACCTTTCTTGCCGTGTGAACGGCCTATCTTCTTTTTCCCATTAAACATCCCCCTACCTGACATCTCTCAAGTACTTCTGTACTCTTCCTTATTTCTAACTGTAGCTAATAAATCTCTCCATCTCCTTTACTTAAGGTTCAGCACAACAGATTAAGTGGGAAGTGCTCATTCATCAGTGGTAGCACCCATACAAGCTTCCAGAACTAGCAACCATCAGACTGAATGGAAGTCAACAGGAGTCACTGCTTGGTAAGTCAGAGACTTGGTAAGGAAGCAGTGGCAGGCAAAGTCTTGATCTGCCCAACATGTGTTATGTATGACAACTTGCTCAGACCTACCATGGACCTCTCTGTTGCCCTCTGAGTGACTCTCATAGCTAATTCTTCAGATTTAACATAAGAGTTCCATGACTCATAGCTCCTAGGCACCTTGACAGATCATTGGTACTAAAAAAAGATGGATCTCCCATCTCTTACCATTTTGTTTATTGCAAAATAAATATATTCCCAACAGTGAAGGTTCTTGTATTCTCAAAGGTCTCCCTGCCATACAGAAGTCACTCAAGCATCCTATGACTGTGGCAATAACCATTTGTCATGAAGAAAGTGAAATGAATGGACTGAATATGCTGACTAAGAAAGTACCATATGTAAGAAAATGTTCTTGGGAACTGAGATTTAATCCAGGAGTTGAGTGGAACATTTTATGGCGTTTTGCAAATGGCTTTTAGTCCTTGCATTCTTTCCATGACCATATCCAACACAATTTAAAACACTAACAACTGAATCCCAGAGTTATTTTGAACTTCAAGTTACCTCCCCTTAAAAGTCCATGATGAGTCCCTCCTTTTTATTTTTTTTTCTGAAACAGCAGAGAAAGCTTTTACCATGTGCAGATTTTACACATTTGTGCTATGTTTGGAAAGTGACATCATTTTCAAGGGCCCCTTGACTCCTAAGAAAGTCTGATATAGCCCAACAAAGGGCAAAGGAACTGTAACTGCATGGTTTCAATAGTTTTCCGATGTCAAAGAAGTCAGCAACAAAGTCAACTAATTAAACCCCAGAAAGTGATAGGAGCCAAAAAGAGTGATTCCTTTAAGCCAACTAAAAACAACCTATAAGCCCCAACCTTGAATTAGTCTTGTCTGCAGTGACTTCTATTGACTGTTATTCAGCCTGATGGTAGACAGTTCTGGATTCTGGTACAGCTGCTATCACCAAAAGTATTTGCACGTCCCGCTTAATCCCTTGTGGTGAACCTTAAGTGAAGGAGCTGGAGTGATATGGTAACTACAGTCAGAAAGTTGGAAATCATTTGAGAGATCCTTCAATCCCTCTCTTTCATTTACCCATGATAGTAAAAGCCCTTGAGCTGATCTTAGAGGCCATGCAATCCAATCTCTCCCTTTTAGAGATGAGAAACTCAGTCCCAGAGAGCTGAAGTGATTAATTCCAGGTCAGAGCCAGGACTTGAACCCAGGTCTTTTGACTGTGATTATAATTTCCCTTCTTGCTTCTACATCATGCTTCTTCCCATTTCAATAACATTATTAATAATAACTTACATTTATATAATGCTTTATAGCTTGTAGAGTGACTTAAAATATTATTTAACTAGATCCTCCCCAAAATCCAGGGAGGTATGTACTGCAGGTATATTCACCAACACACTCCCATTTTACAGATAAGAAAAGTGAGGTTTGTTGAGGTGACTGACTTGCCTATAGTGACAAGCTAATAAATTATCAATGTAAGATTTGAACATAGCTCTTCTTGTCTCCAATTTCTGAACTCTAGCCACAATTCTGCAGTACTTCTTGGGTATATTAAAAACAATTAATTGTATTTTTGTTTCTTTTTTCCTCCATATCTATTATATTTGTAATATATGCACCCCTAGAATCTTGGTTTGAAAAATGAATAAATAATCTGCCAGGGTTCTTGGCTAGCCTCCTCTAGTGATGGGTTTACAGGAAACCTTAGATATGATTGTACTACCTTGTCATATCTTAATAGTTTTGGGGGAAGGGTAGAACTCAAAAGAATAGTCATTAAATTATAGACTTGGAAAAATCTTCTAGACTGATGTTGTATTCTGACTTTGGACAAAAACAAAGTAGGAGTGTAGATGGTATGAATTGCCCACTGTAAAAAAAAAAAAAGAGCCATGAAGGCAAGACTGATACAAGGAGAAAACCTATGTAAATTAGCAATATTAAAGGATGATATCTTCTCTTTGGACTTCCATCATGTTTTTGATAAATTTAAAGGACTGATCATCAGTCTGGAATTAGGAAGACCTGAGTTCAAATTCAACTTCAGATACTTATTAGCTGCCTGACCCTGGGCAGGTCAAAAGAAGCCTATCCACTGAATGGGTGTTTTCTCACTCAAAGTGAGAACCTTAAAACACCTTAGCCTAAAAGGGCCATGAATATCCGACCATTGGACTCCCATGACTCTGGAGAAGAAAGTGAGACTGGTAACTTTGCACAGCCCTCCCTCACTCAAACTCAACTACAAGTCATGTCATCATCTCCCTGATGTCATGATCCTCTTTGAGAATGAAGGACAAACAGAATAGACTCAATCTCCTTAACTACAAAATAAAGATAATAATAGCATTTACCTCCCAGGGTTGTGAAGACCAAATGAGGCAATATTTGTAAATCACTTAGCTCATAGTGGTACTTCAAAGCACTTAGCACATAGTAAGAGCTTCACAAACATTTATTCACTTCCCTTCCAGTTCCATCAGTCTCCCTCCTCCCTCCAGTCTCTCGCTTCTGAAATCTATTCTCCACACACATCATAAACTGACATTCCTAAAACACAATTCAAATCATATAAAAAGCAAAAACAAAAAAAATTCAGTGGTTCCCCAGGGCCTATTAGATAAAAATATTAATTCTTCAATTTGCCATTAAAGTCCTTCAAAATCTGGCTCAAACTGATGAGGTGCTTGTGCTCAGACCCCAGCCTTAGGAGCTTTCTCTTCCCAGCCCACAGACCCTGTCTCTGGCAATAACTCATGAGGGGGCCCCAGCAAGGCCAACCATCTCTGTTACAAAGACAAACTGACCTCTGTAGAATTCCCCTTACATAAACAGGACTATCTTGTACCAGCATTACTATCATGGACTGATTGCCATGGTTATCATATACAATCGAGAGGCCAAGCTATAGATGTCAACTCCCCAGGGTTTCCAGTAGTGAATGATGCCTGCGCCCAAGGTACAGAGAGCTTCCTGTGGAGTCAAGAAACAGCCAAGCTTGGAAATCAAGAGCCCATCTTTAGAGAGAAGTCTCCAGGAGAGAAAGGACTTCCTGGCCCAGCAGTTATGGAGTTGTGAGGTGCCTTGGTACATACAGTTCTCTCTCTACCTTCATGCTCACTTTTCCTGGAGATGTTTTGTGTATTTATGGAAGAGTGTGCTGCATTTTGAACTGGTGAGGAAGGTTGTCCTATAGCTATTGATTTTATGTTGCCATCTTTGCTAAGGAAAAATTATATCTACTCTCTGACTATTAATGAAAAACATATCGGTGGAAACATATGAGCTGTAGTATTAGGAGTATAGACTCACCCCAGTACCCTAAAGCTAAGGTAGCAGCCACCCTCTGGGAGATCCAGCCCACCTGTATGAGTATAAATTGGAACAGAAGAGGGCATTAGATTTGCAATATTTCCCCAACCTCAACAATATATCCTTTTGTGTATTTTAAGCTAAAATGTTTTACAAAGTGCTTTATTCCAATTACTTTCTTGTGTTCAAAATTCCTTTTTCTTTAAAATGCCTGATATATCAGGAAGAGAAGCAATTCATGGATCAGGGGCACTTGGTGAGTAGGTAATGTTTTAAGCATCACTATCAGTCACCCACGTCTTTCTTTCACGGACTTTGATGAAAAGGACAGGATGTCTGTCATGTGACTTCGCTAAAATGCCCTGCTTCTTATCTTTGCCTGAGCTTGATAGCATGTGGCAGACAGGAGGGCACCAGCACATTGCTGCTAAGTCCCTCCCCATGCATTGAATACATTGTAAGATAAGGTGGAAGAAATCTGGCATTAAGTACCAGTCCCTTGTCACTGTATCAGATAACAGGCAAAGCAAAATGGAATAGGTGGGTGATCTTTAGGGTGACTTCCAGTTCTCAAATTCCTTTGATTCCAAAGTGATTTCTCCCCTTGCTTTAAAAAATGTAATCAGTGGCATATGGTGTGACCTCAAAAGCTTACATTGGAAGAAACTTATAATTCCGGGCTTCATAGAGTAAAAACTAAAATTGGGCTGAGTCAGAACAAGCCCATACCAAGTGAAATGATCCATAACACATTGCCCTTTATATGTGAAGGTGCAGCTTCTGAGATATCAAGAATAGCTTTGGCGGGGGGGGGGGGGGGGGAATGATCTTCAGTGATCAGCTCTTCAATGTGTTGCTACTCTGACATACTTATAATAAACTCCTTTTAACTCTCACCAAAAAAAAAAAGCTTTTTTTTCTCTTCAGTGTTAGTAGTGAGACATTGCATTGAGAAAGCATGTGATCAAAAGGACTCCCAAACTCATATTTCTAGAGTTAGAAGAGACCTCAAGGGTCTGAAGAACCTTCAAACTGTAGGGGGGTGGGCTAAGGAATTGTGCCCAAGGTCACACAGAGAGTGTCAGAGTTGGGTTTTGGACTCAGACCTTCTGATTCCAGAGCCAGGGTAACAGGATGGTTAGGGATCCAGGGATGGCGCGTGGCCACAAAACAGAACTGATCTGTGGTTTTGCCTCTAACTTACCCAATGGCAAATCAAATCCCAAGTCCTTTGGTTCACTAGCAGGTTAAAAACAACAGGAGTAAATGAACCATTTCACTAAATGTGAGCACCATAGAAACAGACTGATACTTACTATCTTACTTTGTATAGTTATAGTCAGGTGGATAAGCGGTTATTAAGCACTTACTACATACATGTCACTGTGTTACATGCTGGGAATACAAAGAAACACAAACCTACTTCCTCCTCTCAAAGAGCCTACGTTCTAATGGGGAAGAGGACATGGAAATAACTAGCCACATATAAGATATAGGGAAAGGGAAGGGAAGAAATATTTATTAAGCACCTCCTATGGTCCAGGCATTACGCTAAGCTCTTCAGAAATATTATCTCATTTTGTAGACAGAGTATTTGGAAGGCAAAATCAGAGAGGAAGGCAATTTCTGCTGGGAGGAGCAGGAGGTCTTGTGTAGGAGGTGGCAGGGAAGGAGAGCTTGGAAGGAAACTAGAGACTCTAGGAGGTAGGACGAAGGGAGCAGAGAAATCCAAGCATGCAGAGCAGCCAGTGCAAATGTGTGGAGATGAGAGATGGTGTATCATATGGAAGAAACATCCAGGAGGTCAGTGTAGCTGGCCATACAATGCATGCAGGGGAATAAAGCATTAGAAGACTGGGAAGGGCAGAAGGGGTCAGGTTAAGAAGAGAGTTTTAAATGCTAAACAGAGGTATTTAAATTTGATTCTGCCGGTAACAGTGAGCCACTGAAGTTCCTTAAGTGAAGGGGAGATGGGGAACATTGTAAGATGTTTGCTTTAGGAAAATCATGGCAGCTGAGTGGAGGATACACTAGGGAAGGACAAAAGTCTCAGAGGCAAGATATATAGGCAATGGAATATAGAAATCTATCTTGTCCTACAGGAAAATAGAAGAGAAGGGGATAAGAGAATGGAAGGGGTGACAGAAGGGAGGGCAGACTGGGGCAAGAGGTAATCAGAATGCATGCAGTCTTGGGGTAGGGGGAAGGGAGAAATGGGAAGAAAATTTGGAATTCAAAATCTTGTGGAAGTGAATCTTGAAAACAAAAATTAATTAATTAATTAATAAAAATCTCAGAGGTCATAGAGTCCAATCTTCATCTTACAGATAAGGAAACTGAAAAACAAAGAGGTTAACTGACCAGCTTAAGATTATAAATAATTAGTAGGAAAGTGAGGAACCAATTTCTTGTCCCATGGTGCCAAGTTTGGTAGAAGAGTTCAGAGCTCTTTCTGCCATATCACACTCACTGCCTTCTGGGTGAGTTTCCATGACATTGCTTTGTTGTGGTTCTCCTTCTACCTGTGAGTCTTCTTTGCACCCATCTCCCCATCACATGTGCATCATTGCACTATAAGAATGGCTTGGGTCCTCTTTTCTTCTCTCCTTACATTCTATTTCTTGCTAATTACACCAGTTCTTATTGGTTCAGTTGTCATTGCTCTTCAAATTAACATCTGAATCTACATATCCAGCGCTCACATCTTTGAGCTTCAGTCCTGCTTGTGTGTCGGACATCACCACCTACATATCCTATAAGCATCTTAAACTCTAAAAACAGAATTCATTCTTTTCTCCATCTAAATCCATTACTCTTTCTAACATCTCTATTTCTGTTGACGGTACTATCATCCTTCTAATCACTCAGATTTGTGATTTTGGAGTTATTCTTGACCAGGGGTGGGAAACCTGGGACCTCGAGGCCACATGTGGCCTTGAGGTTGAAGGTTCCCCATCCTGTTCTTGACTCTTAACTCCCATTCACAACTCTTCCCATTACCATATCCAATTTCTATGTCTCATTAATTCTACCTCCACAGCATATCCTATATATGTCTTCTGTCTTTTGACATCACCCCAGTTCAGGACTTTTTCAACTTTCAGCTATATTATGCCACAGCCTTCTTATTGGTCTCCCAGCCTCCAATGTTTCTCTACTCTCCAATGCACTGTACACACAGCTACCATACTGAGATTCTGAAACATAGGTCTGATCATGTTACTCTCCTGCTCAAAATCTTTAGTGATTCCCTATTACATCTTTAAACAACAACAACCCTCAAATAAACAACATAACAAAAACTCCTCTGTTTGGCATATAAAGACCTTCACAATCTATCCGTCCAGACAATTACTCTTTCTTCTCCTCCATAAATTCCATACTCCAGCCAATCTGGCCAGTTTGTTATGCTCTGGACACAACATTCCCCCTACCATCTCCATGTCATTGTACAAGCTTTCCCATATGCCCAAATTAATAAACTTTTAGACAAAGAAGCAGAAGGATAAGCTGGAAAGAGCCCTGGATTGGGGGTTTGAATTGCTGTATTATCTTGTGTTTTTCTGCTCACTACATTTGGGACCCTGGGAATGTTACCTCCACCTTTTCAGTCTTCAGTTTTGCTTATTTGCGAAGAAAGGATTGGAATAGACAATTTCTAGCATGCTTTTTAGATTGAAAATTCTCCAAGTCTATACAAAATATTTTTCTTTTTTTCTTTGTTTAAAATAATGCTGCTAATAAACACATATAACAGCATTTTTATCTCACCCACATTCATAGATTCTCTCCTTTGATATCTAAGTACATTTGGAAAATGGAATTCCATTGCTAAATGCCTATCTCCCAGAAAATGCATTATGGCTTTTAGCAAAATATGATCAATTATTATAATAGTTCAAGAAGAAGTCCTACGAGAAGAGGCAAGCAATTTTCTACACTTACTTTCTCTTCTACCTTTTGTTTCTGGACATTTTTTCTATTTACAATTATCCTATCTTATTGAGCAACCATGTATTTTTATTAAGCAATCATATGTCTTCTTATTACTAGGTTTAAAGATATATTTTTTGGGGGTGGGGCATGAATATTGAGGTGGGGCCCAGAGCTGTGATTTCTCTAATGTGGGCAACTATCCTGTGGGGAAACTTCCCTGAGCAAGTTTATCTTGATAGTAGAGAGAGCTGCCTAGAACTCCAAGAGGTTAAATAACTGCCTAGGGTCACACAGCCAGTATGTATCAGAGGCAAGACATGAACCCAGGTCTTCCTGAGTCTAAGATGGGCCCTCTATCCCTACATCATGGTGCCATACTATAACTTACCTTATGAACTCAAAATGTATATGTGTGTGTGTGTGTGTGTGTGTGTGTATATATATATATATGTATATATATATGTATGTATGTATATATGTATGTATATATATACATCCATAGATATATGTGTATCTGTGTGTCGATATGTATGTCTATATATGTGTGTAGATATCTACATATATATCTACATACATGCATATACATATTTTTTCCTTTTGGTGACATTATCACTATACAAAAAACAAAGGGCCCACCTAATAGACCTCAAAAAAATTAAGACATTAGAGAAGCATCTGGTTTCCTTGGATTCCTCAGACCAGTGGATTTTCTAAATTCAAAACAAGCTGATATGTCTCTGAAGAATCTTGGAAGATAGAGAATTAGTCAGTCAGTCAATAAGCCTTTATTAAGCACCTAATATGTGTGAGGTTCTGTGCCAAGTGCAGGGATGAGAAGCAAAGAATTACACGTGTGGCAAGAGAAGTACTTGTGGAAGGGACACAACTTTTGAAGTGAGGAGAGTGTTACAAGCATTTTCATGCATTCCTTCTCCTTGGATTAACCCAAGGTAAGTGTAAATGGAAAAGATCTGTTTTGGATGAGAACTCATATTTATAGAGTATTTTAATTTTAAAAGTGTTTGGTTCGTTTGTCCTAGAGGGAAGGTAGTGTGGGTGTTATTCCCATCTCCCAGATGAGGAAACAGTCCAAGAGAGGTGGCCTGCCCAACTAGTAAGTGCAGCTCAAAGTCACATATTCTGTATCCGCGTCTAGTGCCTTTGCCATCATATGTCCTGCTCACTATCCAAAGAAGGAAAACATTAAGAAACAAACAACAAAAACAGTACTTGTTTTATTTTTAAGTGCTTCTTCCAGTTTGTAGCACTAACAGGTTTACTTTTCTCATTGTCATTTGGCTTGGGATAATATTAAAATAATTTCCTGATCCCTGAGAAGCAATGCTATATAGCGGAAGGAGGGCTGGCCTCAGAGTAAAGAAGATATGGACAAGGGACCTGACATCTCATTCAGTCATTCAGGCAGCCAGCAAACATTTACTAAGTGTTTGCCGTGTGCCAAGTGTTCTTAATGCCTCTAGGCAGCTATTAAGGGTCACAAATTGCAAAGATGATATTGATTCGCATTGGTAGAAGGAATGTCCTCTTTGGGAATTCCCCACGCCAATGAAATCACAGGTCTAGTCTAATCAAAAATGTTCTCTAACACATAAATTGCTGCACATGGTCCACAGACCTACTGAGCAAAAGAATTTGAAAGAGAAAATGACAGCCTTGAATTTTGCGATGAAGTTGAATTAGTCTACCAGATCCTATCCTTCTTGTCCACATGAGGTGAATGGGTTATTGGCTGTAAAACCATATAAGTGTGATTCAAGAATCCTGCGAGTCTCTTGATAAAGAATGGGGAAGGGGGAAAATTATTTTCCATCGAAGCTAACATTTTGTCATTATCTAGAATGCACATTGGGGAAATAGGGAACATCTAGGGTCAGTAAAAGTAGAATATGCTTATATTTCTGGTTAGGTTCAGGGAAGGGACTTCCAATTCCTTAAATGATGTCCTCACTGGCTGCCATTGTTGAAAAAGCCTTCCACTCATCTAACTCCATTGAGTTAAGGTTATATTCCACAAACTGATTTGCCATGGAACATCTTTAGTCTCGAAATGTGTTGATAAGACCTATAATGGAATGTAGGTAAATAATGGAGGCTGAAAAATTCTGTACTTAATGCTCTACTAGACTACTGAAATATCTGTATAATTTGTTTTTCTAGATCTAGCCTCACTCCTCTCCAACCCATTTTCCCCACTGATTAATTTTCCTACAAATTGATATTCAAAAGACACAAGTCTTATCACAGCACTCTCCTCATTAAGAAACTCTAGTGATTCCTTCCTTTCATTAGGATAAAATATGGATTCTATCATTTTACATTTAAAGCCCTTTATTACTTGGTTCCAGCCTATCTTTCCACATGTATTTCACATACTCCCATACTCTATGAGCCAGGAAGAACTGGTCCACTTGCTGTTTCTTATACAAGATGATCTTTACACATCTCTTTCTTCTGTGCCATTGATAGTGCATGAAATGCTGTCCCTTCTCTCTCTAGAATCCCTAACTCCTTTCAAGGCTTAGCTCAGGTGCCACCTACTACATAAAAACTTTCCTGGTTCCCTCAGCTGTTTAAATTCTCCTCCTACTTTCTACCTTCCAGAATCACTTTGTATTTATTATATTTAGGGAGTGGAGCTGTGACTTCATTGATATTGGGTTTTGGGAACACCCATCTATGGAAACTCCCTTTACCAATGCAAACATGCACCTTCTCTTTAATTTAGAGTGCTAGGGAGTTTCCTAGAGCTTGAAGGGCACGCAATTGCATATTCCAACTTGGTCTCTAGGGAGAGTGGACTCAGACTGAGAACAAGTTCTACAAAACTCATTTGTACATTTTTGTTTGCTTGTCATCTCTTCCACTAAACTGCAAGCCCCTTTGAGGGCAGGGATTGTCCTTTGCCTTTCTTTATATCCCAACCATTTAATAAATATTCATTGATTAAGAGGTTGTGTGATTCGCTCAGTCACATAGTCAGTATGGCACAGAACCTGAGCCCAGGCCTTCTTAACTTCAAGATTCCAGCTCTCTGATCCATACTCAAATTTGTCTCTTGTTAATTTAGATATACATTGTATACATTTTTTACTCTCTTTTTTACTTTATATATGGTTTGCATTTATTTTGTAGCAAGGGTAGTTTATTATCCCAGAGTCAGTTTGTCTATATTGCCCTCTCAAGATTCTAGGGGCAACACTGAGGGAAATTTAAATGTCTCTTCTGCATTGTTATTGGCTTAACTCACTCCTCACCCCCATCAGCAGTGGTTCACCACTGTTATCTATCAGTAAGTGACCCGCACCCTTTTCTATTTAACCAATTAACATCAATGAACCTTTTCAAGGGAATATTTACCTCAAAGATACAGATACAGTGAGAACAAAAGTAGAAGCATTTGTCCCCCTCCTTTAATACCTCATGGGCATATCCTCTCATATATCACCTCAGTAAGTCGAGAAAGTGGATTCAGACTTTGAACAGTTTCTACATAGCATTAGTCCCACCAAGTTCAACTCCAAAGCATCATCACTGCTGGACTAGACCTCTTCTCAGGCTGCATATAAAGGTTACGCCTTGTTCAATAGGACGCTAGTACCCAGGCTGCCTGTAAAATTCAACATGGACTTGTTCCCCAGATTACTAGATTCCCAGGCTCCCAGATTCCTGGATGGTTTGCTTTCCTGATTTTTTTTTTTGAAACTTGTAGCCTCCAAATTAATCTCTTCCACCTAAAATAAGGCACCATTCTTAGATCATCTATTTGACCCTTCATCTATTTCCCTTCACAGCCTTATCTCTCACCAGACTGTTCTAGGAAGAAGAGAGCTGAAGAAAAATCAAAGCAAGAGAAAAAAAAAGACCAAAGTCAGATAAAACAGTTTAAAGGCATCCTCATTTCTGATGCAACTACAGGCTACTGTCTGTCACGTGGTTAGCAAACCAGAACCAGTCATAGGATATCTACCCGTGCTCCCAAGTCTCCAAAAGGTGTTTCTATTACATGTCATCACAGTGCTCTTGAAAACAGACTCCTCAGTCTTTCCAAATGGGAAATCACATCAGCCGAACACACTGACACACTCTGCACAACCTTGTAGGGACTGGGCTCATTGGGCAGTCTCTGCATTAACTTATCTATGTACTGACGTATACGCCCAGTAGAACATCAATTCCTTGAGGGAACTTGCCCTATAACTGATCAATTGCATGTTAGCTCTTTGTCAGAACTTCCTGGAGGGCACGAGGGATTCACGCCTTGCTTCGTAACACTAGCACTTAAGGCAGTGTCTGGCACATAGGAAGTACAGGCTTCTTGATGGATTGATTGACTGGGGATTCCTTTGTCTTTGGCTTTGTGTGCCTATTCTTATCACAAATTCAAGGTTTATAGGAAGCACTCAATTATTAATGAATTCAATTTAACATACATTACGCTTTCCTTCTATACCTACAACCTATAAATCTTATGTATAGAAAATGGGAACATGGCCTAGAATTTGTTTTATTTCTTCACTGTATGTGTGCACATGTATGCATACATATAAACAAATAAATGTGTTAATCATTTTACATACATATGTATGCACACACACATTGCTTTTAAAGAGTTCTCACTTTAGAATTGTGGTATTCAATGTGATAACCTAGATTCAGATGGATATAGTAATTATTTTTCATGAATTCATGATTTCACATTTAATATTTTTTTTAAGAGGGAAGAAATCTTCCTAAACGCTTAACAATTTGCTTAGGGGACTCCCATTCATTTTTCTTTTTCTCAGAACACAATCAGCATTCTACAGAATATACTTTAGGAAATGCTGACTTAGGGCTTTGTCTCCAGACACCAGATTAAACCATTAGCCCAGAGTCAGATAAACTGGGAGTGGGATTCAGGACAGGTACATTTTGATGGGGGGGAGGGAAAGCTAAGTAGGTCCAGTTCAAATCTTCGAAGATGCCTCCTCAGCAACCAGGCAGCAGCAGGAGGGGATTGGGCACATGGTGGGGGAGGCACCTATATGGGAAATCTTAAGCTTTTACTTAAGAGGTACTCAGGTAGTTTAGTGGATTGAGGGCTTGTCTTAGAGTCAGGAAGACCTGAGTTTGCTTCAGACACTTACTAGCTGATTCTTGGCAAACACCTAAACTCTTTAGATGTCAATTTATTCACCTGCAAAATCAGATTCAATTACATGTAAGGGTCCTTATAGCTCTAAATAAAGGATCCAATGTGTTAGATACTGTATAAGATGCTGGATAGAAAGAAGACAATGACACCATTCCTTCTCTCGAGTAGTTTACATGATATTAAGGGAGATCTGGTCACATATTAGGTTATACAAAATAAATATAAAGTAATGAGAGAGAGATGGAGAGGGAGACAGAGAGGGAGGGAGGGAAAAAGGGTGGGGAGAGGGAGAGAGAGATGGACAGACAGACAGGGAGAGAGAGAGAGAAAGTAAGTTAGAGAGAAAGAGAGAGGGGGGAGAAAGAGACGGGGGGGAGAAGGAGACAGAGAGAGACAGAGACAGAGAGAGAGACAGAGACAGAGACAGAGACAGAAAGACTGAGAGAAAAAGAGAGACAGAGAGAGAGAGAGACAGAGAGAGAGAAAGAGAGAGAGAAAGAGAGAGAAAGAGAGAGAGAGACTTACTGACTAGTGGGGGCGGGGAGGGATCAAGAGGGATCTTGAATTAGAAGTGACACTTCAAGCTAAGCTTTGAAGGAAATTAGGGCAGCTAGGTGGCACAGTACATAGAGCAGCAGACCTGAAGTCAGGAAGACCTGAGTTTCAATTCTGTCTTAAACACTTGCTAACTGTGACTAGCAAGTCCCTTCACCCTGTCTGCCTCCATTTCCTCATCTACAAAATGAGCTGGAGAATAACATGGCAAACCACTCCAGAATCTCTGCCAAGAAAACCCCCACATGGGGTCACAAAGAGTCAGACGTGACTGACAATGATAACAAGGGATTCTAAACAAGGGATTCTAAACAACAACGAGGGATTCTAAAAGGCAGGGGGGAGGGAGTACATTCCTGGCATGAGGAACAGCCTGTGCAAAAGCATGGAGATGAGAGTTGGAATGTTTCATGTGAGAAATAGCAAGTAGATCATTTTGATGAGATCAAAGAATAGGTGAAAGGGAATAAAATGTAATAAGGCTTAAAAAGCAGAATAGAGTCAGGTTGTGATGGCCTTTATCTTTAAAAAGTACCCAGGGGGTGAGAACCCCCAGAAAGAATGGAAAATATGATCACTACTATTTTGCCACTGAAAACAGTTTCAATGTAGAAGCGCTCTGAAGGATCCATCCATCCATGAGAGCTCTCAACAAAGGGCAGTAGCTGTGAGTGTGATCAGAGAGAAGGGGACACATTTTGAGGTAGGCTTGCTAAGTCTTGGTAATTGACTGAGATATATGTGGTAAAGGAAGTGAAGAGCTGAGAGCTCCAAGAAGGCCAACTGAAATGATAGGATATGGTGGTACCCGTGACAAGAATAAGTCATTGGGAATAAGCAATACCACTTCAAGTCAAAGAAACATATGGCCCATCTGGTCCAATGGATGTCCTGTCTCTGAAGGTGACACTGAAGAGTCTGTGACCTCTAAGCAGCCTAATGTGCCTTGTTCTACTCTCTTGGAACTTTTAGCCATTTCTTTATCTCAGTATTTTTAAATCTCTTTCCATCATGGCAATAGATATCTAGAAGTACAGCTGTAGCCAACAACACTGCTTCTCCATGGCAAACACTATGAAAACTTCAAGAGACAAAGTTTTGGAGTGGGTATGGGGGAAGGTTTGGGAAGGGGCTCAAGACTCTGAGACACTAAGAGATCCCTGCTGGGGAGGTTATCAGAAAGGGAAGGAACAGGGCAGGGCTGGACCTCCAAGGAGCCCATCTGGAGTATGGCCATAGGAGGTGGGGAAGGAATCATACAATCTGGTAACTTTAGATTTAGACTTAGTATTCTTGTTGATTTGATACTAAGCTGAGCTTGGTTATTTCTCTCTTTAAGTTTCAGTGCCCTGGGTCAAAGCACTAACATCCCCCCTTAGTTATGACTCTGTCTGGATGAGTACCTAGGGGTGGGAATGAGGGCATACAGAAAGTCCCCTCACTGTGGGACTGTGGGATTGTAGCTAATCAATCCTTCTGTTTCTCCATATATAAAATGAGGGTCAAGTTTGTGCTCCCTCCTTTACAGACTTTTCATGAGGAAAGTACTCATAAATGGGTGGCAATAAGACACTAGACCTAGAAACTGAAGGAATCTCTTCAGCCATCAATGACAATGCCCTCACTTTACATCTGGGGAAACTGAGTCCCTGGGAGGTACAGTGATTTGCCCAGTGACACAAGGTAAAAGGAGATTTGAACCCCTTTCCTCTGACATCGGATGTAGTGCTCTTTCCACTGTACCAGTCCATCTTATAACTATCATGTGCTCTAGAAACATGAGCCAGGATTTTCAGCATCCTTATGAGAGGCAGTGGATACAGGGCTGACCTCTGAACCAAGAAGATCTGAATTTGAGTCCTGCTTCTGACACCCACTGGCTCTGTGACTCTGGGCAAGTTACTTAATCCCTCAATGTTTTAGGCAACTTTCTGAAATTATAAGCTTCAGACAAGGTGATGATCAGCACCCATAGAGAGACTTTCCTCATTTGGGAGTTTCCTCTACTAATGAAATCACAGAACCAGCCTGTATTCTTATCATCCTTACATTCAATAGACCGAGCACCATAGTTTGAAGAGTTAACTCTGAAATATGCTTTAGTCTTCAAACACTACTGGGATAAAGTCAAGGGCATTGTATTTTTAAGCTCCCTTCGAGGGGATTTAGAAGGTTCATGAAGAGTAGGCTGAATGATGTAAATTTATTTTTGAAATAAAAACTGGGCACTATTATGGAGGATGGAAGCAGGCTCCTAAAAAAGGCAGAATTCCCCAAGTGACTAGAATCCCTGCCTGAGCATCTTAGGCCACCACTAATATTAGCATCTAATATGTATGATCCATATCTATTTTTATCTAGCCTTTCCAGACACAAGTTGGGGAGTAATTATGCTCTCTGTATTAATACCTTCAGGCAGAGTAAATCATCTGTCTTGGGTCTTTGGAAACCCAAGTGAAAAAAAAAGAGGGCATGTATTTGTAACATTAATGCTATGATAGATTACTAACAAAATACCATTTGTAATGTTTGAACCAACACATCAAGACAGAAGTGACTTCTGTGAAAGCTTCCAGATTTCAAATGGCTCCACACTTCCCTATTCTTAACCAGCTTCTTCAGTCATCAAGAAAATGATGACAAATTTTTTTTATAGATCAAATAAGTTTAAAACTGTTCTTCTACCCATAATCCCTCTCCCCCAAATCCTTTCCCCCATCCCTTCTTTACTATGCCTCATTCAATTCTCCCTTTGCTCCTTTGAGATGTCTTCAGAAATCTATTAGAGTTCTGCCTGAAGGAGTAGGCCTATCAAGGGAGAATTTAGCCTTGCTCTATTGAGAGCAAGCCTACTATTCAATGACCCTCAAAAAAGGATCTTTGTCAAGTTTCTCCCTCTGGTCAATCTTCCAGCTTCCTCCTTCCCCTTCTTTCCCCCCAGTGGAATCACGTATGATCTAGATTTCAAGCTAAAAGGGACCAGAGAAGCCACTTGGGTCATATCTAGAAACTGAGGCTCAGAGAGAAGTTAGGCAAAGTGCTTACTATAACAAAACTTGTAATCGTATGAGGTGGTATTTGGTTATCTTTCTGAGTTTAAGTTGGGTCTTCAGGCACTAATTAACTCTGAGGAGTTAAAGAGATGATTATAAGGACCAGACCTGAAATTTCACTGGTATAGGGAAATGCAAACACAATGGAACACAGACAATGTTAGCATGTGGTTTTCTAAGTCTATACGCAGCTGATGGGGATCCTTGTGTACGGATGAGTGGCCCCCTGTTTCTGTTTCTTTGACACCTCCACCCTAGAGCACTAAGAAGGTTAAGTGACTTTCCCTTGTCCAGGGTCATTCACTGAAAATAAATCAGAGGAAAGACTTCAATTCAAGTCTTCCTGGCCCTGAGGACACCCAGGACACATGGAAGAAAGTAACTTCATAAGGCTGCCTTTCATTTCTAAAATAAGTCACAGCTGAGTGCCTGCTCACACTGAGCAGGGATCTTTACAATTCCAATTTATGTCCAATACGTAATTACAATACACGGACCATGTGAAAGGCTGCATGTATACAAGCTCAGGTCTTCCTGACTCCAGGTCTCAAGCCATCTAGAACAACAATAACAACAAGTCATTATCAAAGCAGTTGTTCATAGTCATTAAGAATAGTTAACAATTACATATGTCCTAGTATGAGCCAGACACTGTGTGTTAGTTACTTCATTTGATCCTTACAAGAATCCCAGGAAGGTTGATACTTTATTATTTTATAGTCGAGGAAACTGAGGCAATCGAAAGTTAAGTGACTTTCCCAAGGTAGTTAAAATATCTGAGCTGGGATTTATATCTGGGTATGTATATGTATATTGCAAATGTATGCACATGCATGTATATGTGTTATATTTATACATATATATGTATGTGTGAGTATATATATATATATATATATGTAGGTATGCTCTATGCATGCATTGTAGACACATACATGTGCATACATACCATATATATTCTATACAATACAAAAACATAGGCGATGTGTATGTGTGTATTTTTGTATGGGCAATTAGACGGTTCAGTGGATAGAGTGCAGGACCTGGAGTCAGGAAGACCTGAGTTCAAATCTAGCCTCAGCCGCTTGACTTTGCTTGCCTCAGGTTCCTCACCTATAAAATGAGCTGGAAAAGGAAATGGCAAACTACTCCAATGTCTCTTCCAAGAAAAGCCCAAATGGGTTGTGAAGAGTCAGATGCGACAGGAAAGACTCAATAGCAATGTGTGTTTATAAACATATAAACATATATATATATATGTGTGTGTGTGTACACATACATACCACATATATATAACTATACATATACATATATATATACATCAATATATTTGATAACTATATAGGGGAACGGTTTTGAGAGCCTAAAGGCAGGGAGACCAATCAGGAGTCAGTCCCAATGGTCCAGGTGAGAGGTCATCAAGAACTAAACTTGGAGGGCACCTCTGGCAATAGAAAGGAGAGAATAAATAGAAAAGGGGTCATAGATTTAAAGCTGGAAAGAACTTCAGAGACCATGGAGTCCCACCTCCTCATTTTACAGGTAGGGGACCAAGGGCCCATGGGCTTTAGATTGAGAGCAGGAAGGGACCTAGAAGCCCCTACTTGTTGTTTTGTTTTTCTTCTTGATAGAGGAAGAACCCAAGAGGGGAACTAATGTGCCCAGAGTCATGCTCAGCAGCAGTACCAGGATTTGAAGCTTCCCTTCCAAAGATGCCTCAATTTTAAGTTGTAGATTTTCTGCATGTACTTAGTTATGTGTGTGTCTCTCCCCAGGTAGAATGTAAGCTCCGTAAGGGCAGGGGTTCTTTCATTTTTGTTGTTGTGTCTCTAGAGTCTAGTGCAGTGCCTGGCATTTAATAAATGGATGTTGATTGAGTGACAGAAATCATGTGCTCCCACTTCCCAGTTAGTATCATTTCCACTGCAGCACCCCATCCTCCCACAGATGTCACAGCTGTTGCTAGAGAACATTGCAGGAAATCTCACTCAATATACACAGGGTGACCCAAAAATCTCAGTGCAAGACCTTGTTAATATTTGGGGGTCACCCTGTATATCCAAATTTATTGAATTTCATAGAAGGGAAATTTTATTAATGCCATGTTTTGCTGTTAACAAATGCATTCGAATGGAGGAGATGCACCCACTCCATGTTGGACATGGGAAGAGTGCTATTTTAGGCTTTTGTCTCATTCCCTTAAACCAGACCAAAGGCCCCTTTTGTCAAGATGCCAGCATTCAAGTAGAGTTACTGAATATAAAATGACCTCAGGGAGAGGGTTGAGGGTGTGGGAGGGAAGAAGAATATGTTTTCCTAATTAAGTATGTTTTCTCGAGATAAAACTGGATCTCAAGCTAGTTTTCCAAACTTTCTGTGGTTTTGAAGTCAAGGAGGTGAAATAAGCATCATTGTCTTGGAAGAGATGAGAAATGGGAGACAAATATCCCTTTCTTCTATCTGTCAGTGGATCCATGATCTCACCAGGGTGAGAAGCCCTTCTTTCCAGCAGCCCTCATCTCTACCTTTTGATCCTGGGCAATCCTTGACTATGTTGCCTCACAAATTCTCCCTAGTGGATCTGCCCAATGCCCAGGATGTCTTTGAGTATTTGATGGGTGCCAGAGTCATACCATTTATCCCTCTCTTATGATAAGCCCACCTTCTTTTCTAATTGCAAAACCCTTTGACTACTTTCACGCTTTCTGCATGCAAATCAGAATCATGCCTCCAGTCTATATTCACTGACTCCAGAACTTTCCATTACCCTTCTGCTTATCTGCCATTCTGATTCTTCAGAGATCACACTGTTCCATTATGTAAGGCCATAAATCTTGGTGGAGAGAACACTGAGGCTTTTTTAAAAAAATGGAATTTTGTGTTAGGGATTAGTTTGGAAACATGAAAAACAGGAAAGTATACTCAATGACTTAGAAGTCAGAGGACCTGGGTTCAAATCCCACCCTTGATGCTTACTACATTTGTGACCTTGGGTAAGTTACATGACCTTCCTGGACCTCAGTTTCCTTATCTATAAGATGGAGTTGGACTGAGTGGTTTATAGGTCTCTACCAGTTCTAGATCTATATCAAAGCCTTATATAACTTCTTTTTTTCTTTTAAGTTTATTTATTTTTAGTTTACAACATTCAGTTCCAAATTTTCTCCCCCTCCTTCTCCTCTCATCCCTCCCCCCATATCAGCATACAATCCTATGTAGGTTCTACATATACCTTCACACCAAGCATTAGTCAAGTTGTAAAGAAGAATTACAGGGGCAGCTATGAGGCTAGGTGACCCTGGAGTCAGAAAGAAGAAGAATTACAACCAATGGAATGAACAACAAGAAAGAAAAAACAAAACAGAACAAAACAAAAAAGAGAGAACAAGTAGTTTGCTTCAATCTGCAGTCGGACTCCTTAATTCTTTCTCTGGATGTGGATAACCCGTTTTATCACAAGTCTTTTGGAGTTGTCTTAGAACCTTGTATTGCTGAGAAGAGCCCAGTCTATCAGTCAGTCATCACAAATACAATGTATCTGTAATTGTGTACAATATTCTCCTGGTTCCGCTGCCCTCTCTCACCATCAGTTTATATGTCTCTCCAGGTTATTATGAAGTCTATCTATTCCTCGTTTTTTATAGCCATTATTGTATAATTTCTTAAAAGCAATGCAATCCACTCTCTTCTTCTGGATTCTGTTTATCCAACCAAGATGCCTACTGAAGACTCAGGTACTGATATACAAAATCAATGGGCCACAATTTAAATAGTTAGTTACATAGATAGTCCATTACCCCATACCTTCAACTCACACCATTCCCCTACTCAATGCCTAGCAATGCATAACTTCCAGTAACACTGTCAATGAAGAAGAAATATTGTGTCCACATATGTATTCTTCTTCAGAAAGAGATTCCAGAATGGAATGGAAAAAAGAGGGTCTCCTCCTACATAAGAATGAACATTTCTGACTTAAGTGAACTGATGCTGAATGAAGTGAGCAGAATCAGGAGAACATTGGGCATGATAAAAGTCACATTGTGCGATGACTGACATTTCTCAGTAATGCAAGTATCTAAGACAATTCCAAAAGACTCGATGGAAAATTCCATCCAAATGCAAAGAAAGAACTATGGAGTTTAAATGTAAATCAAAGCTACTTTTTTCCTCTCTTTTTTTCTTTCTCATGATTTTTCCCTTTTGTTCTGATTCTTCTTTACAACATGACCAGTTTGGAAATATGTTTAACATGATTGTACATGTGTGCAGCCTATAAAAAAATTGTTTGCCATCTTGGGGAGGGGGTAAAATTTAGAATTCAAAATCTTATGAAAGTGAATGTTGAAATCTAAAAGCAAACAAATTTTTAAAAAATAAAAGAAAGAAGCCTTCCTCTAGGATTCCTTTGGGGAAACAGGAGAGAGGGTCTTGCTTCCTCTCATGCCCGTACTCAATATGCAGTCTTGCCTTTTAGTTCCATAAAGTAAAGCTACATGGCAATAAGAGCTAGAAGACTTGGGTTTTCCAATCTGGACTTGGCCATTTCATTAACTAAGAAACCAAAGAAACCAAAGTAAGTAGTTCACCTCACCTCTCCTTGCCTTTTTTGTCACCTGTAAAAAAAGAGGGTTAGACTAGATAACCTAATTGGTTCTTTCCCATTGTTTGTAATTCTCTTCTAAATGCCTTTCCCTAAGAGACATATTGCCTTTGAAATGTACTAGCTACGTAACCCTGGGCAATCACCCCAGGGACTTTAACGTCCCCATCCATGAAATAAGAAGCTGGATTTCATGGCTTCTGAGATCTCTTTTAAGCTCAAAAGCTTTGATCCTATGACCACGTGAGAGCTTGAATGGCCCTTTGACATCCTCCAGTCCAACTCCATTTTTTACCCCACAGATGAAGACTCTATAGACCAGAAAAGGTAAATAGTTTCTCCAAGGTCACACAGTTAGCTTATGGCAAAGCCAAGACTAAAGATTTTTTAAAAAGTAAACGATTAGGGGTGGCTAGGTGGTGCAGTGAATAGAGCACCGGCCCTGGAGTCAGGAGGACCTGAGTTCAAATCCGGCCTCAGATACTTAACATAAAAACTAGCCGTGTGACCTTGGGCAAGTCACTTAACCCCAATTTTCCTCCAAAAAAGCAAAAAAAAGTAAACGATTAAATAAATGGTAGTACATGAATACAATGGATAATCACTGAAGAAACAGAGAATATGAGGGATTCAGAGAGGCATGGGAAGACTTTTAAGGTTTGATGCAAAGTGAAGCATGCAGAAGAAGAAAAGCAACATAAACCATGACATGGGCAATAGAAATAGGAAAAAACAATGTCAGCAATAGAAATAGAAGTGATACTTTGTAACTAGTTACTGAGACTGGCCCCAAACATGAGGTGTAACTTTGTAGCTCCCTCCTTACCCAATGCTGCCTATGTTTCAGGGGTCATTGGCATGGTGGTTAGACATATTTGTACAGAAGATAGAGTGCCAGGCCTAGAGACAGCAAGATTCATCCTTCTGAGTTCAAATCTGGCCTCAGATACTCACTAGCTGTGTGACCCTGGGCAAGTCACTTAACCCTGTTTGCCTCAGTTTCCTCATCTGTAAATGGGCTGGAGAAAACAGCAAACCTCTCCAGTAGCTTTGCTAAGAAAACCCCAAATCGGGTCTCAAAGAGTTGGACCTGACTGAACAGCAAGCAGAACTAAATACTTAGGTGTATTGCATGTGCATATGTGTATATATATGTATGTATGTATGTATGTATATAGCTAAATAGATGTAAAAAGAATAAATATCTCTCTTTTAATAAAAAGAAAAAATGAAGTTCTGAAACAAGAAGAGAGAAATCCATCTTTGAGGTTGGTCTAGGATTCATCTCTGAGTATTATCCCCCTTCATGAGGTTTATATTTAAAATCCTAGCTTCTTCAAAGAAATCTTTCTCAATCCCTCTTACTTCTTAGTTAATTATCTCTCTTAATAAATTAATTATTCCTTAATTATTCCTCTATTGATAATATATATAGCATGTGAGTACATAGTCATCTCTCCCATCAGACTGTAAGCTCCCTGAGGGCAGTGACTGCCTCTTGCTTTTCTTTATATCCCCAGTACTGAACATCACTATACCTGGCATATAGCAGATACTTAAAAATTGTTCATTGACTGGCAGATATTTCTTTACAGCCCTTATAGGAGATTTGGGGTTTGCTAAGGACAAACTTTGTCTTCTTAACCTCTCTTGGCTTAGCCTTGCCTGAACTTGTCCTTATGCCCATGTTTCAGCAGGGAAACAAGCAACGTGAGCCATGGATTCATTTGCTAAGCTTCCATTAGGATGATCAGTGGAGAACCGGCCAGAAGGGCTGTACCTTCATCTTGGCTTTGACATTTGGAGTGCCCACTACAGTTGACCTTGAGTCAATCCTCCTTTTGCCAAATTAATAAACACAACTTGACACCCAGCAATATATCCACCCAATCCCATCAGAACGCCTGTCCTTGGTAACGTCCTGGGTTATGGGATGGTTGTATATGGCTCTCCAACTTTTTCTTCTTCTCATGGGTCATTTGGATAAATTATTTCTGCTCAGTGAGCCAATAATTGTGTGTTGCATACAAGTGGTGAGTTTGTTATGCAGATGTGGAATCCAGCTGCCTGATGTGGTCCTTTAATGTCTCCAATCCTTTTCATAGATGTTTTCCATTTAATAAATTCCAAATCCTATTTCTTGCTGAGCACTTTGTTTTTTTAGCCCCGTGTGATTTTTGAGGGAAGTTCAATGAGGGCCTTGCCATTTCCCGTGTATTCTTTTCCTAAAAGTAGTCTAATGGAGAAGACTTGAAAGACTTCCTGGGGCATTTTTATTTAGATTTGTTTAAAAAAAAACACACAAACTGACCAGAAGACCCCTAGATTTGTCCGTAGTCTCAGAATTGAAAAAAAAATTATTCCAAGTGGCTTTAAAATTTTCATAAACACTTAGAAACCTAAGTCATGAGTAGGGACAGATACGAAAAAAGTCCCAGGAACTCTAGAGAGAATGGGACCATATAAAAAAAAGAGGGCTGTGTTTGGATTCAGAAGTCCAAATCCAGGTTTGATCCCTTACTATCTGCATGACCTTGGGCCAAATCATTGAACTAACTTTCTAGGCATCCATTTCCTCATCTGTAAAATGGGTGGCTGGGCAAATAGCATCTAAAGTCCCTTATGACCCTAAGTCCAGGATCTTATGACCTCTGAAGTTCCTTCTGGCTCTAAATCATAAGGACTCAAGAAGAGCTGGGTTCAAATCCCATTTTTTAATATGTGTGTGACCATGGGCAAAACTACTTCACTGCCTCAGTCCCTCCTCATCTGCGAAATTGAAATGACTATAACTATAGATCCTCCCTTACAGGGTCACTGTGTGGCTTAAATGGAAAAATGTATAGAAAGTACTTAGAAAATGCAAAGTTTCCATTGCTATTAATATTACTTAACATAATTAAAGACAATTCATATTAATAGTAAAATTAAAACATCATTAATATTAATAACACAGCAAATCTAAGTGTTCTCATACCAAGTCTACTAAATTGTCTTCTACACCACACCCTAGTTTCCAGGTCTAGCCTAGTAGAGAATAAGGAGTTTAGAGTTTAAAAATCTGGGTTCTAATTCTAAGTCTGCTGTGTATTAGCTGTGTGACCTTGGGTAACTCATGTCCCCAGGCTTCTCTTTCCTCCTCTATGAGGATGGGGGACTGTTGTTTTGTTGTTCATTCTCAAAGAGGACCATGACGTTGGGGAGGTGATCCCATGACATGCAAGGGAATTGGATTTAAGTGAGGGAGGGCTGTACAAAGTCACCAGCCTCACTTTTCCCTCCAGAGCCAGATATAGATCAGGAGGACCAGAGATGGTCCCTGTATGAAGGGAAGGCTAGGGGAGAAGGAAGTCCCTTCTAAACCCCAGAACCTATGAGTTGGAAACTCATCAGAGGAAAGCTAGAGAGAAGAATTCTAACAATGGTCACTCAAACTTCTATAGTGCTTTAATGATCATAAACTTCTTTCCTTGCTATAACCCATCAGAATGGAGTAGAGGTATGATTGTCACCATTTTACAAATAAGGAAACTGAGGTTCAGAGAGAGCCAAGGATTTGCCTATGGCAACATGGCTACCAAACCGGGGTTGATATTTGTCATTGTTCAGTCATTTCAGTTGAGTCCAACTCTTTGTGACTCCTTTGGGATTTTCTTGGTAGAGATCCTGGAGTGGTTTGCCATTTCCTTCTACAGCTCATTTTACAGATGACTAGTGCAAGGTCACACTGCTAATGTCTGAGGCTCGATTTAAGCTCAGGTCTTCCTTACTGCTGGACCCTGCACTCTATCCACTGTAGCCCCTAGATGCCTAGAGTTAACTTATTATAACAAAACAGCACTGCTACTGGTCGCATGACTTCTGGGTGGACGACAGCACTCACCTTCTCCAGTCTAGCAACCTCTGGACCCAGGCATGTACTGCTGAATTGGTTCAGTATTGGGGAAGCCTAGTGTCTAAAGAGAAGGGACCAAGCTTCCTTTTTTCACCCATCCAGCTCACAACCTTTCAACTCCCCACCCTAGGGTCTCAAGAGGTGATTTACTTCTAGCACGTAACTCCATTCCAAAATTGTGCTAAGCATTGGGATTACAAAGAATGATCAATGCACGATCCCTGTCTTCAAGTGCTTTCATTCAAATGGAAGAGACAGCATGTAAATAATGAGATACACATAAGATAAATCTCCCATGTCTTGTTTTTATTCTGTTGTTTCAGTCACATCCAACCCTTTGTGACCCCATTCGGGGTTTTCTTAACAAAGAAACTGGAGCAGTTTGTCATCTCCCTTTCCAGCTCATTTTGCAGATGAGGAAACTGAGGCAAACAGGGTTGTGATTTGCTCTGGACCACATAGGCAGTGTCTGAGGCCATATTTGAACTCAGGTTTTCCTGACTCCAGACCCAACAGTCTCTCCATTGTGCCACCTAGCCGCACTTGCACCCTCTACCTTCTCCCCCTCTACCACGTACACAGGAAGTAATCTCAAAGGTGAGGCATTACCAGTGTGAGCATGGGTGATTGGGAAAGATCTTTCTGCTGAAGGTAGGACTGGGAGACAAACTTAGAACATGTCCATAGCTGTTTGCATGCTCTGTCCCCCACCATGTGAACTCCTTTTGCCTTTCATTGAGTCCCTGGTCCTTCTGCAGTGCCTGATACATATGAAGCATCTTGCTCCCTTGTCATTGATGTAGGTTTGGGGAAGGACCAAGGAACCACTCCAGGTGTGCCATATCTAGGAGAGCTCTGGATCCAGCTTGAACTGACTCAGGTGAATGACTTCAATTTTCAGCATGAACTTTTACACCCTGGAAATCAGCAAACCTTATTAATCAGAGCTTAGCTTATTGATTTGTTGATGTCCTGGACTTAAGAACAGAATGGAGAAGATGTTACTAATGTGAATTAAACCTAAAAGTGCATCCTGTCCACATTTGTGAAGGGAGAAGCTGGTTCTTAAACATTTACCAGCATACCCCCAGCCACATCACCAAAACACCAGAACACCAACTCAGGGTCAGCCCATGGTTGGAAGCAGATCCCAGGGCTCCCACATGGCTGAAAGTTAAGCTCCTTGTCTATACCAGGGGACAGTCCTTATTACAATACATTTCAAAATTTCTCTGCTATTTCGTTGGGGTGTCCTTATTGCATACAATCTGCTGCCTATTACTTGAAGACTCTTGTAAGACAAAGCAAGGTTTAAGGCTCTTTCACAACATCCAAGTTACACAAAGTTTGGTTGTTATAGGTGTTTTTTTCTTCTTGCTTTTCTTCCTTTTTCATCAGCCTCGGTTTACTTATAATATTTATTTCCTTATTTATTTATAAATTCATTTGTTTGACCACATCCCACTTTGCTTTTTTATTATTTCCCACTACATTCAAAGTAGAATATGGAGGGCATCTCATCAGTTTCCTTGAGTGCCATCTTGATGTGATTGGTGAGTTTGGTTCAATGAATAACCTCATTGTGGATTTCCATGAGCCTGTGGACATAATGTGCTACCCCTTCTTGGCTATTTCCACCAAACAGAGACTAATTACCAGAAGTGGTATCTGATAAAGCTGTCTATATAGTCACTGAGATCCCATGGCTAAGAACGGATACAATTCATGGGGAAGGAGGAGCTGAAACACCAAGGAAGACAGTGAACTCTAAGAAATTCCTTAAATAGGAATGCAGCAAAGTATTCACAAAGGGTCTCCTGATTGTGCATTGTGCTTTGGAGAGGGGCATTCAACTAGCTGGAGCTGTAGTGGGTCCAAAGGGTCACTTCCCAACATGGCTGATGCCAAGCACTGCGGAGCTTATTAAGCCTAAGTCAGCTGGTATTATAAAGGGGTCACTTGTTCTGGGCTCCCTACTAGGAAGGTAATTTACTTACTCTGTTTTGTGTGTATTTGTGTATGAAATGCATTTGTTCCACACATTATCCAGCAACATTCACAGATCAATACGGTTGAGGGAAAAAAATAAACAGCAACAACAAAATGTTGAAAAAAAAGAAAACAGAGGCTATTGGGTCCCATTGCCATATGTCCCATTTTAGGTGAAACAATCTCAGGAAATAGGAACCAAAGGCATGGCTTTGTAAGTAGTATTACCTTGTATTACCTTGTAAGTAGTAATACCTAGTATTACCTAGAAGGTGATAGAGGAAGTTATACAGAAATTACAGAGAGGAAAGAAGAAATAGAAGAAGAGAAAGAAGAGAAGGAGAAGATGAAATGGACATTCTCTTAGCCCCATATCCCACTCTGATGTCAAGCATATCATTCATTCAAAAAGGGTTGATTAAAGACCTGCTGCATGCCTGCTTAATGCTTGTTGTCCTTCATTCTCGAAGAGGACCAGAATAACATCACCATGCTATAGCCAAGTAACAGTGTGTTTGACTATGGCTGATCAGACCAATAGGAACTCAGAATGCTCTACCTCAGGTCAGGACATAAATAATCCTTGTCAACACGGGGATGGATTCTCTAAATCTGTACATTTTGTGTTTCTTTTGAGCTACTGCAATTCTGCTTTGCTCATAGAGCCCAGCGCCTTCTCTGATGAGGGCACTCCATGCTGGGCGGTCCTGTGCCAGTGTCTCCCATGTCACACAATTACAGGTACTATGCTAAGAACCAAAGTTAAAAAGACAAAAATGAAATAGTTTCTGCCTTCAAGGAGTTTACATTCTACTGGGTAGGGGGAGGGGAAGCAGCACATACACAGACATGTTTAAAAATGCCAAATAATTCAGGGGTAGGGGAGCATGAACAAGCCTCTGCTAGAAGATGACATGAGCTCAGCATAGAGGAATCATGGGCTTCTTACAGGTCAAGGTGAAGGAGGAGAGTTTTCTAGGTCTGGGGGACAGATGATGCAAAAGTTTGAAGGTAGGAGGTAAAATGTCTTTCACAGGGAATAAGTTGGGTAGTTTGGTGGAATCTAGAGTGTAGGGGTAGTAAATGGGGAATAAGCTTGGAATGTGAAGGTTAGAGTCAGACTGTGAAGGACATTACATGCTAATTAGTACAGTCTATGGCTTCTTGAAAGATGCTTAAACAAAGAAGGAAAAGAAGAAGACGGAGGAAGATGTAAGGCAATAGCTCGATGGCACTGTGGATTGAATGCCGGACTCAGAGGCAGGAAGGTCTCAGTGGCTAGGTGACCTTGGGCAAGTTGCTTGACCTTTGTCTGACGCAGCTCCCTCATCTATAAAATGGGGGTGAAGAAATGGGCATAATAATAGTGTCCAGGGTTTATCAGGAGAATAAATATTAAAATGGTTAAATATTGACAAATTAATATAGTAGTATAATACATTGACATTGATACTTAATAAATAATAACTGTAAATAAATGTTGATATTATTGAATAAATATTGTTGAATACTTAATATGGATTTCCCCTTCCTTTCCTTCCTTTTTGATCCTTCTTTCCTTCCTTCCTTCTTTCCTTCCTTCCTTCTTTCCTTCCTTCCTTCCTTCCTTCCTTCCATTCTCCCTCCCTCTATCCCAGATATTAGCCAGAAGGTAATTTCACAGTCCCTTCTCTAAGTATCATCCTCTGTATTCCAATCAAATCATCATGCATGGTCTACATGATATTGGAAAGACAATGTAATTCAATGTCAAGAGTACAAGAATTAGAGTAAGAGGGTCTAGGTTCAAATTCTGGCCCTGCCACTAACTGTCTGTGTAACCTTAAAACAGTTTACTTGACTTCTTGGGGCTCAGTTTCCCTATCTGTAAAATAAAAGAGTTGGACTAGGTGGTCTCTGAGGCCCCTTCCTGCTCTATATCTATGACCACAGTTTAAATTCTGGTTCTGTTATAAAACTTTGGCCAATTCACTTGACCTGCATGGGCCGGTTTCCCCCACTGTGAAATGAGGAGATTAGACTGAGGTTGCCTCCAGCTCTATATTCCATGATCCTACAATCTCTTCAAGGTTGTTCAGATTCTATGGAATCCTGAGGGCTTTAGATTTGCTAAAAACACTTATTAACATTATCTATGTTGTATTGTGGGCAGCTAGATGGCACAATGCATAGAGCACTGGGCTTTGACTTAGAAAAACTCATCTTCCTGAGTTCAAATCCAGCCTCTTACTTCCTACTTGTGTGGTTCTGGACACATCACTTAACCCTATTTACCTCAGTTTTCCCATCTGCAAAATAAGCTGGAGAAGGAAATGGCAGACCACTCCAGCGTCTTTGCTAAGAGAACTCAGGAAGAGTGAGCTGCAACTGAAGCAACTGAACAATAAAGTGTAGTTGCATTTATTTTGCTAAACATTTCCGAATTACATTTTAATGTGGCTTGGGCTCCACAGACCGAATTTGACCCTTCTGCCCTAGAAAAAAAAAGTGAAACCATTTATTTATCTATCTGGAAAGAAATGAGTAAATTTATGACAAGCTAGCAGCTAGCTTAGGGAGCCACAAGGTGGGGAGTGATTCCCCAACAAGGATTAACATTGCTTTGGGTTGGGCTGGTGCCTTGATGTGCAGCTCCCTCTGCAAAGATTACAGAGACATTAGGCAGCATTCTACAGCAATACCAGATAAGTGAGACCTTTCTAAGCAGAGGAAAGAATACAGCAAGACACAACCAACTGGGAAAAAGAAAGATGTGTGTGTGTGGAGGGGGGGGTGAACATTTGCCATGCACCTGGTAGGATTTGTTATCATGTGGGAAAGCAATCCCTGTACAAGGAAAGTAAAGCAGGTATAGATATAACAGTGTAAGTAGTCTATTTGATCTAAGAAAACTGGAGTGAGGTCATCTTTTCTCCAGAGTGACTGGCATCTGTAATCTAAGGATACCACCAAGATTTTTGCATAAGTGAATGAAACCATCTGCTTTGCTGTGGTCCTGTATAGTTTATAATATTTTATTTCTCTTTCAACTCCCTTCTCCCTTCAATACTCCTTCTGGAATATCACCATATCTGGACTACTCATTGTCGATGGTCATTAAAGTTTTTAACCCCTCCACTTCCTTTGGTCTTCTGGAAGTTTCCTTAGCAATCAATATGTTTATTTGAAATTTTAACTCCTTCTTCTATAATACAGCAAGTACCAGAGAAGGGAAGAGGTTTACCCAAGGTCACACAGGAAATGAAGCACAAAGCTGGGGTTTATAGAACCACAGCTTTAAGTCCAAAAGAGACGTCAGATCGAGTCTCAGCACCCTGATTTCCCAGATGAGAAAATGGAGGCCCAGAAAGATAAAGTGACTTGCCCTAGGCCACATCTCCCAGGGTCGTTGTAAGAATAAATGAGATGTTTTTAAAAGCATTTTGCAAAGCTTAAAGTGCTGTATAAATGCTCTCTATTACCATTATCGTTTATGCCAACTTATATCCCACTCGAGATAGAGAGTGGGAAATTAATATAATATAATATGATATGATATAATATGATATGATTTGATGTGATATGATATAATATGACATGACGTGACATAACATAACATGACATGACATAATATGACATGACATTATATAATACGACATGACATGATATGATATGACATGACATGACATGGCATGGCATGATATAATATAATATAATATGACATGATATGATATGATATAACATAACATAATATAATATTTTCCTTAATATAAGGAAGACAATCATAGTAAATACAATGGAAGATTTACAATTCAGAGAATCAGAAATGGTCTCCTGTAAGCGGTGGCACTTGAGTAAAACCTTGAAGAAAGCTAGGGTTTCCAGGAGTTGGAGCCGAGGAGGGAGGGCATTCCAGTCCTATACAAAGGCATGGTGTTTGGAGACAGAATATTAATTCTTCCTCTAATGCTGAATTTTGCCTATCCCAATGCTCAAAGGGCCTGACATAGCATCTATAGTGTCTTATAAAGACCTTCCAAGAAGGTAGAAGTAAGTTTTAACTTATCTATTTTTTTAGGGGAAAGGAATGGCAGATTCTAGAAGTGTTGATATCCAAATCCAACAGCCCATTACCAGACAAAGCCAAATGGAGAATTTCATCATCCTTACTCTGGTTGCTAGAAAACAGATGGTCACATCGCCACCAAATATAGAAATCATATTATTCAAGCAAAAGTTCTTTGGATTTGATCAGGGAAAATCTCAAAATCACAGAAAATCCTACAGTGGAAAGAGAAATGAATTTAGGGTTTGAAGCCCTGGGTTCATATCCTATATCTGACACTACCTGTGTGACCTTGGGCAAGTCCCAGTACTTCCCTGGGTCTTGGTTTTCTCATCTATAAAAGGAGAGGTTCAGAGATCTAGAATTGAAAGAGAGCCTAGATGCCATCTAACCCCCTCACCCAAAGAAACTATATTGGATGATGTCTGGGGTTCTATCCAGGTCTGTAGAGATCATCCTTAGGGACAAATAGGATCTAGTAACAAGAACTTGACATTTGAGGAAACTGAGGAACAAGAGACATTGTCGGTCAATGAGTACTTACTATGTGCCAAGCATTATGCCAAGGAGTGGTGATACAAGAAAATGCAGTGTGGTTGGGAGTGGGAGAAGGTTATGACATGCCCAGAGTAGTTCAGCTGAACAACATCCAAACCCGGTCTCCTGTTGCCAAAGTCACCATTCTGCCACTTTGATTTTATTGGAAATGAAAACTCACAAAACTATCTCCCATGAAAAGAGAATCGTCAGGGTTCTGACCAACTCCTAGACCAACAGAGCTCCAGAAATAGATAATGACCTGAGAACTGGGAATGGTTATCCTTCCCCACCCCCTCCCTAAAGTCAGCTGTGTCTTTGCTCATTGTTATGAGAAGGAACAGCTGTTAGGTGAGAACCCTTTCCTGAACATGCTTTCACTGGGGTGATAAGAAGCGAAAAGATTGCTGTGGGCATGACTATTTTAGGTTGTCAGGTCCTGCATGTTGCTATGAGATCTCAGATTAGTGGTTAGGTGGGGACAGGATGTCTTTCAACAGCTGATCAACAAAGCCTGAAAAGTCACGTGTGCTTCTCAGAAACTGTGTTGGTGTGTGAAGAGAGGGTAAAAGAACTGTGTTTTTCTTCTAGGTGATCTTAATAGGGGTTAGTTAGATCTTTTATTCTGTACCTATTATTTTTAAACATTCCTGTGTTAAAATATGACAGTGTCTCCTTCTGTGCTCTCTGGAGTGTTACTGATTCGAGTGATGTTTATCCCAGTGCACTCATCATTTTTTTAATTATACTAAAGCATTATTTTCATCTAAGTGCCATTCAGTGTTAATGAGTAACCACAGAGCAATAATGTGTCAAAAGCAGGGGAGGCCATTTAATAAACTAAGGTGCCAAGGGGAGGTGGGACGAGAGACTACAAGGAAGAAGGGCACTGGTAGTGGGAGCTGCTTTCTCAAGGAGCTTGTGAATTTGGAGCCTCTCATCTGGCAACCAACAACCAGAAGATGCAAATATCAGATCATCATTCCCTGCAAACTCAACTGGGCAAACATTTCATTTTTCCCACCTCTACCTGGCCTTCCCAAAGAAAAGGTCCCCTGAAAGCAGTTTCTCTGAGCACTAACTTCCTCCTTTCTCCCCTCTCAAATTCTTATAATCATATAAAACTGATTTCTCCCATGTTCTCTTTTATTGCTGGTTGCAGCTGATTTTTCTTAGTCCTTGTATTTCTTGATTTGTGTTTCCAGAGCATCTGTGCTCAAATTCCAGCTCTGTGACCTTGAATAAATAGCTATGTGACCTTAAGTAAATCACTGAGCTCTGTACCTCAGTTTCTCCATCTGTAAAATGAGGGATGTTGGAATGGAGGTCATTATATGGAACTATATCATTTGAAGATGAGGAAATAGACCCCAAGAATTTAAGTGATTTATTTGTCCAGAGCTGATGAGGTTTGGGGGTTCTTGGGACCTCAAGAATGCTAAGGTAGAGTTAACTCAAGCCTTCTCTTCATTAAGTGGCAAAGAGTTTATTGTAAATGTTTAATGTATTATGTTAGCAAAAGCAGGCAAGGTGCCCTTATGGGAACCTGCAAGAGACTAAGGATGGTACTAATGTTTATATGGAAAAGGGGCATGAGAAAGAAATGCCAGGGACACTAACTAGGTAATCTCAGGGTCCAGGTGTCTTTGGGAGCTATGGATGGGAAAGTGTAGGGAGTATACCAGACATTGAGGGAGTTGTCCCTTGAGGATCTAGTGGGAGGAAGAGTCCTTGGACCAGCCAGGGACAAAAATCCTTGAGTCAGGCACCCCTCTGTCTGTTCTGATAAGAGAATGTGTTCTGCAACAAGAGAAAATTTTCTCACACTACAAGGGTCTCTCAGGAATTTGGAGGCTTCCAGAGACATGATCTTAGGGCTGGGGCCCGAGCACCCCATCAGGGCCATATGGCGAGTAAGTTTTAGGAGTCAGGATTCAAACTCAGATTTTCCTGATAGATTTCCTGATAATGGAGGCTCTCCTAACTCTATGGTCTTATGACTGTCTCTCCCTGGATACTCTCTCCTCCTCAGGTTTTTATTAAATTACTTCTATCTAACCCTCTTTCTAGTAGCCTGATCTTCCTCATTCTCTTTTTCAAGATCAATCAATCAAACAAGCATTTATTAAGGACTTATTACACAGCCAGAAACTGTGCTAAGTGCTAGGGTTACAAAGAAAATTAAAAAAAAAAACAAACAACACCTTGACCTCCAGGAGCTTACACTCAAATGGGGAAAACATCAACATGCATTGGAATATATGAAATACTTGACCAGTCGTCTTGCTGATTCTTCGTGCACAAAATCTCTCACATCTGTTCCTTCCCTTGCCTTACCATCCTAATCCAGGCCTTCATCACCTGTTGTCTGGACTTCTGAAACAACCTCCCCATTGCGACTTCTTGCCTCTCACCCTCTTGTCTCCTCACAGCTTCCAAGGGTTTCCTAAAGCAAAGGTCTGACCATGTCACGCCTCTGCTCAAAACATGTTAGTGACCCATAGTGCCTCTAAAATAAAATGCAAACTTTTCTGCACTTAAATCTTTTTACAGTCAGACCGTAACATATATTTCCAAGTTGGTTTCACATCGTAACAGGTCAAACTCTACATTTCCACCAAACGGATCTATTTACTGTACTCCTATATGACTTTCTTTCTCTCACCTCAGGGCTTTTGTACAGGTTGTACCCTTTGCCTGGAATGCCCTCTTTCCTCACTGCTTCCTCATGAAGTCTCTGTCTCTTCAAGGTTCAGATCACTTGTCACCACCACAAAAAGCATTTTATCTTCTTCCCACCCCCAGTTCTTAGTGTTTCTCCCCCCACTTTATATTTTGGTCTCTATAAACCTAGGGGCCAGCTGGGTGCCTGGCACATTAATTTATTAAAAAATTAACTAGTTAATGAATGCTTATTTACTTGAATGGGATGGAATTCTCATCCACATTAACCATTCACTGTATTCATGCCCAAGAAGATGGAGGCACAGCCTACAGAGAAAGTCTGCTGTTATACAAGATGTTATGGGGCTGTACTGACAAAAGAGCTGGGGCTTCTGGAGAGATACATTAAAGAAGAGAAATCCTCCTCCTCCTCCTCCTCCTCCTCCTCCTCCTCCTCCTCCTCCTCCTCCGCCTTCTCCTTCTTCTTACTTGACCAAGTCAACAATTCGTATCTAGTCCAGTCAACTCAAGTCATCAAGGATTTCTTAAGCTACTATATTGCAGGCATTGTGATAAGCACCACAACCATGACTTCTACTATTATCACTATTACAATTCCTACTTGTCTCTGGGCCTCAGTTTCCCCATTTGCAGGATGAGGGGGTTGGAAAAGACGGCCTCTAAGATCCGCTCTAGGTACACATTTGTGAAACTATGAATAATAATATGAATACTTTGTTTCTTGGAGTCACCATCTATATATGTGTCAGTTCCTTCATCTCTAAAATGGGCAGCGGGACAGAGCATGGATAGTAAGGAATGGGTTAGATGTTCTCTAAGATGCCTTCCACTCTAGATCATGTTATATCTGCCCTACGTACCTCAGAGGGTTATTATATGGATCTGAATGAGCCCCCCCTCCCCCCCAAGCTCTTAACATAGGAATTAACAGACTTATTAGATGTATGATCCTGGTCAAGTCACTTAATCTCTCTCATGATCAATTTCCTCATCACATGATAATAACACCTACTTCCCAGGGTTGTGATGAGGATCAAATAAAATTGTATTTTCTAAGCTAACTTTAAATGCTCACTGTTAAACATAGCAGTATGAGTGTAAAGATGAAAATCCTGTACAAATATTAAGGATTAAGGGCTCTCTGGGTGGCTTGGTGGCTCAGTGAATAGAGTGCCACAATCAGGAAAACCTGAGTTCAAAGCTGGCCTCAGACACTTCCTAGCTGTGTGACTCTGGGCAGATCACTTCATCGTGGCTGCCTGAGTGTCCTCATCTGTAAAATGATCCGGACAAGAAAAGACAAACCACTCTAGTATCTTTGCCAAGAAAACCCAAATGGGGTCATGAAAAGTCAGACATGACTGACCAACTGAGACCTATGTACTCATAGAGATACATACACACGCATACACACATCTGTACATGATATGTGTATACATACACACATAAATCTAAGCATATATTATATACACATATATGTGCATGCATACACATGTGATTATATGATATGATTTATGCATTTTCTTCCCTTTAGGGAGGCTTTATGCTTATTAATTCCATGCCTTGCTTGTTCTTCTTCACCCTCTTCTCCCTACCTCTGATGCACTCTCCCCTGAAGCATAGGTCCACCCCCAACTCACCACCCACCAGGAAGAAAAGGCAGAAGGAAGTCGGGCCTGGAGACAATAACAAGGGCCCCATGTCTGGGGTGGGTTTTTTTTTTTTGAGTAGTTGTTCCCAAAATGCTCGTGGGGGTGGGGAAGATCTTAGCAAATATCCCTAGCATTAATCGTTTCCTGCATGTGGAAATGAAAGCCAGAGCCAGAGACTAAAAATAAAGAGCCCGATTCCCCTTCATTGTGCACTTGTCCCTCTTGGGTAATGAGACACTGGATTGGGGGGTGGGGGTGGCAGGATGCATTTAGTCCCTGCCTTAGCTTGAGGAGCCATTTGGCCTGAAATAAGTAACTGGCCTCCCTATGATTCATCTTAAAGAAACAATAATGAGTGGGCTTTGTGCGGGAGGAAGGTGATGTTGACCTGACACCCACAGGGGGTTGGGGGGGAAACCAAGATTCTGAGTTGCTGCGTTTTTTCCACTAGTAGAGATGCATTAATATTGATCCATTCTCTCTCTTTGGCTCTAATCCTTGTTCCATATTGTTTAGAAAGATACCCAGGGTTTGTTGTTATGGTCATTCAGCCGTTTTTTTAGCCATGTTTGACTCTTTATGACCCCGTTTGGGTTTTTCTTGGCAAAGAGACTAAAGTGGTTTGCTGTTTCCTTCTCCACATCATTTTACAGATGAGGAAACTGAGGCAAGCAGGGTGAAGGGACTTGCCCAGGGTTACATAGCTAATTAGTGTCTGATGCCGGATTTGAATTCCTGAAGGTGAATCTTCCTGATTTCAGGCCCAGAGCCACCTAACTGCCCCTGTCTATGGTTGGGAATATTATACTACTTATTAGCAGCCCCACGTTATTTTGTATTCTATCTTTATTTAACTTTTATGTTATTTTCCCCAGTAGAACACAAACCTCTTAAGGGCAGAAACTATTTTCATTTTTCTCTCTGCACTGTGCAAGACACAAAGAGATTCAGACGAGGCCTGTGCTTTCACTGGTCCAGTCATCCTCCCAGATGAGGGAATTACCGCTACCAATCTGAGTCAACACCTTCTTTGCAGTCTCATCTTAAAGATTCACTTAAAGCATCACAAGGTTGTGACTTGCCCAAGGTCACATGGTCCATATGTGCGAAAGTGGGTTTTGAACCCAGGTTTTCCTGGTTCTGAGGCCTCCTCTCTATCCACTCCCCTCTGACTGCTTGTTCCTGGCACACAGTTGGCATTTAGTAAATGCTTGTTGAATTTAATGAAATGGTTTCACGTTGCATTGAGTTGAATTAGACCAAGGAATGCTGCCTGCCTAGACCATATGGCTGTAGAACTGATGATCTCTAGTGGTCTTGCACCCTCTGGGAGTGCATCTCCTCTATTAGACTGTAAACCCCTTGAGGGTCAAAGACTAGTTCTGTTGTCTTTGCACCCCTATGACCACACACTGTGACTGGCACATAGTGGGTGCTTAAAAACCTTTGTGAGTTAATTGACTGATGTCATACCTACCTTTCTTTGCACTACAAGAAGACCACAACTCCTTAGGAACTCTTTTCTGATCTGAGCCAGAAGTAACATTCCTTAATTGCCTTAGACTTATAACACATTGTTTCATGTTTCTCTGATTCATTTTTCCTATGTCATATTCTAAAATTTTACTTTATATTGCATTTCATTCTAAAATTTGAAAAATCATACTTCATTTTTCTGTGGGTCGTGTTCTCCAATGAGATCATAAATTTCATGAGGGTAGGGGCCATGTTTTACCTAAACTTATATCTCACCCCAGTTCTTGGAAGACTGTGATTCCCTATCTCAGCTGGTAGAGTGGAATGTGTGGATATGAGACATGAAAATGTAGCCTAGTGTGGTGTGTGTATATATAGTGTTAAGAGCTCTGGATTTGGAATGAGAAGACCTACATTCAAGTCTGCTCCCACACCTCCTACAAGGCTAGGAGCACAGACCTAGAACTAGAGGGCCTTAAACATCATCAAAATCAAACTGATCATTTTGTAGCGAGGAAACTGAGTCTCCTAAAGAAATCATGTGCCCAAGGCTAAGCAGGGAGGAAATAGCAACCCAGATCCTAGGACTCCAAGTTTGACACTTTTTCCACAATAACATCCTGCTTCCACTCTGTGACCATTAAGAATTTATAACAGTACATGATTTATGTGTTTATTTGTATTTCTCTAAATATATATATATAGTTATATACTTTACAATTATGTCATTATCTAGTCAATCTATTGTTCAGATGAGGAAAATGAAACCCAGAAATATTATATATGACTTTTTTGAGTATAAACATTTGGGAATTTAGCCCAGTCCTTTGACCCCAAATCTTGTGTTTTTTCTATTCTTTCCACATTGATCTCTCTATTAAATAGTGTGTGGAACACTGGATGACATGTTGGACCTAGAGCAGTGGTTCTCAACCTTCCTAATGCCACGACCCCTTAATACTCGTATGTGGGCATATCTGCATGTGGGCAGACATGCCTGGAGATGGATACAGGAGCCGTGTCTCAGTTTCTAAGACCATCAGAAATATGTGTTTTCTGATGGTCTTAGGTGACCCCTGTGAAAGGGTTGTTCGACCCCCAAAGGGGTTGCGACCCACAGGTTGAGAACCGCTGACCTAGAGGCAGGCAGATCTGGGTTCAAATCTGACCTCTTGACATTTACTAGCCATGGGTCCACACCCAAATGATTTTCACTACCTTGAACCTCAGTTTACTCACCTAGAAGAAGAGGACAATAATATGGATGGTTATTGTGAGGCTTAAATCAGATAAGATCCATGAAGAATGACTTTAAAAGTGGTAATTAAACATTCATTGGTAATTGCATGGTTATTCATCTGTAAAATGCACATAATAATACTAACACTGTCAACCTCAGCATCCTGAAGAGTGTGGTCTATCCATGGGAGCCGCCATGTTGTTTCCAAGCTTCACTTGTGTTCTGACTCCAGCACCGGCCCTGGTCCACACCAGCACTGGTCCATGGACTAGAGATGGGACTGGAGGGGATCCCAGAAGCCTTCTCATCTAAGTCTTCCTCTCTCCCCATTTTACAGATGCAGAAACCAAGGCATGGGAAAGTTAATGACTTAGGTCATAGGGCTGCAGATTCAGAGGTATAGGGGACCTGAGAGTGGTAGTATCAGACTCTGAGGCCAAGACCACTAATCTGTACGTAAGGATCCCTGCAGGTTTCATACTGAGTTAGCTTCAAAATGTAATATTATCTGTTTTATTGTATTTTTATCTATTTTATTAAATGTTTCCCAATTACAATTTAACCTGATTCAGGCCACACTTGGGTGTGTTAAGGGCGTCATTTGGACCTGCAGGCTGGTGCATTTGATATCTCCACCTTAGAGGAAACTGAGGCCAATGGATGCAAAATCATTTGCCTGAGGTCACACGGGTAGTAAGCAAAAGAATTGTATTTGGAACCCATTCAAGTTCTCTGAGTCCAAAGCTGGTGTTCTTTCAGATGTACTGCACAGTTACTAATGAAATATGTTTTATTAATGCCTTTTGTTACTACATCACAGTCATTTTGGAAAGGACCACTCTTCCCTTCCCCATTCCAGTTTGAATCCTCCATTGTCGTCGGTCAGGCATTTCAGTCCTGTCTGACTCTTTGTGACCCCATTTGGGGTTTTCTTGACAGAGATGCTGGAGTAGGAAGTGACTTGCTCAGGGTCACACAGATAATAAACACCTGAGGCTAGATTTGAACTCAGGTCTTCCTGACTTCAGGCCCAGCACCCTATCTGCTGCACCATCCAGCTGCCCTCAATCCTCCACTATAAGAAAGGAAAGAGTAGGCACATCATATAACGTCTTTATCCAGCAATATAGACAGCATTCTTCCCTCATCGCCGCCACCCACCTTCCACCTGCCCACTGGTCTCTCAGTCTGCAGGAATAACTTTCAAAGGCCCCAGCACCATTGGCCTCCTAATTATCAGGAATAATCCTCATTGACTGAGTCTGATAAGTCCTGGACAGCGTAGCCTGGAGGGATCACAGTGGGAGGGGGCTGAGGGTTTTTGAAGGGGGTTCAAGGTCTCTACATGAGAAGGGGCCAAGAAGGTGGAGGGGTCTTTGTTCCTCCCTAAAGCCCAAGTTCCTCCCCTAGAATAAGGTCAGGTGAGTGAAAACTGATGGGACTGCTCAGGAGTTTACTGTGCTTATTGTGAAAGTGAGAGATTATTGCTCTTTTCCAAAGGCCAAGCCCAGTTTCATTTTCAAGAAGATGGATTTTGACTAAAAGTTACCAATAATACACCTGAAGCCAGAAAGGAAGCAAGTGACATGTCTGGGAATTTTAAGCAGAAATGAGGTCAGAGAAAACCACTTCTCTGCGTACCTGGACTGTTTCCATGTAAACTTCAATAAGTGAAGTCAGGCAGAGTCGTCCCTCATCCCTGGGAACAGAGGCCCAGAGGGCCTACAGACCCAGGACTGGACACAGAGGCCCAGAGGGTCTACAGACTTGGGCCTGGACACAGAGGCCCAGAGGGTCTACAGACCTGGGCCTGGAAACAGAGTCCCAGAGAGTCTACAGACCCAGGATTGGAAATAGAGGCCCAGAGGGTCTACAGACCACGGCCCCAGAACAGAGGCCAAAAGGGTGTATCAGGAGGGGCCGTATTCCTCCCCCTTCCCCCAATACTGGAAGCTCAGCAAGTCTCATGGATCCTATGGCAAGTTTTTTGTTATTAAAGTGAAACCCTTGAGAACAGCTTCTCAGCCATTTGGGGAAATACCAGACTATAGAGGTGCTAGGACTCCTGGACCCCAAGAGTTCCTCACTTCTGACTCAGTTCTTCATTAAGAATTCAGTCTTCCTTAAGGCATAGCAAACACTTTATACGCATAAGGAGAAGAGGCTGTGTAGTACAATGAATAGAATATTATGGCTGTTGATCCTTCCTTCTCAAAGAGGACCAGGACAGGAGGTGATGCCAGGACTTGCAAATGAATTGGATTTAAGTGAGGGTGGGCTGTGCAAGGTCCCACGTGTTAAGCATTGAAGATACAAATGGCGGCAGGGCAGGGCAGGGGCCTTTTGTTTGGCCTTGGAAAACAGCAATAATCTTTCACTTTCACAATAAACCCAGTAAACTCCTGAGCAGTCCCATCGGTTTTCATTCACCTGACCTTATTCTAGGAGAGGGACTTGGGCTTTAGGGGCAAGCAAAGACCCCTCCACTTGCTCAGTCTCTTCTCACATAGAGACCTTGAGATCCCCTTCAAAATATCTCAGCCCCCTCCCACACCTATGATCTCTCCAGGGAAGGAAAGGGGAAAGGAAAGAGACAGGGAAAAGAGAAAGGAGGGAGGGATAGAGAGACAGAGGGAAAGAAAGAGAGAGACAGAGAGAACGGATGTGTCTCTGTTCTCAAGAATGTCACACTCTAAACCAGAGGAGAAAACTCATGGAATATCAAGGTGAATGGTGAAGCTCAGAGGGTCTTTTCATTGGATTAGGAGGGCAGATGATAGAGCCCAGAGTCTGGAGGGTGTAGATGCAGGGAAGAAAGTAAGGTCTGGTGGTTCTCCATCTCACTGAGTTGGTGACTCTGATCTCATCCAAGTCATGTGAGTGGTTAAAAAACCTAGACAGGATCCTGAGCTCAGATGTGAAGGGAAGGCCAGGGGAGAAAGTTCTCCTGATGGTAGAGGCTCCTCTCACCATCTAGACACACCAGATGGATTCTGGGTGTCCGAGGGTAGGGGAAGACATTGAGCAAGAGAGGAGGAAAAGGACATGGATGTCGGACAATGTATGTTCAACTTTTGAATCTGATACTCTCTTTTTACCTTACTGGGCCCCTGTTTCTTTTTCTGTGAAATAAGGGGCTGAATTAAATGACCTCTGAATCCTTCTGCGTTTTAGATTTGTGACCCCATGACTCTATGAACAAATTCTATATGTGAATCTGGGAAGACCTCAGCTCCAATTCCTTTCTCTGACACTACCCACTGACTTCAGATGAGATACAGAACCTCTCAGCCTCAGTTTTCTCCCCTGTAAAATTAAGATAATGATACCTGAAGTATCTCCCTCACAGACCTACAGTGATAGGTCTGTGATATCCAATACAATATCTGTGATATCCAATACGATAACATACCTACTTCCAAGTTAACTAGGCTGGTGCCCTGGATGCTTGGAAGCCCTATACAAATGCCAGGTATGACTATTATCTGATGCCCTCAGCATGGAATGTGCTCATGAGTCTGCGGGACATAGCACTATTAAGTTACATGGAAGGGAAGCGGCTTTGTATGTAATTTAAGCGTGAGAGCAGTGGTTCTCAACCTTCCTAATGCCACAACACTTTAATACCATTCCTCATGTTGTGGTGACCCCCAAACATAAAATTGTTTTCGTTGCTACTTCATAACTATAATTTTGCTACTGTTAGGAATCTATCTGATATGCAGGATGTATTTTCATTGTTACAAATTGAACATAACCCACAGGTTAAGAACCTCTGTATTAGAGTAATGTGACTTCTGTCTTTGTAACTGGTCATTTCCAATGAGTGAAATGCACACAACACACATAAGTCTACATATGCATGTACACATACACACATATACTCGCACAGTTATATATGATTACTAAACTATTATATCATACTACATAACTTTATATGTCACATACATATACATGTTAATGTGCTATTACACATATATGCACATTGTGCACACAGGTACATGCGTGGGCATGTATGTATAGACGTGAGTATATATCAGAATATGGATTTGAATCCATATATACATATATGTGTGAGTGTGTATATATACATATATAGAAGAATATGGATTCAAATTCATATATATTCAACTATGTGTAATATATTCAAATCCACATGTATCTATATATATGTGGATTTGAATCCATATTCTGATGTACATATATGTGTATACACATGCATACGTGTGTCTACATATACACACATGTGTTCATGTGTGTGAATACCTATTCTGCTACTTACCATTTCTGTGTGACCTTGGGCAAATCACTTCATTTCTTTGTATTTCATTTTTCTCAACTGTCAGGTGAGGAGATTGGACTAGATCAGTGCGTGTCAAACTCAGCTAGAAATAGGGATCGCTAACCCATACTGGAAGGATCCCTAGAGATCACATATTGACTTGGTTTCAAAATGTCATATTATTCATGTTTTATTGTATTTTTATCTTGCTAAATATCTCCTAATTACACTTTCATCTTTGGGAGTATCATGGGCCACATCCAGCCAACAGCGACACCTCTACAATCCCATCTATCTCTCAATCCTTGGATGTTGTGATTTGTGTGACTGATCCACAAAGCATTCTTGGAGAGCTGCAGTCCTCCGACACAGATATCATGCTTTGTTTTGAAATTGAATTATTTTGTGAACTCGTCTTGTCTCCCCTACTGGACACAAAGCTCCTTGTGGGCAGGGCTCTATGTCCAGGCAGGGTGGTAAACTGTGTGTTTGCCTCTTCAGCATTACCCTAGCTAGCTAAATTTGGAGAAGTCCATCGCCTGGTTGCTGGTTTGGTTTGGCCAACACAAAGACTGTTCATTGAGGTGCGGGGGATCATGAGCTGACTTGGCAAAGGGAGCGCCCATACTGAGGAAATATCAGAGCCAGGAATATTGGAGTAATGGGTAATCACATGGCTAATGTGCAACAGTCACAGGGAAACCAGATCTCTAGTAAGAAACCTCTAACTCAAAAGGCTAAAATGTCCAATGTCCCAGTAAAGACCCAATCACTGAATGGAACCACGTCCTCAACTTCAGGTGGTAGTTCTCTTTAGAGTGATCATTAGCCAGGTTCGTCCTCAGGCTAAAATCTCAGACAATAAGTGGCTAATGTATAACACTAACCTACTAGTAAATATTAACTGCCGCATAATGTACTGGAAAGAGTTCTCCATCAAGGTTAGAACGCTGACCCCAACCATTAGGAGCTCTGTGACCCCAGGGTAGTTTCTTAACCTCTCTGGCTGAAGTTTGCTCATATGGAAAATGGGAGTGATAACTGCATTTCCTGCTTCACATGGTTGTTGTGAGAATGTCTTACAAATGTTGTTTACAAAGTTCATAAAACTTTATATATGTATAAATATATATATAGTTTATATATATATATAGTATATAGTTTATACACATATAGTTTTTATATATAAACCATATCTACATAATATATAAAATTATATATATAAACTATAATATACGTAATAAAATATATATTCTTATTATTATCAGTGACAATAAGAGGAATTATGGTATTATGGATAATCAACCAGCTTTGCCACCAAGAAGACCTACGTTCAAGTCCAACTGATAGATCCTGGTTCTGTGACCCTGGGCAAAGTACTTAACTTCTCAGTGTCTACGTAACTAATTCTATGAGTTGCAAAGGTGCCAGATCTGCATCTATAGAAGAGAATTTCCTTATCCTAAATCAAAGAAATCATAGACCAAGTCAATTCAAGCAGCATTTATTAAACACCTACTGGGCCTAAGTCAAGAAGACTCATCTTTCTGAGTTCAAATCTGACCTCAGACAATGAATAGTGTGTGACCCTGGGCAAGTCACTTAACCTTGTTTGCCTTAGTTTCCTCATTTGTAAGATAAGCTGGAGAAGGAAATAACAAACCACTCCAGTATCTTTGCCAAGAATACTTCAAATGGAGTCAAAATGAATTAAACAAGATGGAAGAAAAACAAATACATGTGTATGTACATATAAATATTGATATGTATTTGTATATGCATGTAGGTTTGTACATGTTTTCATGCATACATGTATGCATTTATACATATGCATTTGTATGTACACATGGTGATCATCTCTATCCCACATACATGCCCCCAAATGAACATGTCTTAATATGTGATTATACAAGTCTATGAACATAGACACATATGTGTAAATATACATAGAGAGAAAGAGAGAGGGACAAACAGAATGAGAGAGACAGAGAGAGGTGGTGTTGCATAATGGATAGAGAACTAGTCTCAAAGTCAAGAATACCTGGGTTCAAGTTCTCCTATAACACATACTAATTATTTGCTTTTAGGAAAGTCAATCTCTTATTCCTCTAAGCAACTCTCTGAGACTATATTGCAGGGAAGGTGCCAACTTGTATTGGTAAAAGGGATTTTCTCTCCTGGGAGTTCACTATATCAGTGTAATCACAGGTATAGATCCTATCCCACATACAGACTATCCCAAAAGTCTTAGTGCAGTTTTAAACTATTAAAGTTTAAAATTACAGTAAGGCTTTTGAAACACCAGATATGTTGCTGTATACATGTGTATACACATAGACATCTCTGTACATATGTACATATGTATATGCACATATATGTATATAATTTGAGCATTCATATGTGTGTATATGTACATACATGTGTATATTATCTATGTCTATCTTTATATCTTCTCCATAATAGAAAATTGTGACATAAATGTTCCATTTCTTTATTTGTCCATTCATGATTTTTCCCAGATTAAGGGGTTGTTTAAATATTCTAGGCTAGAGCTGGTCACTTCTCTCAAGCATATCTTCATTTCCATTTTCTAATCTGAAATTCATTTCGCTGTTGTTCTCACTAGCTGATCATCTGAATGTACCCAGATAGCTGATTTCTGGATGTCTGCTATGTTGGTCACTAGACCTTTATTTTCTGTTGAAATTTAGCCAGCTTCACTTACTTTGATGTTGTCCAGTGCTCACCAGGTCCAGTTTCTTCAAAGCATTCAGGATATACTTGTTGAAGGCATTATATGCACAGCCTATCAGCCTTTTCCCTCATTTACTTCTTGATCCTGAAGTTTTCTTTCTTTTTGCTGGCTTCTCCAGGTCCAATTTTGCTTCAAAACTGCCACATATCATATTAAATCTGCTCCCCTAATTTGGAGGATCTTCTAAAGTTCTTCATGTACCTTCCCTTCATTTCCTGCAAGAGATATTGATACATAAGAAAAGGGAATAAGCATTTGTTAAGTACCCGCTGTGTGCTAAGCAATATACAATTATTGTCTCATCTGATCCTCACAACTCTGGAAGATGGGTGCTATTAGTATGCTCATTTTATGAATGAGAAAACACAGGCAAATAGAGGTTAAGTGACTTGCTCAGGGTCATACAGCTAGTGTCTGAGGCTGGATTTGAACTTGGGTCTTCCTGACTTCAGGCTTAGTGCTCTGTTCACTGCCTCAGAGTCAGAACTCTTTCAGCTGTACCCTGCCATGTCCAAAAATATTCATCTACTGATGGCCAGTCTGGCTTGATGATGCACCTTTCTCTGGTTATATTGACTGGTACCCAGGTAGAACTCACAATCTGTGGCCAAGTCTACACTGGAAGCCTTCTCTGTATGACAGAAGCTGTTGGGAATTGTATTCTACTGTCACTGACTGAAAAACCCAAGATCACTGTCACACGTGACGAACTATTGGAGAAGCACTTTGGCTGTTTTCAGAGACAATTCAATTTATTTCAATAAACAATGTTATGGAAAATCTATTATTTGCCTAATTCTTTATTAACTACAAAGGAAAGAAATAATTCTTGGCTGTTGTATACTCTGTAATCTATTTGAGGATGTCATACTCATATACGAGTCAATTGAAGAACATAAGACAGAATAAAATGTTGTGGCCAACTGTTTAGTGCAAAAACATGAAGTTTTCTGGATGGTCAAGATAAAAAGAAATTGCTTTGGCCTAGACTGGTTGGGAAAGGTTTCATAGAGAAAATGAAATTGAGAATTTTGAAAGTTAGATATGACTCAGGTTGAGAAAAATTACTGTGGAAAAAAAAGAGAAATAATTGTAAGATAGGGGCTGGAAAGGTACTTCGAAGTCAGCTAGGGCAACCTCATTTACAAAGAAATAGAAATCATGGAGGGTGATGTGCCTACTTATATACCAGAACTGGAGTTGAAAAAGTTTCAGCTGGAGGGTCTGCTCATAAAACTGAAAAGAAGACTGAGCATCTTCGTGCTATCATAGGACAATGGATTTAGAGATTGATGGGACTTCAGGGGATATTTAATCTCCTCATTTTACAGATGAGGAAACTTAGTCTCCAGTAAGTGAAAAGAATTGTGGTAAAGCTATTTGAAGTGACCAAAGTCATACAGGCAGTACATCAGAGAGGCAAGATTCTCTCCTCAAACTTCTTACTGCAAATCAAATATCCTTTCCTTTTTATAACTCTGTTTCCATATTAGTTTTGGCTAGAGGGAGACTGGGGGGGTCTCTATCCTGCCCAGCTTGGAAGCACATCAGTCACTACAGTTCAGGTCCTATGCTAATAGGCATTGAAGTTTCAACCTACTCCATTATGAATCTTCCTTCCTTAGGCAGCTTGGTTTCCCACTCCTCTCCTCACCCTCCCCTATGCCAGGGGCTTACCATCTTGGTGACAGACTCCTTGGGGATGCCTGATTGACTTTAACCCTACTATAGTTCAGAATTCCCAAGCTCAAGAAACCCACTAGCCTCAGTTTCCCAGGAGCAGATATTAGAGCTTCTGGTATACACTATGCCCAAACCACCTATTCATTTATAATATACGGTTATTTGGGATGCAGGGAAGTGGGACCCCTACACAAATGTTGGATCTTTGCAATTTGGATTCTCCAACTAAAGCTTTTGTACTATACTGGTTCTCAGCAAGATATTGGCTTTAAAATACAGCTCTGTAAGATAAAGGAAGAAGTCTCCCATTTCTCCTTCTTTCCCCCTTACATTCTCCTTCCTTTCCTCTTTCTTTCTTTTAAAGAAATTCTAAGGACGATATTTTAACACAAAAATTTCTCCAGAACTTGGCATGAGATGAGAAGTTTGAGGACAGCCAGAAACACAATGAATATTTATTCCATTTCAATGATGCTTACCTTCCTCTCTCCCCCTAATTCTAGCTAGGTTCAAATCTTGGATTGGCCAACCCTGCTTAAATTTTAGAACTGAAAATGCAAAGTGGTTTTGATTTTTTTTAGTTGCCATTGAAAATTCCAAGGTCCTTGGGTAAGAGGAAAAAAGCCAATCCACATTACTGGCCACATTCTAATATGTGTGATAAGGTTTACTGAGCTAAGATTTCCTCCAGGATTCCAGATGAATCTGTTACTATTTTGCTTTGGGTCATTAGATCACTGTCCCATCTCCAGAGATTACTGTGTAGGGTACCGCTATGGTCCTCAAGAATGTAAGATCATATCTGAGGCCAAAAATAAGTGAATTTAGATACCATAAGGCCTTCTCTTATGCAGGATAATCATTCCTTCATTTATTTTCACCATGATATCTTGATGTCTTTCATGCCTATGAATGAATGACATTGGGATGGAATTTCCACTTACATTTCATAGGAGGACCCAGGCTCAATTAACACTGTCTTTTTACTAATACTTGTAACCAAGAATAAAGCCGTCATCCCCCATAGAAGAACAAAATCTTATCTTACCTCAGCTTTGTACTTTACTCAGTATTAAGTACAGGCTTCTGCTCATAGTAGTCATCTAATAAATGTTTGTTGCATTGGATCAAACCCAAATTTATCAATTTTCTAACATATACCTTGGTATGGACATTAAAATTTTAGGCTTTTACAAGTACCTTTTATATGAGTTTTGTTTTATTTTATTTTTGGATCAGATCATTGTAAGAAACATCCCTGACTACTTTGTATATATCCTGCAACTTATAATTCTAATCTTAATGAGCTGCCTAGGGCATTGAGAAGGTAAGTGATCTGCCCAAGACCACACAGTCAATATGTGTCAAAGGTGGGACCTGAACCCAGGTTTTCTGACTCCAAAGCTGTCTGAGTCTCTACCATGATACCATGTTGACTTTTCCCTTGTACTTATTATTAAAAAAGGCCTTGTGCAACTTTAATGAAGCTTTCAATGTTGATGAGAGGCAGTTTGGTATAGTGTAGTAGCATCACAGGCTGAGAGACCTGTGTGTTTGAGTTCCAGTATATATCAGAGGTGGGCAAATCTTTTGGTGTTCCTGGGAATGCTCCAATATTGTGAGTTGCAAAGCAGTTGCTGATCAGAGTCATGGAAAGGAGTCTTTGTCCCAATGAAAAAAACAGATCTAGTCTTCCCACCCCCTAACCCCACCTTCCCTCCAAAAAAATTAGGGCACAAAATTGAGCAAAATTAATTGAAAACAATAGGGCACAAGACATCTCTATCCTGCCTTGTTGGTTAGGTTTTAGCAAGAGCACATGTTCTTCCTCCACCTCCCTGTGAAACACTAAATCTGATTTGCAAACTTTTTAACAACATTATGCCATTGCAAACTTATTTCCTAAGTGGTTTCAGAGACTTGCCCCAGAGTTCCTCCCTAAAATCTTGTGCAAACATGAATAGTTTGAACAAGACTCCATTAAAAAACCCTCCAAAGGTGGGCGTGTGAAGACCACCAGAGGCACAAAGACCTCCCAGACCCCATATAGACCAGGAAAAAAAATAAAGATCTCTGCTAAAAGGGAGAAAAAGTGATCCCACAAGTGATTGTTTCAACTGAAGTCAATGGAAAGATCTGTGACCCCTCCATCACACCTCTCATTTCTCACCATAGAAAGAGGTGGCAAATTATAGTAAGAATTTTACTTGTCAAGTTGCCCTGCTCCAAAAGGAGCCTATCTGGGGCCTGCAAGCATTTTCTCTCAGATAGCTCCAGGAGGTGACATTCTTAGAAGGAAAGAACTGTTAACAGTGAATCTTAACAATTCAGCCAACTTGTGATCCTTCCCTCCTGGTGGGAGGAAAGGAAAGGTATAAGCCTGAGTTGGAAAAATTACCTTCGGTGGGAATGGCACTAAAAATCTGCAAATGTAGAAATAAGACCCTTGGTTCAGGTACATTATAGGATCCTACATCTAGGTCTGAAAGGGACCTCAGATACTTACTAACTGTGTGACCCTGAGCAAGTCACTTAACCCTGTTTGCCTCAGTTTCCTCATTTGTAAAATGAGATGGAGAAGGAAATGGAAAATCACTCCAGGATCTTTGCCAAGAAAGCCCCAAATGGGATCATGAAGAGTCAGACAGAACTGAAAATGACTGAACAATAATGAAAGCTCCTACCACAACCATTATCTAAAAGTTACCTATTATTATCAGTAAAAATTGATGTGTGGTTCCTCCCCTACTATAATACTGAAAAAAGTGGCTGACCTCCCTTTATCTCACTTCTATGCTTACTAGTTTGCTCCACTGATTCTACAGAAAACCACAGTGTTGACTCTTGCAAGGGAAAACTTGGAAGTAGATGCCTTAACTTTCGTGACTCTCCACTTCCATCTCTGTGGCCTCCTTGGCCCTTTCAGTCTCTTACTTCTCTGCCAGACCCTCTATGGCCTCCTTCTGCCCCCTAGATGGGGGACAGCACAACCTGGTCTTTTAGGACTAACTTTGGAGGATGTGGGTTTGAATCCCTCCTCTGAAGGTTACTACCTATGTGATCTTGGACAACTCTCTTGGCCACAGATTTCTCAACTCTAAGACAAAGGGGTTGGATTACATGGCCTTTGACCTCTTTCCCAGCTATAGAACATCATCTATAGATGATGCTATGATCTCCTCAGTGCCACAAGCTCTAGATTTTTCCAGCTCTTTCCCTCTGACGTTTCAATCCCTCCATCATCTGCCCCATTTCTCCATGGTTCTGCTACCTCATGATATAACCATAGGTTGTGTGGGGATGACTATATCACCTTACCCCTACTTATTAAAAGCTATATCAGTATCTCTCAGATACGAGGATGCACGTCTTCCCTTTAAGAAGCTATTTGAGGAATAATAAAACCTGATCTATATCCGGCTACTGGACCCACATGGCTCTGGAGGAGAAAGTGAGGGTGGTGACTGCACAGCCTTCCTCACTTACATCTAGTTCACCTCCCCGATGTCATGGCCCTCTTGGAGAAAGAAGGACAAAACCACAACCGCAACAGAAACTGACATTTCTATAGCTCTCTAAGCTTTATGAAAGCGCTTTACATGCAGTCTCTCATTTTAACCACACAGCATCCTGATAAAGAAGATATTCTATATGCACCTGATTTCTGAACAGCTAATGTCCTCCCTTCCCAAACTACCCTCTACTTATAGAATAGCAATAACAAATGATCATATTCATGAAAATGGTGCCTAGCATTTACATGACCCCAGGCACTTTGCTAAGTGCTTTACAAACTGTATCTCATTTGAACCTCACAATAACACGGCTGTAAAATAACAGTTTGCTGAGTTATTTCAGTCATGTCTGACTCTTCATGATCCCATTTGGGGCTTTCTTGGTAAAGACACTGAAGTGGTTTGCCACTTCCTTCTCCAAATCATTTCACAGGGAAGGAAATTGAAACACAGTGAAGTGACTTGTCCAGGGTCATACCACCAGAAAGTGTCTGAGGCTGGATTTGGACTCAGGAAGACTAGTCTTCCTGATTCCAAACCCAGTACTCTGTCTACTGCACCACTGAGCCATCCTGTCACTATGGGTTATTATTATCACATCGTAAGAAACTGAAGCAAATGAGTTGCCAGGAGTCATAGAGCTTAGTGACTGAGGCTGGATTTGAATGTGGATCTTCCTGACTTTGGGTCCAATACTTTATCCACTGTGCTAACTAGCTGCCCTCAACAGAGTTTCTCTCTCTCTCTCTCTCTCTCTCTCTCTCTCTCTCTCTCTCTCTCACTCTCCTATAAAGAAAAATCTAGACAGAGAAAAAGAGAGAGGGAGGAAGGGGGGGGAGAGAGAGGGAAACAGAGAGAGAGGAATAGAGAGAGAGAGAGAGAGAGGCAGAGAGAGGGAGAGAACTAGGTATAACTATATATAGATAGATAAATAGATAGATAGATAGATAGATAGATAGATAGATAGATAGATATAGATATAGATATAGATATAGATATAGATATAGATAGATAGATACACCTATAAATCTATATATCAAAAGAGAGTGTCAATTTCCTTAACTATGATGCATTAGATCTGACCTTTGTTCAGGGACCCTGCTGTCCTCCACTCCAAGTAGATGTCCATTATAAAAGGGGAGAACAAGTTTCTCTTATCAAGAAAATCGATGGATGTGAATATTTTAAAGTGACTCATGAAATATGCAAGCACCACAGGGGGTCTGGTAGAGAAGCAAGAGACTGAAAGGGTTGAGGAGGCCACAGAAGTGGAAGTGGAGAATCATGAAAGTTAAAGCATCTATTTCCAAATTTTCCCTTGCAAGAGCCAACACTGACTGTGGTTTTCTGTAAAATCGGTGGAGCAAACTAGTAAGGATAGAAATGAGGTAAAGGGAGGTCAGCCATTTTTTTTCAGTATTATATGAGGGGAAGAACCACACATCAAATTTTACTGATAATGATAGCTAACATTTAGAGAGCACTCACTAGCTATTGATCAGCCTACCAATGAGGCTTTGTTTGCATGAAGGAATTACAGGAACCAATATGGCCCCTTAAGACTCCCTGAATCTTTGTGTGAGCTTAGGGGCATTCCTGAGGTTGCACTGGGGACAATGTACCCCCAGTATAGGAGAGCAGAGGAGAGAAGGAGATATAATCCCAAAGCAAAGTCATCTACCCCAGTCTGATTATTTTACAAGTGGGGAAACTGAGGTTTCCATTTTGAATGATTTGCCCCAAATCACATAAAACCCTGCAGTTGGAGTCCTGCCTCAGACACTCACTGGCTGTGTGGCCCTAGGCAGGTCACTTAAGCTCAACCAGACTTAGTTTCCTCATCTGTAAAATAAGAATAATCATTGCACCTACCTCACAGGGGTATCAGGAAGGTCATATGAGGTCATAAAGTATTTTCAAGCCATAAAGCACTATTTAATTGCTCACTATTATTACTACTGGGTCACATACAGACGTATACACATTTAAACAAAAAGTAGATACAAGGGTAGATTCAAGACAAGAATGTTGCTTGGTCGTTAGCAATCCCAAAAGTCCCAGCCACAGAAGAGTTGTCAATCTGCTGGGGAGTGGAGTTTTAACACCGAGCCAACCATAAAACCCCCTCGAATTTAAAACTGAAACTAGTTTCGATATTGTTTAAATAGAGCAAACAGTCAGTTTGGTTAACACAGGCCCTACCCCATAACCAAGAACTCTGTAAATACTTGTCAACTTGAATTCAAAAAGAAGTTTCCAAATAGAGAAAGAAAGAGATATTGACATGTAAAGAGTCAAAAAGGAATTCAAAATTGAAAGCATACAGACTTACCCAAACATAAACGTCACATTTTGGAACAGTAGATTTCAAATTTCATTTGAGACAGAAGGGACTAAAGAAAGTGGGATGAGATTCTCCTGATTTCCAGGGCAATCAACCTACTCATTACCTTTGTGCTGATAGCTCCTCTGATAGTTAATAGAGATGTGACCTCAAGGAAGTTAATTAACCTCTCTGGGCCTCAGTTTCCTCATCTGTAAAATGGGAGGGGTGGTCTCTGTAACCCCTTCCAACACTACAGCTACCTATATTTACTTATCCCACATGACTACTGTCTATAACCTTCTATAAGTTGGTTGCAAGGGTTCTGGGTGCCATGCTTCATTTTCCTTGACGTAGGCCCAATATTGTATTTATTTACTTTTTGCCTATATATTTCTTGGATTACATCTCTTACCCAGTTCTTCTTCATTGTTCCGTATTTACGATATGTTACAGTGTATGTGATGGGTAGGTGAGTAGAATATGACCCAGTTGCTGTTGTCGTTATCATCATTGACATCATTCCCAACGTCTTCATGCAGGTGCATAAAGGTAAGTCCAATTGGAAGAACAGGGTTACTTTAAGGCAAGATATCTTTCAAAACTCCTAAGCAGTTGTGAAAATCCTACTAATAATGGAAGTCAAGAGTGATGGGTCCTGATGGGGTAACCATAGGTGGGTAGCACCCATTTGCAAAACATTTTCTATTCATTGACTTTCACTTCCTCCAGGGTCTATTTAATCTTGCATCTTCAGCTCCGCGTGACAGGGGTTTATTTTCCTTTAATCTTTTCTCTGCTCTTGGCTCTTGGTTTTCAGTCATGTGCCATAGCTAGAGCAGTAGCTTTTTGTTGTTTATTTAGGGTTTGAGGATGGTTTGAGAATCATTTCTCTCTTTTGAGGTCTGAACTTGGGCTAAGTCTAACTTTCGTATTCAATTTCCATCTTTTCCTAGGAACACAGACATTTCCATCAAATGTCAAGATGGCATTGGAGTAGTTAGTTAATTAAAAGGAAAAGTCTATTCCTTTTCCATCTCCTCAACCTGCTATCCCCAAAGTCTACTGATATTCAGCCCTGGTGAAATAGGGAATTGGTGTTTCAAGGTCTGAGGAAGGCAGAATTTTTTTAAAGAGAAGGGAACCTAAGACTGAGCAGGCCAAACATTGAACCCTTAAGGAACCTAGTACCAGAAGAACCAGGAATAGAATTGGATTTAAGCAGCCTGAATGAGCAGGTGAAATGTTTTCCAATGGAAATAACACCAGACTTAGATCAGATTAAAAGATGTGAGTTCAAATCCTTCCTCTGTCACTTAGAATTTGTATAACATTGGGTAAGTCACTTAGTCTCTTTGGGGCCCAGTTTCCTTATCTATAAAAAGATAGGGTTAGACTAGGAATGGGAAACCTGTGGTCTTGAAGGCATGTATGACCCTCTAAGCCCTCTAGTGCTGTCCTTTGACCAAAGGCTGCACTTGAGGACTTAGAGGGCCACTCTTGGCCTTGAAGCTGCAGGTTTCCCCCTTCCCCCCATTACACTAAACAATATCCAATGTCTCTTCCAGGTTGGAATTGATGAGCCTATGAACCTGATAGAAAGGGTTGGATCAGTTGAGCTTTCAATTTCCTTCTAGTTATAAATCTAGGAACCTATGAACCTCAGGTTGCCTCATCTATTAATTTTAGGAGTTCTGCTAGATAATCTATAAAGTCTGTGCAATTCTATCATATTGTAATTTTGTAATTCTATGGGAAAGGGAAGCAAGACTGGTTAGAAATTTCAACTTAAGAGGTTGCTATCTAAAGATATCTGCCCCCAAAGTCTCTCTCAGCATTGGAAGCCCCCATTCTTCTGGGATGATCGAATCTCAGGTAGAATGATATATTTGCAAAGGGGACAAGCTATTGGGATAACTGCAGGTTAACACCTTGTGAAAAGTATACAATGTGGGGGGAAAGAGAATGCTATAATTGTATAGAAACCAGACAAGGTTTTATTCCCTCTTTGTTTATAGATGTGAGGAAGAGAGGAAGAAATAGAAATAACAGGTATGGCAGCATAGCAGCAGCAACATATCGCAGCTCTCACATAGCCACCCCAAAACACCCATAAAATATGACTCTAAACTAATCCTAGAACTCCAAAACACACACAAATATACTTTCCACTAAAGTCAGCTCAGCTACGAGGACTCATATCAGTGCTGCTAACTGAAACCAGCCTGGCCTGGCTGGACGGGAGGAGCTGAGGAGCCTCTGGTGAGCGGATTAGCGGCAGCTGCAGTAGCATTCAGAACTAGGTCAGTGCGGCTTGCGAAATCAGGAGAGAAAAGCGGTCTGGCCAAAAGGCCTCCAGGGCTGGAAAGCAAAAGGCAGAGGTTTTGCACCCACCTCTGCATTGAAGCTTTTGCTCCCTCAGACTGCAGACTGCAGGAGGACCAAGCGATCGTTCAGAGCCTGAGTGCTCTTGTGTTGAGCTGCCTGGATCTGGATCGTGGTCTTGGGCTTTGGTCTTGTGGGTCTTCTGTATTCAGCAAGCCGGAAGTGGGAAAGGGACCCAGCACCTTCCTGAGAGCTATGGCAGCCGGGAGGACCCCAGCAATTTGGGACAGAGCTTTCCCTTCTGAAAGCAGAGCCCCACAGAGATTTAAAAAAAATCACAGACTGACCAACCATGAGTAAGAATAAGCATAAGAAGCAGGGTAAGAACAGCAATCAAACCCTAGATTCCTTCTTTGAAGAAAAGAAGGACCAAGGCAGAGAGCTGCAAGACAGCACAGCCAGAGCTCCCCCACCAGGGGTTTCCAATAAACATGAAGATTGCCTTAAAGCTAGAGATGAGCTGAAGAAGGAGTTTGAAAACCAAATAAGAGAAGTGGAAGAAAAATTGGGAAGAGAAATAAGGATGTTGCAAGAAAATCATGAAAAGAGAGTCAGCAATCTGAC
>CM053581.1:349842196-349870337 GCA_028627135.1 Pseudochirops cupreus
ATAATATGCTATGTATGGTAACATGCAATATAATAATTATATATTATAATAATAAATATATAATATTATAATGTATAACAATATATTACTCTCTCTATATATACATATATGCACACAAACACACACACACAGACATACACACACACAGTACTCAATTCCATAGTCATACCATGCTTGTTTATAAAATGAACACACAAACACACACATATGGTACTCAATTCTATAACCGTACAATGCTCGCTTATATAATGAACACATACATTTCAAAACATTATTTGCTTGTACCAGAAAAAAAAAGATAAACAAGAAGTTATCTCTCCCTGGTGCCTTGTCACAGAGCTGTTTATCAGGAAGGGAACAAAACCTTGCAAAGGAAATCGACACAGATGCTATATCAAAACATATTGAGGGTTTCAGCAAACTGTAGAAACTAGCTGTGCATTTGTCAACATTTGGTGAAAATTTCCCTTTTTTTTTCAGATGTAGAGACGAACATATTTTCTGCCAAATGCACCCATCTATCTCTTTGCAAGGGGAAACTTCTCTTCGTTATTGTCAAGGAGTTTCAGAGATGCATTTTCTGAGCTGAAGACATTTTGATCTTATAGGATCTTGTAGCAACATCAAAACATTTAACAGTTCACAAATTTTTTCCCATAGAAATAGTGTTTTAATTGGTTGTTAGGTTGCCAGGCAACACTCCATTAAACCCAGAATGTAGATGAAGTAGAACAGCAATAGTGTTCCCCCCATTTCACTTAATTACTATTTATAATATTCCTTCAATGGGAAAAGTTCCTTTTGGCCATTCCATCCTTCCCCTGACTCAGGTGTTCTGAATCTGAGTCCATTGTGTCTATAGATTTCAATGTATCTGTGAACTTAGATGGGAGAAGAAATATATATTATTCCCCCATATAATTGTCTTCCTTTGTAGTTCTCTATATTTAATTTTATGTTGAAAAATCTTATTCTGAGAAGTGATCCATAGATTTCACTCAACTGTCAAAGGCACCCAGAACTCAGGAAGGTCAAAAATTCCTTCCAGAGATATTTGTCCATTGAAAATTAACCCTGACCAAGGAGACAGAAGATCAGCCTTGAAATTAGGATAAACTTTCTTCACAACTGCCCTTTGACACATACTGACTGTGTGAACCTGGGTAAGTCACTTAACCTCTTTAGTACTCCCAGGCAACATTCTAAGATTATATATTTCAGAAAAAGTGCAAATCATGAAATTTCAAGTGTGGCTAATAAACAAATGATTATTCAATGAAGTGATAAACATTATTAAGCATCTAATGATTAAATAGGCCAACGAATAAATTAGCAAGTGAATAAATAAGTAAACAAATTAAGTGAATGAATGAACAAGAAACCCTCCCCATAAATCTGTATTCTTTATGCTTAGCCCAGCAAAAATTATAGCAGGAAATAGCCCAAAGTTTTATCCCTAAGCTATGTCTACATTCTGAAATTAGATTGACAGATTTCCCATCAGATGAAACAGGAGATATCTTCTACTCATGTCTTTTTTTTTTTAAACTTTTTGGAGCTGAGAGGGCAGGGCCATTGGGGTTAAGCAACTTGCACAAGGTCACACAGCTAGTAATTGTTGAGTGTCTGAGGCTGCATTTGAACTCAGGTCCTCCTGACTCCAGGACTGGCACTCTATTCACTGTGCCACCTAGCTGCCCTTACTCATCACTTTCTAGCCCTAAATTTTGTGAAGCCATTTTTCAGTCATGTCTGACTCTTTGTGAACCCATTTGGGGTTTTCTTGGCAAAGATCCTGGAGTGGTTTGCCATTCCCATTTCCAGCTCATTTGAAAGATGAGGAAACTGAGGCAAACAGGGTTAAGTGACTTGCTCAGGGTCACACAGTTAGTAATGGTCTGAAGCCAGATTGGAACTCCAGGTATTGCACTCTATACACTGAACTACTTAGCTACCTAGATCAATATACAAAGCAGTTAAATCCCAGACACCTTGGGAAGGATGGCCCTAACTATTGAGGAGATTAAGAAGGATTTCCTGAAGAAGAATTCTATGAGGTTGTAAAGCCATGCATGCAGCTTCCCAAAAGAATGCTACTGTGAATATCTTTTAAGGTTCTGATTACACAGTATAGTGAATACTCCATTTATTCCATAACAAATCAAGGCAAACATTCACAACAAATCACAGTATAATATTCACAACAGGTTAACATTAGAATGGCCACACAATTTTCACCAAAGTGGCCACAATATTTAGAACAAAGAACAAAAGAATAATCATCTGGTATCCCTAAGGAGATTTGCCTCCTCACTCAGTCATTCAGTCATCTCACAATACAATAGTCAATCTTCCACTCATGGGGCAATCATAGGTTAACTTAATCAGTAACTTATCTAGCAATCAGTCACTAAGTATTGTTAGTCACTAATAACAATCATTAGAAAATTACACAAACCCTCCACCCCTCAGTGTCTAGTAAACTTCAATTTCATCATGCATTCAATATCCAATGAGAGGCCTTTTCTTCGTCTTGACTTGGGGTGCTCTCTCAGATTCCCTGGATCTCCTTCCATGGTCCCAGCTCCTACTTGAATCCACCGAACAGTCACCTGGATTCAGAGGCAGACAGCTCCCAACTTCTTGTCCAGTTCCCCAGGCCGTTCTTGCTACACACTGAAGTTCACAGGGTCCAGCACATCTCAAAACCTTCACCACTTCTGTTGTTGGGAACTCAAGGATCAGCCAGGCCACAAACAAAGTCTTATCCCGTTCATGCTTCTTCAGTCCTCTGGCAGTTCAGCTGGCCCTAGAACCCAAAAGAAATCTCAGCCTTCCAGGCAGCCTTCTCAGCAGCAACTTCAGCCATCACAAGATTCTGGTCTCAAGGAAATCCTCTCTTAGTTCTCAGTCCAGTAGCAGCCCAGCTCCCAGATGGTGGGAAGATTCTGCTTCCTTCACTAGGAGTAAAAATTCGTGATTCTGCCTGTCTCTCTCTTGGGTTCTTGTTATATACACACACACATAGGCTTCCTGTCTCAGCCAACCCCTTCCTGTTAGGTCAGCAACAGGAGACAGAGTTCACACCTTCTGTTTCTTTCACAGAGGTACTTAGCCTGTAGTAACTAAGGACTAAGTACCTGCTAAATTAATTACCATTACAGAGGTAGAGATGAGGAGGGAATGCATTGAAGGTGTAAGGGACATGTATTTTGAATATATTTTGTTTTTAAACAGGTGAGAAATATTGTAGCTTTGGATCTTATTAACATTACTAATTCTTTTTAGCAAACTTTTTGTTGATAGAAAGATCTAAGAAACTTTTGCTCCACTCCTATTCAGTAATGACTTATAAATGAATGGAACCCCCATCAATGAGTTTTTGTTGTATTCAAGTTCTTTCTGAAAAAACAACAACATGTTATTGAAATCAAATAACATGGTTTACACGACGGCTAAAAACACAAAGGTGTTAGATATACACCTACATTTAAAAAATGCAAATCAAAGTCCTTCAACAAATAAAGAAAGTTTTGGCAGAAGTAGCATATACCCAAGAGTAATTTGAGACAGCAAAGAATAGAAACTTGATTAAGGAAGTGAGAGGTTGACCTTGAATATTTTGAGTACAGAAATGTTTGTAAGAAAAGCAACACATTTTTCCACTTTGATATGGCCTTAAGTCATGGAACACTGCAATATCCAAATAATTGATTAAGACTCATCCAAAAGTCAAATGGAAAGGCTTTGAAGTAATATATAATGAAGGAAAAGAGGTGTAAATGATGTTATCAAAAAAGTGTGTGTTCAAAAAAGAAGCTGATCTGGTCTGTCCAGTGGTGAGAATGAGGGACAGTCAACAGACAATCCACAAGATACACCAGTATGCCTCTATAGAAGTCATTGTGGTACAGTGGGGAAGAAAGCACAGGCTAGAGTCAGAGAACCTGGATTCAAATCCTACTTCTTCCTCTTACTACCTGTATGACTTGGGGGCAAGACTCTTAACCTTTCTTGGTCTCTGTTTTCTCATCTATAAAATGAGAAGGTAGAATAAATGTCTTCTGAATTACCTTCTAGTTCTGGATATATGATGCTATAGCACCATGAGCTTTTAAATAACAGGAAAAAGTGAGGAAGGCTCCCAACATGTTGGGTGGATCCCCTCTAGTGAACTCATGGGAGACCATGATTGAAATTCGCCTAGGGTAAAAAAGCATGAATGAGCTGCCATTACTACAGAGGAAAGGAACACCTACTATGATAATATTAGAGAATCATTTGAGTAATTATGAAAATTAAATATAATACAGAAATACATAGAGACAAATAAAAATAAAAATTAACACTGCATAAAATATTTCTAGTTCTATTAGGATGCAATGAGAATTCAGGGGCTTCTGCCCCCCCCACCCCCACCCCCTACACACACATAAAGATAGAAAGCATGAAATGTATTGTAAAGTCAGCAGGTATCTTGGGCACTCTTTGGTTTACCTTTCTTAAATGGCTTCTGTGATTAATAAGGCTAAATTTCTTTAGAAATTCAGATGATAACAAAAGTCCTTTTGCTCATAACTTTTATCCCAGTCAAAGAAGAAAGAGACAAGACAGCATGGAATGATGAAGTAGTACCTGCATCGGTGATGAAAATTCACTCCCGATGATTACTTTCATGAGTAATTTCTCTTGGGTAATCCATGGGCCTAGTTTTATAACCCTCCAGGGTGATATCTAATGTAAATGAAGCTACTAAAAGGGGATTATCCTGGCAGGAAAATATTCAACCAATAATACAATAGGAACCAACCCAAAGCTTCCGGGAAAAATTCTGGAGAAAAAAAATGTTCTATTTCTTGACATTTATTTTAATGGTATGCAATAAACTTTTTTCCATTCCATTTCAATCAGAAGGCACTGAGAGAAGTCCAGAAGGTGAAAAGAAATTAATAAATTCATTTAGATGAGATAGGAACCAAACCAAGGAGCTCGGGTTTGAGTTATGATTATGTTGGGTATCTTGGGATTATGATATTATTTCCAGCTATGGTTTGTAGTCAACAAAAGGAGACTAGAGATTCCAAATATCCCTAGAATTTGAACCTAAGGTCAGGAAATATCATCTTTCAAAACTGAAATCAATAGTCAATAACAGAATGAGTGGACCCAGTGGATAGAATATTGAACCTGAAGTCAGGAAGACCTGAGTTCAAATCCAGCCTCGGATGCTTACTTAGTGACCTTAGCCAAGTACTTCGCCTCAGTTTCCTCATCTGGTAAATGAAGATAATAATAGCACCCCACCCACCTCCTAGAGTTTTTGTGAGGATCGAATGACAGAATATTTGTAAAGTGTTTTGAAAATCGTAAAGTAATATGTAAAAGCCAGCTATTAGCATTATTTATTTGCATGTCATTTCTCCTGAAAGAATATAAGTTCCTTGAGAGCAGGGACTGTTTGATGTTTGTCTTCTTACTTACAAGTTTGTTGATTGATTCTCTAATAGGCAAGGCCAGATCCCTTCATTTAAATCCTGACCATTAATCAATAACAAAACTGACCTGAATTCATCATCATAGTTCCCGTTTATACAGCACTTTAAGTTTTTAAATCACTGACTAATTAATAACAAATCCCACTGAGCCCAGGGATTAGGGATCTGAGTCCTGAACCAGGTTTAGTCCTGGAGGAACTTGGCCTCTAAAATCAGGGGTCAAGCTGTTGTTGCTCTCTCTATCTGTTTATGCTCCCAGAACCCTCCTGTGGGAAAAACATTTAAATTTCAAGTTTGGCTCAAGTCTAGGATGTCCCCAAAAGGGATCAAAGGCTCTCTTATAGAAAGGTACTCAGTATAAAGATGAATCAGGTATAGGACAGTTATTTCTTCTACACAAAAGGAATGCTTAAAATGCAAAAGACATTGACAAAGACTCAAAACAGGAGAGTAAATCTTGGCTCCTTGTTTAATTCTCCCAGGATGTTGATATTTAAAACATCAAAACAGGAAACACTTTATAGAATTGCTCAATGAGTTCTTTCTCCTTCACCTCAGTTTTTCATTGTCTGAACAGTAACTTCAAGGCTCACATCTTCTAATAAGTAAGAGGAGAGCTTGGGCTCATCCTCCCAGAAGGCAGTCATTTCAGGAAACTCCTCTTGCTGTCAGTCAGCAGAGAACTCTAGCAGCTCCCCCATTTGAAACTCATAAAGTTGCCATCAAGGCTAGAAATCCATCTCAGATTGATTGTCTGGTCACCTGTATTTAGGAAAAAAGTCATGAAGAAGAGGAGGCTATAGCCTTGAGATTCAGTCTCAGGCTAACCTACAAGCCATGTGCCATGTGTGAGCAGTCAAGGCTAGAGAGACAAAGAAGAAAATGCCTCCCTGACTCTCATAGGAAGTCTGAGAAAGAATTGTAAAGTCCCAAGACACATATTTAGGAGAGAGGAAGAAGAGAGAAGGTCTGCTCTGTAGGTGATTCTGACTGTTCAATGAGCCATTCTCTTTGAAACAGGCACCCTCTAGTACTATCATGGGACCAAGGGACTACTAACTGGTGGTGCTCAGTTCAACTCCATACACACTCTTTGAGTGGTGCTATATTGTAATCCACACAAACATTGCTTCATGTGACCCTCGACATTCCCCCATGAGGCTGGAGCTATACATATTATTTTCCCCATTTTATAGATGAAGAATCTAAATGTCAAAGGGTTTAAGTGACTTGATGGTATCAGTGGTAGGATTTGAAAATAGTTCTTACTGATTCGAAGTCCAATATTCTATCCATTATGCTACTCTGTCACTGATGATTTCCTTAAAAGGATAAAAAACATCATTATCTTTCTCCCTCATTTTCTCTCCCACTACCTCTCTGTCTTTGTGTCTGTATCTCTGTTTGCCACTTTTTCTCTATGAGATTTTCTTTACTTCAGTTTCTCTCTCTCTTTCTTCCCCTCACATCCTCTGTCTCTGTCTCTCCTGTCTTTCCCCCTCTTTTTTGCATCTGTCTTTCTGTGTCTTGTCTGTTTTTCTATCTTTCTGCCTCTGTCTGTCCCCCTCTCCCTATCTTCCTTCCTTTTCTTTTTTCTTTCTTTCTCTCTCTCCCTTTCTTTCTTCCTCCCTTTCTTTCTCCCTTCCTTCCTTTACTTCATTCCGTTTTTCTTCCTTCTTTTCTCCCCTTCTCTCTCTTTTTTCTTCCTTTCTTTCTCTCTCCCTTCCTTTCTTCCTTTCTCTTTTTTTTGTCAGGTTCTTCCAAACTCCCTCAAAAAATTTGTCTTTGAACCAATGAAACAAAATCTGACCTAACCCACTGTGACCTTTACTGTCACTTATTAAGGTTGGACTCACACCCAGTTTGCCACATACCAGAAATGGCTGCTGGTTGATTGTCTGTGAATATTATCTCTCTTTGCTCCTACACAGTTGGGGTGGTTTGCTAAAAGAAAATGTGAAGGATGTTTTATTGCCTTTGCCTTAGATGTGTGCATGACCTAAATCTGGATTCAAGTAGATAAGACAAGGAAAGTCCCAGACTCAGCTTAGGTTTTATTTGATAGACACCTTGCTATAGCAGTCCCTTTAGTGCCAAAATAACAGCAGCAGGGCTCTGCCAGATTCTTGAACAGGACTGAGATTAAAATAACAAATCCTCGAAGGGCTTTGCTGATATTTCACAAGTGTTGCTTGGTGGTATTAATCAAGACCACATATGGACGTTGCTAGAGAAAGAAGAGAGAAGAACAAGAGTTGTTTGCTGTTTATGATTTTGTACAGTAACATTCAACTCAGTTCAACCCAACTCAACTCAACTCAATATGGGGAAAACAATGACTCTATAATCAGAAAAAAACAGACTCAAATCATGCTTCTGGTGCTACTTACTACCTGTGTGACCTTGGGGAAGTCACTGGAACTTTTGTGGTCCCCACTTTTCTCATCCATAGAATGAAAGGACTGGGTTAGATGACCTCAAAGTTCCTCCTAGCCCTACATCTACGATCCATTGAGCTGGGTGTCCCATGCTTGGTACTAGTGATGTAAAGATAGGTATGAGCCAGACTTTTCCCTTAAGGAGTTTAAAATCTAATGAAAAGAAGGGCACAAATAATTGTGAGACAAGGAAGAGTAAAAGAACAAAGGAAGAGGAGAGGGCTAAGTAGAGTGCTGCAACAAAATCTGAGGAGGGAACAATCCCTTTCATTGCAAGCTGTCAGGGGTTGGGGATGAAGAGCTCTTGGAGGTGGTGGCATTTGAGGTGTACTTGAGAAGAAGAGACAGACTTTACCAGATAGAGATGAGTGGGGGACAGAGGATCCTTCTCAATGATGGGGAACCATGTGAGCAAAGATGAGGAATGGGAAAAGAATAAACATTTACATGGCATCAACCATTTGCCAGGCTCTATGCTAATAACTTTTAAAAATATTATCTCCTTTGATTCTTACAACACTCTGCAAGGTATGTGCTATTACTATTCCCATTCTACAGTGGAGGAAACTGAGGCAGAGGTTATATGACTTGCCAAAGGTCATGTAGCGAATGTCTGAGATCAGATTTGAACTCAGGTCTTCCTGACTCCAGGCCCAGTGTTCTATCCATTGTGCCACCAACTGCCTCATGGGGCAGGCATTGAAGGGGTGAGAATCAGAGATGGATAGTAATCTGATTTGGCTGTGACACAAAGTAAATGAAGGAGAGTGTTACTATTAGGAGAAAGATGAAAGTTAAGGCGTCTGAATGGATGAGAAAACAACGACTCCATCTTAGCTGGGGGAGAAAGAGCACCCCGAGCACACTGAGGCTCATTTGGAAAGAGTTTATAGGCAATGGATAGAGCACTGGGCATGGAGTCAGGAAGACCAAAATTCATTAGCATGCAAATGGGGATATTGAATAAATGTGCTTGAGATAAGAAAAAAGGAGGAGAAATAGGCCCCCAAAACGAGACAAATGGCACCTGGAGAATCTTGAAATTGAACCAGAGGATAATGACAGGACACTGTAAAGTTTCCAAAGTGAAGAAGTCAACTTTAACAGAGTATCAGAGAGAAAGAAGTACAATACTGGGAGGAAGAAGAGCCCAGGCAAGAAGATGGTTGCAATCATTGGTCCAGAGATGATATGTTTGTGGCCCATTGTACAGGTGGCAAGGCTGAGACTGAAAGGAATTAACAATTTATTAATATATAATTAACATAATTGTATAACAATTCACATTTACGTAGCACTTTAAGGTTTGCAAAACGCTTTCTTTATCATTATCTTATGAGTTTGGAAGCACTAATATATATTGTATTTTGGACCAGACCTATGATTTTACTAGGATAAGGAACAACCAGTGAAGAAGTCCCTCCACTAATTGACAATGGCAACAATGATGCAATTTATATTTGTAAAGGGTTGCCTGAGACATTATTAAGAGGTTAAGAGACTCACCAAGGGTCATACAGTCAGGGTGTGTCAAAAGTGGCCCTTTAACCTACATTTCCCTGACTGAGGTCAACTCTCTATCCACTATGCCATGATGTCCATAAGTACAAATATTATCATCCCCATTATCCTGATAAGGAAACCAAGACTCAGTGAGATGGAGTAAGTGATCGATCATCACACAGCTATTCAAGTATGCAGCATGATTCCACACCAGTATCCCCTTGCCCAAGACTGCCATGATTAACCAATATCCAGGAATGACACAGATTTCATGATACTAGATATTCAAAACTGTGAAACCCATGTCTTGTCTCTTTCTTGATGGTGACTGTGTGCACAGCAGGTATGCACAAGCAGATCTTGAGTTTCTCACAGGAAAGATAAAAAAATAAAAAACAAATTATAAATGAAATTCCAAAAGATGGTCCCTGTCATTCAAATATCTTTTTTCCTTGCTTCAACTGCTTTTGGAAGAGAGATAATGATGAGATGATGAAGAAGAAGAAGAAGAAGAAGAAGAAGAAGAAGAAGAAGAAGAAGAAGAAGAAGAAGAAGAAGAAGAAGGAAGAGGGGGAGGAGAAGGAGAAGGAGAAGGGGGAGGAAGATATCTAGACAAGAGTTCCCCATTTGCCGGTTATTGAAGGGATTATTAAATGAGCAAATGTTTGCTTGGTTCAGTAGGGTATTTCCTAAATGCTCATGGTAGAAAGCATTTAGCCATCTCAATTAGGAGTTTCCCTAGAGCTAAACAGAAAGCATCATTTTTAAATGAATTTTTAAAAAGAGAGACAGTCCAACTTCCCTAAAAAGATACTTTTCTAGGCTTCTCGGTGGGAGGGGGGGAGGGGGGATGCATACATTTGTCATCTTCAGGTCCCTCTAGATTCCCTTCAGTTCCCTAAGTAAACTCAACTCCTCCACTATTTCTCCCAACAGATGATGTTATGACCATCTTCACAATGATGGTGTCCAAACAAACATGGCAGCCATATTCACCCCCGGAGTCCCCGTGAGTTCCAGCCTTAGTCCTCTACTCTTCTCACTGCCTCCAGCATCCCGAAATGAACAAACAAACGTGACCAATTCCAATAGAGTCAATGATAATTTTATGAAACTAGAATTTTTTTATTTTATTTCTTTTTCGTCTCTGAGATTAACATAGTGCCTTGAAGCACTTAGGATAGAGCACTGGTATCAGATCCAAATGGAAACAAATCCATTGACTCAGAAAACCATAAATAGCTGTATTTATGTTTTATTTTATTTTTATTTACTTTGCTAAACATTTCCCAATTACATTTTAATCTTGAAAGCTTTGCCCCTGGTCAGAGTTTGATACATTTGGTGTGGAAGACAGAGAGGGGTCAGGAAGCTTTGAGTTCAAATCTTATCACAGATACTTGCTAGCTGTGTAATCCTGCTCAAGTCACTTAACTTGTCTGCCTAAGTTTCCCTAACTGTAAAATGGGAATATTAATTTATTATCATCTTATCTGCGGGAGCATGAACCTTAAAGTGCTCTAGAAATACTAACTATTGTTACTTTTACACATATTAAGGAGGGGAGGAAATAAGCCTTTATATGGTGCCTATGATGTGTTGTGCTAAGCACTGTGTGAATATTAGCTTATTTGATGTGCTAGATATCACAATTATTATCATCCTTTCATATTTGAGGAAATTGAGGCAAACGGAGGTTAAGTGACTTGCCCAAAGTCACGTAGCTAGTAAGCATCAGAGGTAAGATTTGAACTCAGGCCTTCTTGACTCTAAGCACTGAATCACTAGTTGCTTTTTAGCTAGACCAAAGTAGGTGTCTCTCATTTCTTTCAGCAGCTCCTATTCAAAGCTCCACCTCTCCAACACCAGAGTTTCTTCAATTGACCTGCAAGAGCATGAATTTTGAAGTAAGTCTAAAAGGAAGACAGAGAAACCAAAGGCAGAGACTGTCATTTTTGACTTGTATCCCTGATGGGATAGAAGTAATGTCTGCTGGTGTTTCCCACAACAGGACATAGATTTACGTATACCCTTCCTCCTTCCCTCTATGATAGGGATTAGCTTTCCCTAAGAGGAGACAGAACTGTTCCCTGGATCTAATTGCCCTTCCCTTCCCTGCAGTTTCTTGGTCACTTAGGGGAATAAAAACCTCTAGCCACACAGAATCTGGGCCACTCCAATTGGATGGATTTCTGAAGACTGTGTGAATCCCAATGTCGTTTACTGCACCCTGCCCCAATAGCCAGAACGAGAGAGGTTACGTCCAGGGAATCTAAGTGAACATTGAATCCTTGTTACATATGCTTGCTGGATTAGGGCAAAGTCAACCTCCTTTAGTTAACTTTTCATTGACTCATGATTGTTTTATTTTATCCCAACACAGCTTTTTTTTTTTTGAAGGGGGGAAGGCAGGGCAATTGGGTTTAAGCGACTTGCCCAAGGTCACATGGCTAGTAAATGTTAAGTGTCTGAAGCTGGATTTGAACTCAGGTCCTCCTGACTCCAGGACCAGTGCTCTATTCACTGCACCACCTAGCCACTCCTTCATCCCAACATTGAACCTGAACTAAGAAAATCTTGGAGCTGACTTCAACACCCAGTGTTTAGCACTGAGTAGGTGCTTAATAAATACCTATAAATTTGCGATCTCATTGAAAAGATGTCAAAGGTATCTTTGAAGAGATACTTGTAAAGAGATGTCAAAGGTAATTGAATAATTGATGTCCATTCAGATAAAAGGTGATGGATTTAGACGCTGAAGGGACTTTTGAAGGTCATCCAGTCCAAGACCCTCATTTTGTAGATGAGGATGCTAAGTTAAGTGATTTGCTCAAGATCATAACAATAATATATGTCAGAGGCAAGACTCAAACCCAGATCCTCTGATTTCAAAGCTAGCACTCTATAGATCTCCTTGTACTTTCAGGAGAACTTTTCAGAATTGTCCATTCAAGGCTGATGCTGGTGATAATATTATACTTCAAGGTTTGGTAAAACATATTATTTCTTTTGGTCCTCACAATGACCCTATAACGTAGGTGCTGTTATCATACCCATTTTACAGAGAGACCCACTTTAGTCCAAGTCAGTTACCAGAACCCTTTGCATTCAAAGGGAGAAACATTATGAAGTGGGGCTGAGATTAAATGACTTGGCTAGGGTCACACAAACTACATTTAGTAAGGTGAGGAAAGGCACCCTGGGCAGCCTAGCCTTCCAGGGCGGGCACCATGAAGGTCAATTTGACCATGTTTATGAGTCTCAGAACAAGTCTATTCTGCTCAGTGAGAGATGCCATCTGGAGCCAGGACTATTGACTTCCCCCCTGCCCTTGCTTTGCTCAGAAGTAAGCAAGCATGCTTTGCAAAGTAACTGGTCTCTCAGAGCTTTGGGCCAATTCTTGTCCCAACTGGGAGGTCTGTGGAGATCCCATCTGCTTTTGGGTGTACAGTACAGGAAGTAGCTTCGCCATCCTGAGATGCTGGCCATCTGGGCAACAGATGATAGTTGGGGTAAAAAAAGCCATCATGAGACAGTGATCAGAAAAATACCAAGGCAAAGGAGGGATAATTCCCTCGAAGGGAGTAAGATGGGCTCCAGATTGAAGGATCAAGCAAGAATAAAGCACAAACACCAGGCTGTTTCTTTTAATGGCATGTTTTTTGAAAACACCAAAGTCTAGGGAGGTGAGGTAAGGCAAAACAGGGCATGGCGCAGAGCTTCAGGCTGGAATGTCAGTACTGGATCAGGACACAAAAAGTGGGGTTTAGGAGGGTGGTGACTTTGTAACTCCCCTTTCACCTCCAAATGCTTTTTAGTCTTTTATGGAGGTTGCCACCAACCAAAGCATTTTTGTTCTTGACCCCGAGCTGAAGTGTTACTGTAACCAAGAACCAGAAGCTCTTCTCTACTTCGTGGTGCCAATAATGCAACGGGTTCAGATAATCTCTTTTTTATAGCCCTTCCTCCACTTTCCCTGTCATGTCCTTCCCTACAGCCATGTTCAGATTCACAGTCTAACTCTACAGGTTTGTAGCAGCAGCCTGGCATAAACAAAGAGTCTTCTCACTAGTCAAGGTGATACTCTTGGTGTTGGTGCTCCTGCTTTCTTCCAGTTCATAACCTCATCCATGTCAGGGATCCCCATCTAGTTCAGCCCTCCATGGAGTTTCTCCAGGCTCTGGACTCCTACTGTTCCCCTCCTTCTCTATTAAAACCCACCCAAGAGGCAATATTTAATTAGTTGGAAAGAATATCAGATTTGAAGTCAGAGGTCAGAGGCTCAAATCTCATCCATCTACTTGCTACCTATGGAACCTTGGAAAGTCTCTTCTGCTTTCTAGATCCAATTTCATCATCTCTAAATTAAGGGGGGTTGGATTTGAAGACTTCTGAGGTTCCTTCTAGGTCTGAATTTATGCTGTCATATTCCTCCTGGTATCTCACATTCCCTCAGGTCTCTTCTCTGCTGCCTACTAGTGTGATGATATTGTCCAAGTTAACAAATAAAGGGTTAATGCTATCCCCTCCCAAGTAAGACAGGTGAATCTTCATTTCATTTCATTTTCTCTAATTGATAATTTTCAAATTCATAATTTCCAACTATTTTTTCTCTCGCACTTTATCACGTTGAAAACGAAAAAAAAGAGAAACCATGTAACAAGTATGCATTGCCAAACAATTCCTACAAAACATTTCCCACGTCAGTTGAATGTTAACAGGAAAGTTCTAGAGATAACTCCTTATCCCAAAGATTCTCAAAGGCAGCATGGCATAGAAGATAGATTGTTGGACTGAAAGAAAAGATCTGGGTTCAGATCCCATGTCTAATAGATGTCAACTCTGTGACTCTGGGCAAGTCATTTAACCTCCTTATAACTGTTTTATCACATAAAAATGAAAGAAGCAAACTTGTTGGTCTCTAAGATCCTTTTTGGTTCAAAAATGTATGCTTCTAGGATCTATAAGACCTAGGTTCAAGACACTTGTTAGCAATGTGACCTGAGACCCTAGACAAGTGATTTAACTTTTTGGTGCCTTGGTTTGCTCTTCCTTAAGATGGGGACAATGGTAGCAATGACTTCGCAGGCTTGTTATGAGGAGCTGCAATAATTTATGTATAGTAGTTTATGTTTATACTTTATGGTGACAATGATGCTAATGACTGTGGTGATATTGATGATGCTGATGGTGGTGATGGTGATAGTAGGTCAATGTAGGAGATAGTCTGATTGAAAAAGGTCTTCACATTCCTCTCAGGCAATGCTGCCAAGATGGTACCATTTAGGATAGCCTTGAGAATGTAGAATGAGCTCCAGATCAGAGAGCAACAAGATGGCAGTCAGAGAACTTGGGGTTTTTGTTGAGTTGGCCTAACTCACCCCACCTTCTCTGGCAAAGCCAACACTTACCTACACGGTAAAAAGTTCCTCTGCTAGTTTATTATTTGTGATTTTCACTCCTAGAGTCAAGCAGGCCCATGCACCATTAACCTGAACAGGCCATTACAATCCTGCCTCCACACTCAAGTTCATGCCAACCTCCTGAGCAGCACGTTTTTCCACCTCTTTTCCATTTCCCTAAGTCCCACCCTTACTATGAAGTGTCCTTCTTGACATTGTGTGGGTGGGGATAACCTATTTTCATAGTCCAGTTGGCTTAGCTAGTCAACTTTCTTCAACTGCTTGACTCTTAGCATCAGAAACTTAGAATATGAAGGAGACTTAAAGGCCCTGCATTTCCATATCTTCATTTTACAAATGAAGAAACTGAGGCTGGTAAAATGTAAGTAACTTAACCAAAGCCATAAGAGCAAAGAACCAGTCTTTGAACTCAGGACATAGGATCATAGGATGATAAATCAAGAAGTAGAAGGTACATCAGAGATGCAACCCTTTCATAGGATCATATATTTAGAGGTATAAGGAACCTTAGGAGTCATCTGGGACAACCCTCTCATTTACAGATGAGGAAACTGAGTCCCAGAAAAGTCAAAAAATCTGCTCGTGGTCAAGCAGCTAAAAAGTGTCTGGGGTGGGACTTGAACCCAGGTTTTCCTAAATCCAAGTCTGTCACTCTATTAACTATACCATGTTGGCTTTCTCTCATTTTACAGATGGAGAAACTGAGGCACAGAGAGATTAAGTGACTGGCTCCAGGTCAGACAGGTGGGTAGAGCCAGGATTAAAACCCTAGACCCCCAGTCCTGTCCATTTGTCCACCACACCACCGCTTCTCTGACTCCAAATCCAGGCTCACGAGATCTCTCCTTCCTCTGAAATACTGGAGTTTCATTGCTTCAAAACATCGCTGGACCAACCCTTCTTCTCCATTCTCCTCTATCCTGCAATCCCTTTTGATTGTCAGCCCCATGAGGGCAGGATCTGAGTCATTTTCCTATGTATTCCAAACACCCAATGGAGATAAGCCTACAGAAAGGGGTGGCTTGGAATCCTTAGCAGACTTTAGAGTTCAGCTAAGGTACCACTTCCTCCATGTAGCCTTTCCTGATGCCTTCTCTCCTGTATCAAAATATCTTGTTTTTGCTTATGGGTACATACGTTGTATCTACCCAAAGAATGTAAGCTCCTTGAGAACAGGTGTGTGTACACATACGTGTGCATACATATATACACATATGTGTATGCATACATATACATACATGGGTGTGGGTGTGTGTAGTTCACCTAGGTATCACCAGTAATTAGCACTGGGTCTTGCAAAGAAGAGATATTTGACAAATATTTGATAAATTGTTGGATTCAATCTATTCCATGTTGGTTGATATTTCAGGGACTCTGAACTCAGGGGACAGGGATATATTTGGTCACCGTGTGAATGCTTGGAATCAGGTGGACTAGCACACACAGCAGTGTAGGCTCATTCTCAGCCCTATTACTCTGAAAACAGAGACTCACAGGTTCTCACTCCCACAGAACTCCAGGATGGGTGGTTGCCTGCTTTGGAAACTGACAAATCTTCCTGTTTTATTATCTCTCAGGCCTCCTAAAATGAGGCCATCTTTTCTTTTCTTTTTTTTTTAAACTCCCTTTTTTTCCGGGAAGAGACTGACTGCCCAAATGACCTCTCCACTGCCCAGGAGCCAAGTCCACAAGTGGAAAGTCCAGCACTGAAACAGTAAATAGGATTGGGGGAATCACTTCCAAGATTGCACAAATGTTTTCTCTCGGGGAAACCATGGGCATTAATGTAGCTTCCCCCTAAAGATGGCTTGAGAGATTTCTCTTCCTTGTTCAATCAGCTGAGAGCCTCCCATTGTCGGGAATGTATTTATCTTGAGATCAATCAAGTTGTGGCAGATATTTTTAGTCCCTGTGATTCTGGAACCAACTAATCTAAACAAGAAGAAATCGTTCAGAGAAATGCTTCGAGGGACTTAACTTCTGCAGAAAGCGAATGGCTTTGCTCCCTCTGACATTTAAGAGCCTGGTTTCCCCCTAAGTCATTACTGGAAGTTTAGTGTTGGGCTAACGGCCTCTTTTTGGACAAGGGACTCACTTCCTCCTCTGCCTCCTTCCTTTTTGTATTTTTTTTTGGGTTTTGTTTAAAGATTTGACTCCAGCTCTTTCTTACATTCACTATTTGTCTTGAGCATGCTATGCTCGTTATGGGATCATATCTACAACTTTATGTTAACTTTGAAAAGTCCTGAACCACTGAAAATGTAGAAACCAGACATCAGTCTCCACCCATGCTATCTGGCAGTCACTGGTGAGCTGATAAATGTTTAACAACACGCTATCTGACAGGGGGATATATGCAGGGCACACTTTTGAGTAATTTATCTTACTCATATTTTCTCCATCATTTTCTTAACAAGGGGTAAATCAGGGTCTGATAAGAGGAGTTTGGTGATTTCCTAAGTATAAACGGGGTTTGGCAATTTCCTACGTATAAATGCTTACACTGAAAATTTAACAATCAGCTCTCTGGAGCTGGTATAAGCCGACTCCAACACTTTGCCACTTGTGGCCCACCCCATTAGGGATTATCATGATGAAATCCAGGACAAAACTCAACGTACTTCAAGGGGGCATCATCAGTGCTTCTTGTCTACACTTCCTTTCCACCTGGTAAGGAGTGTAGTACAGATGACTGACCTTCAGGTGAGATGGAGGACCGGCAGCCTTATCATCTCCCCTGCCCCCTATGCCCTTTAGACTCTCAGCACTGATATAATCCAAAAACCTCAAAGTCTTCCCATCTGCCCCTCTGCAACATCCTTTGGACTTCTGGGGTGGGGGTTCTATTCAATTCCACAATTTGAACTTATTTTTATGTCTTCTCTCCCCCAAATAGAATATAAGCTCTTTGGGATCAGGGGCCAACTTTGACTATTTGTATTCCCAGCTCTTGGCACACAGCAAGTACTCATAACATCCTGGCTCAGAGGCCATCTCTTTATCCACTATACCACAACTGATGTCCCTAACAGGCTACAATTTAGTTCTTCTTGGAAATCACCTGTTCCTTCGTGGATGATTTTCTTATAACATTAACTGGAGTACAAAGCAGAATATGGCATCCAGAGCCCTGTCTTTTCATTCCAGTAATTTATAAACTGTTTGAAAGCATTTTTGTGTCCTACCTAGTGCTAAGAATAGTGCTAGGCACAGAACAGGCATACAATAAACATTCATCCAATTACTGAAATGAGAAGTAAGATCCTCTTGGAATTGGGTGGCCACTCATACACATTTCATTTCACCTAACTTTGTTCTTTGGAGGGCACGGCCTTTTGGCTGCTGTCAGTCCACTGCTGGGATTGGTCCGAAGGGTCAATCATCTATGCTACGTTCCTTACTGGGTTCATCTGTTGGCAAACTGGTATAGACTTCAATTCCTGAATTCCTGGTGTCTCATTCTTGTGAGCTTTTTAAGTTCACAAGTTTATAGTCATCCCTAATATTCCATCATCGAAGAGGAGGGTGGTTGGGATGGAAGCAATAGTAAGTCCAGGGGTCACATGTCAGTCCAGGTGGAGAAGGCTTTAGTCCTCACTCCCCATGCTTATGGTGTGTCTTCCATCAATTGCCACCAGGAAAGAGAGAGTTATAATATATAATGCAAGGCAATAAAATGTAATAAAGATACAAATATGATATATCATAGAAATAATCATAAAAATATAAATCTAATAACATGATTTGTTTAGTCATTCCCCAACTGAGGGACACACCCTTCGTTTCCAGTTCCTCGCTAGATCAAACATGTTACTATAAATATTTTTGTACAGTTGTGTCCTTTCCCCCTTTCTTTGATCTCTCTGAGGTATATATCCATTAGTTATATTGTTGGGTCAAAGGGTATGCACAGTTAAGTGACTTTTTGGATATAGTTCCAAATTGCTTTCCAGATCATGATTCAGACCAATTACCCGCTCCACCAACAGTAAATTAGTGAGCTTGTTCTTCCACAATCCATCTAACAACTGTCATCTTCCCTTCTTAGTCAGATGTGTATGAGGAAGAATATCCGAGTTGGTTCTGATTTCATTTTCTTATTAGTAGTGGTCTGCAGCATACTTTCACATTGCTGTTGATAACTTGCTTTGCTTTTGAAAACTGCCTATCTGTATTTTTTTAATGATTTGTCTATTGGGGAAATAGACAATTTCTTATATATGGGGTGTCCCAGAGGTCTTAGCGCAGTTTTACCTGTATTTGTACCAATTCCACCAGTTCCTTTTCTGATCATACATTTACTGGATGCCGTCTCTCATACTAATTCTTATATGCAGGTCAAGCCCTCACCATATTCCTTCTAAATGGCATCACAGTCATATTTGATAGCTCCTACTCTTTGTCCTTTATTGCAACCAAGCCAGAGCCTGGAACAAAGTTGTGTTTGAATGATGATGAAACAATCATGAAAGTCTTAACTAGAAACATCATCCCAGGACCAGACTTCCTGTAACTGATATCCTTTCCACTGTTATCACATATTTCTCCTCCCTTTCATAGTCAAACTCCTAGAAAAAGCCATCTACACTCATTGTCTCTGTGTCCTCACCTCCCTTTTATTTCATGACCCCTATCCTTTCTTTGTGCTCATCTTTCTTGAGCTCTCTGATTCTTCCTCTATCTACTGACTTCCTCTATTCCATGAATATTACCTCATCCATCGATTATCAAGATATTACACTCTCATAGCTCACATTCTACTTCTCTGACCACTCCTCACACTCCTTCAATAGATCATCATCCATGTACCACCTCCTAAGCTCTGTACTAGGTCCTGGTTGCAGAGGGAGACGTTGGCCTTTTTTTTTTCTAATTATTCTCCCAATGTTCATTCTTGTTCTTCTCCAATCTATCCTCTCAACTCCTACTAAATTTATATTCCTAAAACATACATCTAACACCTCCACTCTCTAGTTCACAAATCTTCTTGTTTCTACAATAATGCACAAACTTTTTTTTGTACATTTAAAACCCTTAAAAATCTGACTCCAGTCTAATTTCTCAGACTAATTTTATATTATTCCCCTTCACTCACTCTACATTCCAGCTAAACTGGCCTATCATGGCTCTTGCTTCATAGTTGTCCTGATCCATATCTGGTTACTAGAACCAGATGACTCCAGAGGAGAAAGTAACGCTGGTGACTTTGCACTGTCCTCCCTCACTTAAATCCAATACATCTACATGTCACAGCATCACCTCCCTGAAGTCATGGTCCTCTTCAAGAAAGAAGGACAAAGGACAAGTCCCTTAGAGGGGGACTTTGATACTTATAGTGTTACTTCTCAGATTCCAGTTGGGTCTTATGCAAATGAATAACTAAATAGTGAGTGAAGCATTTTGTGCACCTAGTGGAATTAATTGTTTTACTGGCTTTTTCATATACATGTGAGCTATTCAAGCCACCTTTCTAAGGTGTAGAATGGGCTCTTTGCATCTGAAAGGACTTCTCCTTTACATTTCTAGGCTCTCCCAGACTGTTAGGATCTTGATCTTGGTTAAAATCTAAATGGGTCACACTGTTAAAATAGAAGGCTTGAGGTGATTAGAACCCTTGTATTTCAGAAGTGAAAGTCCTTGGGGTTTAACCATTCCAAACCCCAGAGTTTACAGGTAAAGAACCAGAGGCAAGAGAGGTGAAATAATTTGTCCCAGAAAACCCAAGCTAGTGAGGAAGATCAGAAGTTCATAAACATAGAATTTGAAGGGTCCTTCAAGGTCCCTGGGTTCAAACCTCTCCTCATTTTACAAAGACAATTGTTAATAGAACATAGATCTCCCAATTACAGGTAAAGTGACCTTCCCTTTGTTGCTCACATGGACCAAGGGCAAACCATTGCCCAACTATATGGACTCTGAAGCAAGGTCAGTTAAATATGCTGTCCCAGACACCTCCAATCTCATTATTTATTAAAGGCTCTTCTGTGCTCATTACCAGAAGACATAGACTTAGTGGGAAAGGATACGTTTCTTCACACACTGCAGAGCCAGGGATAATATAACACCAATATTACAGAGAAAGGTCAGACAATAACAGGCTATGATGGGCAGAACACTCATGAAACACATTGGAAATCCTGGCTGTAGGTCTGAAGACTGGGGAAATTCTGAACAGAAATTTAAGATTGCACACTTTTGTTGAGAGTGTGATAGAGTTAGAAGATGCCTGGTTTTGTTACAAAGATAACTCAGTGGAAAGAGCCTTAGAATTTGGGACCTGAGCAGAACTCGGTGTAGCAGTTCCAAACAAGGGTTCCACGGATTCATTGGAGTTCATAAGGGAAATACAATTTATCAACCTCAACAGGCGCTTAACAGAGTGCACACAGTCCTTGCTTTGCATATGCGCCCTTGCCCATTTGCCATCGCATATCTGCCCTCCCTCCTGCTACCCACCCACCCACCTGTGTGTGTGTCTTTCATTGGTCTGAGCTTGAGTACCTTGTGTTGATCCCATCACTGCCACTTTTTTTCCCACTTCTCCCTCTCTGTTCTCCACTTGTCCAAGTACTGGCCTCTCCCTTCCAGGCTCAGTCTCCTTCCTGCCTCCCTCCCTTCCACAGGTCCATCAATTTGCATTGTAAAAATTGCTTCAAGTAGAGGTCCACTAAAAGGGAGAACTGTCTGTAATTGTGATCATGGGACAAATGGGCTGGGATTTCTGCCAAGCTATTATAAATTGTACAGCCCCTCTAGGTGTTGGGTCTCCATAGACTACTGAAGGACACTGAGGATAAAGACAGAAGTCTGAATCTTCTTTCACTCACTGCTATGTGTCCCTAAGCAAGTTATTTAGCTTCTCAAAATTTCAGTATTCTATAAAATGAAGACAACAATAGAATCTACCTTATAGGGTTGTTTGGAGGATCCAATGAGATCATTTATATCAAGTGATTTGCTATGCTTAAAGCTGCATAGAAATGTTCATGATGATGGTGAAGATGACTCAAAAAATTCAATTCAATAAACATTTATTAAGCACCTACTATATGCCAGGCACTGGGCTTAGCACTGATGATAATGATGGTGGTGGTGGTGGTGATGATGGAGGTCATGATGAGGATGATGATGGTGATGATGGAGGTCATGATGATGATGAGGATGATGAAGGTGGTGATGATGGTGATTGTGATGGTGATGATGATGGTGATGATGGTGATAATGGAGTTCATGATGATGATGATGATGGTGGTGGTGGTGGTGATGATGCTGTTGGTGATGGTGATGATGAGGAGGAGGAGAAGGATGGTGGTGGTAATGGAGGTCATGATGATGAGGATGATGGTGGTGGTGGTGGTGGTGATGATGGTGGTAGTGATGGTGGTGGTGGTGGTGGTGATGGTGGTGGTGATATGGAGGTGATGAGGAGGAGGAGGAGGATGATGGTGATGGTGGTGGTAGTGGTGGTGGTGATGATGATGATGACAGTAACATGAATGGCTCCAAATATAACTTTTGCTCAAAAAGATTCATATCATCATAAGAAAGCAGTGTGCAGAAGAATGAGTGATAGACTTAGAACCAAGAAAGGTCTAGGCTTATATCTCACCTCTTACATTTAAAGGAAACCTATGCATAAGAGGGAGTCAAGTGGTAGTGTCTAGAGCACTAGACTTGAAGTAAAGAAGAGCTGAGTTCAAATCCTGCCTCAGACACATTAGATGTGTGACTCTGGACAAGTCACTTAACCTCTGCCTCAGTTTCCTCATCTGAAAAATAGGGATCATAATACTATTTACCTCCCAGGGTTTGGGGGAGGATAAAATGAGTAAAAATTTGTGAAAGACTTCACAAACCACAAGTCATGGTAACATTGGAACCAGTATTGAAGGTGGAGTGGTACAGCCAGCCAAAATGGCATGGTTCCAATTCCCAGGTCCTGTGTGGATTACTTTTGGCACCTGAAACTGAGACAAACAAAGAATGGAAATGAATACCACCAATCCCATTTTGCAGAGCTAGAATAAAAGAGAACTAAGCAAGGGAAGGCAAGTCTTTCCCTTTCACTGGTTCAGTTCATAGAGTGCACCTTGAGCACCAGGAATCTCCAATGAGAGTGCAGCCAAAAGATAGTAGAAAAGAGGGACAGCTAGGGGACACAGTGGATAGAGCATAGGTCCTGGAGTCAGGTGGACCTGAGTTCAAATCTGGCCTCAGATACTCACTAGCTGTGTGACCCTGGGCAAGTCATTTAATTCCAATTGTCCCCTACCCCCCCACATGCCCCCACACAAAAAAAGATAGTGGAAAAGAGAGCTTCTGGTTCTATCTCACCAGTTTTAAAGATGCAAGCAACCAATTAAAGGAGCCTACCTCCACCAACATGGTAGGGAACACAAAGGGCTCCATACTAGGTAAACTGGGCATGCTTAAAACATGCCCAGAGAAGCCAAAGCCTGAGTTACACTAAGATTCACAAAATACTTTTTTGCACATGTGATCCTCACATAACCAGCCTTGTTAGACAGGAACTGAAGGACTTGTTATCTCTATTTTCCAGAAGAGACTTTGAGACACAGAGAGAAAGGCTTACCCAGGATCTCATAGATAGACATCAGAGCCAGGATTCAGTCCTAGGTCTCTACTGACTCAATGTCTAACACTTTTCTCACTATCCTATATTACTTTGAAATGCACTGTTACTTAGAACAGCATTTCCAACAAGTGACTAGATGTTTTAAAAGATCCACTCAGGGATCCACTCAGATCCACTTATTACCTGTTTAGAGAGCTCATTCCATTTTGGAGTAAATATAGTTCTTTATATTATATTATATTTATATTACATAAGTCTTACATAGAATCAAAATCTCTCTCCCTCTCCCTCGCCCCCCTCTTCTCTCTCTCTTCCATTGTTCTTTGTTCGCCTCTCTGGGACCAAGCAGAATAAGCCTGGTGCCCTGTGAAAAGAAATATCACGTCCGCACGTAGGGTGGCCAACTTGACTGATGACACTAAGTTCAACTATGGAAACCATTTCACCACCACACTTAAGGAAAAAAAAAACCCAAACTGTTCATCTAAGACGAGGCAAACAGGGAATCTGAAACTCATCTTAGGAGTCTAGCTCTGGAAAACTCCCTTTCATATTTTTAGAAAACGAAAAGGATTTCAAAGATGAACTAATTAAATGTTTTATAGGATAACACTAACTCCTCTTTGAGATACTCATTATTATAATTGCTTTCATGATTTGCACAAGCCATTCCCTCATGCCTGGAATATACTCCCACTCCCTCCCTTCAAGACTCAGCTGTCCTTTCCTCTGTGAAACCTTTACCAATCCCCCAAGTTGTTGGTCCTTTCTCCCTCCTCAAATTGCCTTGCATTTAATTGCAAATATGCTGTTATTAGCCAATAGAATGTAGACTCCTTGAAGGCAAGGATGAATTTATTCTTGTCTTTGTATCTTCTTTGCCTAACACAGTGCTTTTCATGTATTCCATGTTCCAATTAAATAGGCATTCTTGCTTTTCCTACCACCTGACATACTATCCCCAGACTCAATCATTTAGAACTGACTGTCCCTCTCTCTCTGCATAGAATCTACCACATAGAATGCCAAGTTTCCTAGAAAATTCAACTCTTGTTGCCTCCTATGTAAAGCTTTTCCTAAGTCTTCCTACCTACTAGATCCTCCTCCAAGACATTATCAAGACATTTGGTAATCTCAGCAGATGGGTTAAGCTAGGTTGAGAGTAAGGGATGGTGAGCTAGGGGGAATGTCTACCTCCAGTGGAATGGGTAGATGGGAACAATTTGTTCAAATGGCCACAAAGATGGCTAAAGCAGGAACTGTGGAGCCCTTAGAGCTTGGTCAGAAATGGAAGAAGTCAAGGTAATCCACTGTATCATCTCTGGCTATTGCCAGTTGCCTTGAGATCTATTTTGCTACTGGCTTCAATGACTCAGGAAGAAAGAGAAGCTCAGGACTTTGAGCATTTCTGTCCCACTTAAATCCGAGTCAAGATATCACTCCATGATGTCACTGGTCCTCTTTGAAAACCAAGGACAAACAACAAGAGACACAACATTTGCATACATTTTGTCTCGATCAACCAAATACCTATATAGGCACATACAAGATAAACATGAAAATAATAAATATAAATTAGTTAAATGCAAGGTAGTTTGGGAGGAAAGCCTTCGTGAAGAACAGGAATTTTTAACCTGGGGTCAATAAACTTATAAAAACAATAACCAAATAATTGTATTTCAGTTTCCTTTGTAAGCCTGTGATTTAATTTAAATGTCTTGAAAACCAGTGGCAGCTCTGTGGTACAGTGGATAGAGTACTGGGCCTAGAGTCAGGAAGACTTGAGTTCAAATCTGGCTTCAGACGATAGCTGTGTGACCCTGAGCAAGTCACTTCACCCTGTTTGCTTCAGCTTCATCATCTGTCAAATGATCTGGAAAAGGCAATGGTACACAACTCCAACATCTCTGCCAAGAAAACTCCAAATGGGATTATAAAGAGTCAGACATGGGGCAGCTAGGTGGTGCAGCGAATAGAGCACAGGTCTTGCAGTCAGGAGGACCGGAGTTAAAATCCAGCCACAGACACTTAACACTTACTAGCTGTATGACCTTGGGCAAGTCACTTAACCCCAATTGCCCTGCCTTTCCCCCTCTGAAAAGAGAAAAAAAAAAAGAGACAACTAAAAAAATGACCAACGACAATGAAAGCCATGGTTCTGAAAAGGGGTCCATAGGCTTCATCCGATTGCCGAAGGGGTGCAGGAAACAAAAAAAGGTAAAGAAGAAAGGATGTACAACACGTTTAAACTGTGCAGAGGTGTTTTATGAGACAGAGGTGAGAAGAGAGCTTGTCCCAGGCATGCTGACTCCCTCTGTAGAACTGAAAGGCTTTGCGGTTGGGGAGCCTAGCATAAGTCTTGGAACATGGTAGGCACTTAATTCATTCTTGTGGATTGATTAACTTTAAGACTTAAACCCAGGTTCTTTTTAGTGCCTTCCTTCTGTTGATACTGTAAACATCAATAGCAACTGATTCTGTTTTGCCCAGGAACCCTGAGGGTCTTCCCCTCTCCCCATTCTCCTTTTTTTTTTTACTAGATAAAAGAGGCCATTCATTGTCTCATTTCTTACCTAACCCTAACCACTGAATGAGTGTTGTTGTCTCAGTCAAACTGAGACCTGGGAAAGACCTCAGTCTCCCACTGCACGGGGCCATCTCCAATCCTCGCGATCTCTATCGTGCTGCTAGACCCAGATAACTCAAGCAGAGAGTGAGGCTGATGGCTTCAGGTAGCTCTGCCTCACTTAAATCCAATTCACTTGCAAGTCATGGCATCACCTTCCTGATGCCATGGTTTTCTTCAAGAAGAAAGGACAAACAGCAGCTACAATTCTCCAATTTGTACTGTATGTATCATGTTTGTACATGGTTGTTTTTTTAACCTGTTGTCTCTCCCATTAGACTGTGAGCTGTTCAAGGACAGCAATTGTCTTTTGTCTTTCTTTATAATCCCAGCCCTTAGCAAAATGCTGAACATACAGGAGGTGCTTAATAAATGCTGGCTGACCTATTTCTTTCCATTCTACCACTCTGTTTAAGCTCTCTAGATCTCAGGTTTCTTATCTACAACACGGAGGCTGCACTATTTGGACTGCCTACTTCATCTATATAATGTAGAGGTTAGACTGGATGAGCTCTAAGGTTCTTTACAGCTTGGATATTCTGAGACTTTTGTACCTCTAAGATATTAAAAGAGCCAGAGCCTTTTGGCAGAATGTTTTTGGTCTGCCTTGGTGGACACAGGTAAGGATCCTGGTGAAACTATGGAGTCAATAAAATATGAAAAGATATTTAGGATGTGGTATGAAAGAAAGAGCACTGGATTTGGAGCTAAAACACCTGAAATTTAATGGCCCTCTGTCTGCATTGATTATATACTAGCTGTTTGGGCCAAGACAAGTAACCCCTTTGGGCCTCAGTTTCCCCATTTGTAAAATTCAGGGGTTAGACTAGAAGACTTTCAATGTTCCTTCCAACTCTAAGTTCTACAATCCTTGGAACCAAAGTTACTGTTCTTCTCTGGGTCTCTTTGTAACAGGGTTTGACTAAATGATTCCTAAGCTTCTTTCCAACTCAAACTCCTATGGTCATTGTGTGGAAAGCATTTTTAGAAACCTTAAGATGTTATTTTTAAAGAATAAGCTGTTAGGATGTTAGCATATCAAAGTGGTATTTTCCTGAATCTGGCAAAGTGATAAGTTGTGCTTGCATTTATGTTTTCTTTCCAAATACTAATTATTTTGAAAGGATTTTTGATTTGTGAAAAGGTCCTTTTTAGAACAGGGTAGGCATGGAGGTTTTTTAATAGCAATAATGCCTTACATATCTATTTAAAGTTTTCAGAGCCCCTATCATCAGCTTTCTCTCCCTAGGTTCTCACAATAACCCTAGAACAAGAGATTCCACAGATCTCAAGATGGAAGGGAACTCGGGGGCCATCCAGTCCATCCCACTCATTTCACAGATAGGGAAACTGAGGTCCAGGGAGGGGAAGTGAATTGCATAGGTGCCACAGGACCAGAGATTTAGAGTTGGAAACCAGAGACCATCTATTTCACAAATGGAGAAACTGAGGCCCAGACAGGGGAAGTGACCTGGCCAATGTCAGACAGACAGTAAGTGGCAAGGCCAGAGGTGCCACTCTTTGATTTTTCTGATAGACAGAGTATAGGTTCATTTATTTGTCAATCATGGAATGCCAACTTTAAGGTGTTTGAAATGGCTCCATGTACTTCCAATAGAAGTAGTGGCTTCCCAACTTCTCTCCTCGATGAGAGGCAGCATGGAATAACACAAATCATGTTGGCTCTGAAGTCAGAGGACCTGGGTTCAAATTATACCTCTGATGCTCACCACTTCTAAAATCTTGGGCAAATCACTAAGCTCCTCTGAGACTTAAGTTCTTGACATGTAAAATGAAGGGGCTGAACTTGGGATCCCAAGATACTTAACTTCCCTGACTCAGTTTCTTAATCTGGAAAAAGAGGGACTCTTAGGTCCTTTCCTGCCCTAGATCTATGGGTCTATGTATGGCCTCAGGCAAACCCCTTCCTTCTTTGGGACTTAGTTTCCTCTTCTGTAACGTGAGAAGGCTGGACAGCATGGCCTCAAAGTTCCTTACACTAGAACTAGGATCCTATGTGTGTCCTTGGATAAATCACTTCCCTTCCCTGGGCCTCAGTT
>CM053581.1:349870837-349898544 GCA_028627135.1 Pseudochirops cupreus
ATGTATATGTACATATATATGCAACATATTCACAAGCAGCACTCTTTATAACAACCCAAAACTAGACTTTCTGAAATGGAGATTGATTGAATGAAGTTGAATATTATTATTGTGTAAAAAATACAAAAACATGGAACACAACATTTGGAACCAGAAGAAATCCTGGAGGTCATTGAGTCCAACCTTCTGATTTTACTGATGAGGAAACTGAGACAAACAGGGTGAAGCGACTTGGCCACAGTCATCCAGTTAGTAAGGGTGTGAGTCAGAAATTGAACCCACGTCTTTAGGGTTCCAAGTCCTGCACTCTCTAAGAAGGCTTGTATGAGCTGGTGCAGAATTTAAAAACCCAGTGCTATTACCACCATCTTTGTTCTTACTGATGATGACGTATACATCGATCTACATCCAGTTGTGTTTAGGAGAATTGACCCTAAATTGATGCCTGTTGACCCACAGTCCTCTTGCCAGTACTTTCAATCTTAACTATAAACAAAATTCAAAAAGTATCAATTGATAAGCAGTCAGACCTTAGACTCTAATATAAGTATGTCTAAAGAGAAAAATAGGGGCGGCTAGGTGGTGCAGTGAATAGAGCACCGGCCTTGGAGTCAGGAGGACCTTAGTTCAAATCCAGCTTCAGACACTTAACATAAAACTAGCCATGTGACCTTGGTAAGGTCACTTAACCCCAATTACCCTATCTTCCCCCTCCAAAAGGCAAAACAAAAAGAGAGAGAGAGAGAGAGAGAGAGAGAGAGAGAGAGAAATAAATCTCTACAGGTCAAACCTGCCCACTTAAGGCTGGAGTTCCAGTCAAAACTTAATCTCTCAGTCATCTGATCTCTGCAGTACATTTGAAACAGAATTTACCATGGTCTGGATTACAGTTCTTCCCTGCTCCTCATACTTCAGAGGGCAGCTCATACATGACAGTGCATGTAATCCACTGAAGAAGGTTGATTAAAGCACGGAAATGACATTGGCATGCTTAGCAATCTTTCCAGCCCACAACCATTTTCCAAAAGGGAGAAGAGAGAACTTTCTTCTGGTCCCACATAAAAACCTTGGCAGAGTTCACATGAAATACTTCTTCTGCTCTACTTTCCCCTCCTATGAATTTTCCTGGCTCGGAGTCAGTGACCTGATTCTCTCCATTTCCCTTCCATTACAGGGTGTACTTTCCTTCCTCTAAAGCTCCTTCTTCATCCTGCTACTCCTCCCTTTCTTTTTTGGTTTCTCATTCATGGTGGAAACTACCCTAGAGTTCATAATTAGTGTGAATGTTTGTGGAAGGTAGAGAGATATTCCCCATATGCAGCTTGAAGAAAAGGATGGGCTCTTCTTTGACCTGTCAGGGTAGGGGAGCCTAGGGCTATGAACAGTGACTAAGGGCTTTTTTTTTCTTTTCTATCAGTTGTTAAGATTCCATCAGGAACCTAACCTTGATGTGATTCAGTGTACTTCAATTACCCCAAACCACAGATTCTTTGGACCTGCTACTTCCGGTTGTATTGGAGAAATTTCGCAGTCAGGTCAATTAAACTTTCTGTTTGAGAGTAACTTGAATTTGGGGAAAGTGAAGGAAAACCAAAAGCAAAATCAAGGATTGTCTGAGTCTTTCCTGTTCCACTCTAATGTCTGACTGTCTAGAATTGGCTGAAATGCAGCAGATCGTGTTCCCCGGTGGGGAAATCAGATTTTGCCTGGAGGTCTAAGGGGAGTTTCTGTATGATGTCCTTATTAACCTCATAGCTGGGCCTGGGCAGGGCTATCAATGGGACTCACAAGTCCCTGCAAATCTTTTCTTTTCCCAGAGAATTATTACATTTCCTGTGTTGTTTGAACTTGATGCCTAGTTATGCTTTGTCTGTTTACATAAATTGGTTCTCAATAAAAAAGTAATGCTTTACTTATTTAAAAGAAAAAGTGAAGATTAAGGGAAAGAGAGAAGAGAAGGACTATGTGGGGGGGAAAGAAAAGAAAAAAGAGAGGGAAAAGGAAGGGAGGAAGAGGGACTATGGAGCAAAAGAATGGAGATAAAGAAAGAGGAAATAGAGAGAGGAAGGAAGAAAGGAAGCAAAGACAGAAAAGGAGGGAGTGAAAGACAGGAGAAGAGGGAAGGAAGAGAGAAAGGAAATGGAGTGGAAGAAGAGAAAGAGAAAAGAATGAAATAAAGGGAAGGGAAGAAAGGGTGGAGGGAGGATGGAGAGGGAAGAAAGGAAAGAAAAGAGAGAGGGATAAGAGGCAAGGAAAGAATTGAGGATATGGAATGAAAGAAAGAAAGAATGAAAGAGAAAATGAGAAAGAGGAAGGGAGAGAGGGAGAGAGGGAGGGAGGGAAGGAAGGAAAAAGGGAGGAGGGAAGGAAGGAAGGGAAAAACAGAAGAAAGAAAGGAGAGAGGGGGGAAAGAAGAGAGTGAAGGAGAAAAAAGAAGGGGAGGAAGAGTCCTCTACTTTGTTTATGTACTTGATTGCTATGAGAGTACTTTCATTTCTTGAGTTCCTGATAGTGTTTCGTTTACTCCGAGTTCCAGGTCTTTGCTGCAGGGTTTTCAAGATGGAGCCTTGCCCAGAATTGTTTTATATCAATAAAGGATTGTCATGTTGAAGGACTATTTGTCCTTACCTGTTGACTAACACTTGAGTCAATATGTTTTTCTGATGATAAGGATAGAATCTTGTGAACACTGACCATCTATAGCCAATCTAATAACTCCATTCTCAAGCACTAGAGGAAAACAATTGACTATACTCTGAATCCTGCAACCTGGCTAAGATTTGCCCATGATCACACAGCTAGTAAGTGTCAGAAGCTGAATTTGAACTCAGGTCTTGCTGATTCCAGGCCCAGTGCTTTATCCACTGTATGATCCAACTGCCTCTGTAAATTAAATTAATTAATAAGAATGAATCAATTAAAAATTAATTAATTAAAAATTTAAAAATAAATGACAAGATCATTGAGATTAAGTGAGTCCAAGTACCTACTTTCATACTTTCATAGGAGAAAGACAAATGAAGTCTATGAGGAAAACCAAAGAAGGAGAAATTAATAATAGTGAAGGAGATCAGGGAAAGTTTCATGGAAGAGATGTCATCTGGTTTGATCCTTGAAGGATGGGGAAGTATTTAAGGATGGGAATGTATGCATTCTAGATGCAGGAAATGGAGCAAATGAAGACATCAAGGCAGGAAAGTGGATTGCTCACAAGCTTCCATGTGGAGCGCTCCCTAATATGGACAATTATTGATGCTATTAGCTTTTATAAAGGGATAATTACTGAGAATGTATAACAAGAATAATAGTAAAAAAAAATTTCCCAAACCAAAAGTCATTTCTCTCAAGGAGCGTATGTAATAATGAGGCAAACAGTATGCACATGAGGCCACCTAGGGAAGGTATGGGACATCTAGGTGGTACAATGGATAGAGGGCTGGGCCTGGAGTTGGGAAGACTCATCTCCATGAGTTCAAATATGGCCTCAGACATTGCTAGATATAGGACTCTGAGCAAGTCACTTAACCTATTGGCCTCAGTTTCCTCATCTGTAAAATTGAGCTAGAGAAGGAAATGGCAAACCACCCCAATATCTTTGCAAAGGAAACCCCAGATGGGATCATGAAGAGTCAGAAATGGCTGAAAATTGACCCAACAACCACACGCAGGATATATACAAAATAATTATGAGGCACTTTTTTTTGGTGAGTAGGTTGAAGCATCAGACAACTGTTTGTGTAGGAGGAGGTACTGGAACAGAATTTTTCAGTCAGACCCCAAACCTCAATCATCTTTGTTTCCCTTTTGCCCCCATGCAATCAGTCTAGTTGACTCTCCTTCCCTAGTATCTCTCCCATTACTTCCATCCCCACTATCATGGTCCCCATTTAAAGTCTCTACACTTTTTACTTGCATTATTGCAATAGGCTCTTCCCTGATCTTCCTGCTCCCAGGTCTTTTCTCTCTCATTCATTTTCCATACTGTTACCCCAGCCATATTCCTAGTGTTCTGTGTTCAGTAGTTTCAGTCATGTCTGACTCTCCATGACCCCATTTGGGGTTTTCCTGGCAGAGATGCTGGGGTAGTTTGCCATTTCCTTCTCCAACTCATTTGACAGATGAGGAAACTGAGGCAAACAGAGTGAAGTGACTTGCCCAGGGTCACACAACAAGCACGTGTCTGAGGCCAGATTTGAACTCAAGAAGGTGAATCTTCCTGACTTCAGGCCAGGCGCTCTACCCCCTGTGCCACCTCGCTGCCCCCTGAAAACCAAAAAGCAATATTCCTAGTGCACTACTCTTTAGGGCTGCTCCTCTTTTCAAAACACTTCAATGGCTCTCTGCCAAGTAAAGCCCAGTCTCTTTAACTTGGCATTGAAGACCCTTCACATGCCAGCTCTGGCATGCCTTCTGTGGCACTGCCCTTCACTGCATACTTTGAGTTTTCAGCACATTAGATTATTTATTTCCTTGCCCCCATTCTCATCCTGTTCTCTCGTCTCTTCATGCTGTCTTCAATGCCCCTCGTTTCCATCTCCTGGAACACCTTTCCTTCCAGTTCCTACTCAAGCACTGCTTTTTTTTTTCAAGGGAAATAAGTATTTAATGAGTATCTACTGTTAGGTATTTAAACCCTGCTTGCCTCAGTTTCCTCATCTGTCAAATGAGCTGGAGAAGGCAGTGGCAAACCCCTCCAGTATCTTTGCCAAGAAAACCCCAAATGGGGTCAGGAAGAGTCAGGCACAAGTGAAAAACACCAATGAAGCGTAGCTACTATGTTCCAGGCACTGGACTAACCACTTTTACAAATATCTGTTTGCTCAAAAAGACTTCTCTGAAAACATCAGATGGAAATGATCTCTACCTCTTAAAATTTCTCATGCCATTTTATTCAAACTTTTCCTATGCTCCAACCCTATTCTGTCTTCTAAATATATATGTATTTTGTATGTGTATGTATATATACATACATATGTGTGCCTATAAATATACACACATGTAATTTTGTGTGTATATATGCATATGTATATATGAACACACATATATATGCATATATATGTCATATCGTGTCCAATCTATTAAGTTGAAAGCCCCTTGAGGTCAGGGACTATGTTCCCAAAGCCCAAGTCAGTGTCTTACATGTAGTAGATCCTTAATAAATGTTTGCTGAGTCTGACTTTGAACCTTTAAGTGAATTAAATGAGGATTCTGAACAGAAATGTGTGACTCTGAGAGCTTAGAGGGCCTGAAGACCTACCATGATAAGATTCCACATCATTTCTACTTCACTGAAGCCTTATATGAACTCCTGGAGTGATGAGAAGTAGACCCCCTAACCAGAACTTTCAGCTATTGTTAACAGACTCCAATGACAAATATAAAATCGAGATACAGAAATCAAATGCTTTGTGATGGCATCACTGCCAATATTCTAAAGCTATGCCATCTGTCTCCACTGAAATGTGGGGGGAGTTTCATAAATGACATGGGATCATAGGCCTAGAACTGGGAGGGACATTAGTCCAACCCCCTCATTTTAAAGAAAAGAGAATTAAGGCCCAACAAGGTGAAGAGATTTGTCCCAGGTCACATAAATGGTAACCCTCAGAGATGGCATCTGATTCCTTGCTCTGACAACAGACAGTTATCTGGGGATATTGTAGGGTGGGGTGGGGAAGGTTGATATGGGTGGACTAGAGAGCCATCCAAACTTTCTCACACTCTGAAATTTTGTGATTTTGAAGGTGAAGTTTGCGATGAAACCCTCTAGCAACCCCATATCTCTCAATCATATTTGACCTAATGAAGAAAGCCCTGTGCAAGAAGACTGCAGGTATCTGAAGGAAGTAGGTACTATTTATGTTTACTCTGAGCCAGGAGGGTTCAAAAAATAACCATTAAGTTGTGCTTGGGCAGGGACCATCCTTGTCACCCATACAGAGATAGCTATCAGGGTCACCAGAACACAGGAAACTGCATGTTCCATCAGGCATGTAGTGTGGCTGGGACACTCTACTTGTATATCCCATGATGCACTGTGCTGATGCTGTGGCTAGGAGGACCACTTTTGAGAGAGTAAGCCACACAACAGCAATTCACATCACATGGCACGAAGTGAGCTTCATAACTCACATGGCTGAGGTGGTTTGGTGCAATGGAAAGACTGATGAATTTAGAGTCAAAAATCATGAGTTTAATTCCCAACTCCACCCTTTACTACTTATATCACCTTAGGCAAATCAAGTCAGGCAATGTCTCTGGGACTCTGTCTCCTCATCTACAAAATAAGAAAGGAGGGAAGAGAACCTAGGTGGTTTCAAACTCCATCATCATAATGGCTATCATAGCCAGAGCATGGATGTAACCCACGAGTTACCAAAAATTGTTGCGGAAGTATTCATTTGTGAGTATAAGATGGAAGTCAGCTTCTGAAAGGCTGGAAGACAACTTAATCCAATTGACAAACATACCTTCCACAGTATTTTCTCACAGTGTTTTCTCATGAGACCTAGTGCCAAAATTGTTAAGGCCACCATGCATTCTTCAAGATTGCAAGGATTACCCAACTGATGTTGCTCGAAGCTGAAAGCTTCCTGGGATTTTCCACTTGTCATTATAAGAGGGTGGCTTTTTCCACTAACCATTGATGGGTAAGACATTCATATCACTGGACCAACTCGACTACAGGAAGTTGTCAAAAGATTCCCTAAGGCTTCTCTAAGGACCTGGGAAATTATAAAGGGGAGCCAAGACCATTACATCTGCATCCAATCATTGTACCAATTCTCCAGCAGTTTAGAAATGTGCCTTTGGTTTGAAACTGGAAAAAATTAAGAGCATCAATATTTCACTAAAAAAGGTGCTCTGGAACCAGTTTGTATAGCTGGTAGACCACACCAATTGTATGAAAGCACTTATACTCAGTGTCTGTATCCAATCAGCTTCTTGCTCTTTTGTTAGGAAAGTTCCTAAAACTTGACCTTTACCAAGATTAATAACAGTTGATTTTAGTTGACAAGGTCAACCTGTTGTACCCAAACAGTCATTAGTAATCAAGGAGAATTATGAATCAAGTACCTTTGGCTTATATTTCTGTTGTCACTGCAATTTCCTCAGTGTTTCTTAGAATTATAGGCATGGTACCATATGTCAATGATGGGTCTGAAAAGTATTAAATCACTGGAAGACTTGGAATTCCCCTGTCATTTCAATATACCAGGAATATGAGGGGGGAGGAAAAAAAGAAGAAACTTAACTTTCAGAGTCACCACGTTAGGTTTCTTTGTCAGGGCTACAGGAATTCACTCTGCTCAAGCCGAAGAACCTTGCATGTGTTCTATACTGATCTCACATGTACTGATTGATCAATGTTGTTTCATTAAAATGTAAACTCCTTGAGGGCAGGAATTATTTTTGCCTTTTCTTGATTTCCCCCAGTGCCGAGCACAGTTCCTTAATAATATTTCCCAACCGATTGATGATAGTTGTAAGACATGATGGACCCTCTCTAAGAACAAAGCAAGCTCTTCAAACCTACTTTCACACACTGCTTTTAATCTTCAACCCTGGGTCATCCCCCACTTTCTACTTTCACTTAAAATCACAGAAATTCTACCATGTTTTCCTTCCACCACCTGAAACCTTTGCTGGGTCATTGACTTGTGGGCAGCAACATTAACTTTGGAGTCATAGACCCTAGGTTCAAATCCCCCTTTCTCCCATTTATTAGTTGTGGGAACTTATTTCAACTAAGTCTCAGTTACCTAAGTTGTAAAATCAGAGTGCTGGATGAGATAAAGAGGGAAAATGATGTCATGACTTGAGAACTGTCTTTGGAGACAGGAAGACTGGATTCAAGTTCAGTCTTTAACTCATGCTGCTTGTATGGCCTTGGATAAGTCATTTAAACTCTTAGTGTTCTAGGAGACTCTAATGTCCCTTCTACATCTAAATCCATAACCTCCAATAGGAAAATGATCCATATAATCTCATGAATTTGGCTTCTGGGACGTCAAGTAGTTCTTGACTTCTATGTCTGTGTGGGTGTATTATTATGAGCACCAATCGCAATTTCTTATCATGGACGTTTCTTGTAATGACCGTGAAGGTGTGCCCTAACCTCCAAATTTCAGATCACAATCTTAAGTCCAAATAGGACCTTAGTGGCCATCTTTATTTGATAAATGAGTAAGCTGAGTCTTGACAGAAAATCTGAAATTTGAACTCAGGACCTCTGATTGTAAATCTAGTACTCCTTGCCCTGAACCACATTCTGATTGCTTGATACTTAGGAAGAATATCATCTAGAGAACAGAACTTTGTCCCAGTTGATGAAGAAATCCTGGCTGTTAGGGCATTAGGAAGTTTCCTATTTATCTAGAAGGCCTCTAGAGTTGCCACTGGTTTATATTCGATTGGCTGATGGCAAATAATACTCTAAGACTAGATTAGGTGAAATACTTTTATCATAAGATGCTGATAGTCAATAAGTATCTAAGAATGGATTGAATTGAAATACTGTAGGATGGGTGCCATATTGGATGAAAATAGAAAAGGGGTGGGAACCCTTAATAAAATGTCATATTATGACTGTTCTGTCTAGTTTTGCTTTTGGTAACTCTAATGGTAGAATTTTTAACAATAGGTGAGAGATGGGGACTGAATCTCTGATTTCATTGGCGTAGGACACTCCCAGGTGAGGAAGTGTCTTTTGCCAGTGCAGCTCAGCATCTTATCTACAACAAGAGAGAGTTATCTAGCATACCAAGAGGTTATTGTCAAGGGTCACACAGCTAGTCTCTGGAGCCAGGATTCTAACTTTGGTGTTCCAAATGTCAAGTCTAGTCCTCTACTCACTATATTCTACTAACTTCTTTTCTCTTCCTTCCTTCCTTCCTTCCCTTCCTTTCTTCCTTCCCTTCCTTCCTTCCTTCCATCCCTTCCTTCCTTCCTTCCTCCCTTCTTTCTTTCCTTCCTTTCTTCCTTCCTTCCTTCCCTTCTTCCTTCCTTTCCTTCCTTCCTTCCTTCCTTTCTTCCTTCCTTTCTTCCTTCCTTTCTTCCTTTCTTTCTTTCTTTCTTTCTTTCTTTCTTTCTTTCTTTCTGGCTGAATTTGTACTCAGGTCTTCCTGGCTCCAGGATCAGTGCTTTATTCACTGTGCTGCCTAGCTGCCCCTACCCTCCTGTCTTTTACCTTTCATGCACTACTTCTTAATCTTCAACCCTGGATCACCCCTACTTTCTACTCTTACTTAGAATCACAGAAGCATCAGGATGTCAAAGTTGAAAGGGACCTTAGTAAGCAAGAATTCCCTTCCCATATATCCAACAAAAATCTACCCAGCCTTTGCTTGAAGACTCCATTGAAAGAGAGCCCATTGTCTCCCATAGGACTTGCTTCTGGTGAATAATATATTTTCCGTAAAACCAAAGCTTAAATGAGGTCCAGTTTCAATATTTCATTATAAGTCTATTTCATAATTCATATTCACTTTAATTTATAAAACTGGTACTTTGAAGAGAAAAAAAAAGTACTTTTTTGAAGAGTCACAAAGGGCCCAGGGAAGTTCAATTGCTGGCATTCAGGTTTCAGTAAATATTAAAACTGTCACTGATTTTCCATTGTGAATAAGCAAATAATACCTTTCAACCTTTGGAAAAACCATCTGCAGGACTAATCACATGATTTTCAAACAGGGACAGAATAAATGATCGGTGACCATGGTGAGCTCAGCAATTTGAAAAGGAAATAATCCTATTTCTGAACCACTGAACACTGCTGAGATGTGGAGAAAGGGAGTTAATTTAAAAAAAAAACAAACATGCTGCTTGGGTCCACTATAAATTTATATTATTTAACCTCAAGAAGGCCTTCATGAATACACAGCAAAATATACTTATTTATCTTGGATTGACTTAGAAGATCATAGATTTGTAGCTAGAAGGGACCTTAAAGGCCATATGGTACAAACCCCTCATTTTACAGATGAGGAAACTCAGGCAAGATGGTGCCTTGAGGACCCTGTTGTTCCAGTTGCCCTTCTTGCACCTTCCTCACATCGAACTTTCCAACCCCTTCTCTGGCCATTTGTATAAGATGTCTTTCATGCCTGGAATGTTCTTTCTCCTCACTTTTACTATTTAGTATCCCAATCTTCCTTCAAAGCTTAGCTCAAAAGGACCTACATGTACAAAACTATAGCAACCCTTTTTATGGTGGCAAAGAATTGGAAATTGAAGGAATACTCATCCGTTGGGAAATGTCTGAACAAGTTATGGGATATAATAAAACTATAGCAACCCTTTTTATGGTGGCAAAGAATTGGAAATTGAAGGAATACTCATCCGTTGGGAAATGTCTGAACAAGTTATGGGATATAATTGTGATGAAATACTACTGTGCTATAAGAAATGATCAGCAGGTATGCACAGTGAAGTGAACAGAACCTGTAGAACATTGTATACAGTAACAGCAACATTGTAACAGTGATCAGCTATGAATGACTTCACTCTTCTCAGCACTGCAATGATCCAAGACAATTCCAAAAGACTCATGATGGAAAATGCTATCCATACTTAGAGAAAGAACTGATGAAGTGTGAACGCAGATTGAAGCAGACTATTTTCACTTCCTTTATCTTTTTCTTGGTTTTTCCCTTTTGTCTGTTTCTTCTTTCACAACATGACTAATAAGGAAATGAGTTTTAGATGATTGCATATGTATATAGCCTATTTAAAATTCTTACCTTTTTAGGGAAAGGAGAAGAGGGAGAAACTTTGGAGCTCAATTTTTTTAAAAAAAATGAATGTTAAAAATGGTCTTTATGTGTAATTGGGAAAAATAAAATACTGTTTAAAAAAATAACCAAAGTTTAGCTCAAATGATATCTTCTACATGAATTCTTTCCTGATGAATCCCCAACGGGTAATTTCTATCAATGACCATGTACAGACATATATTTCATAGAACCAATCAGTTGAGCAAGCAAGTGTTTATTAAGTACCTCCTAGGTCCTAGGCACTGTGTTAGCCACTGAGAATACAAATACAGAGAAAATTTCCCAGATCTAGATCTGGAAGGGACCCCAGAGAGCTTTCTTTCTAACCCACTTTGTTTCACTGACAAGAAAACAGACCAGAGAAATGGAGCTACTTGTCCTGGATCAAAATGGTCAAAAGTGGCAGAGTCAGGATTCAAACCCAGATCCTCTGACTCCAAATTTATCACCCTTTGTACTACCCCACAACGTTCTCTCCATGTTTTACATATTTAAATATTTAAGTTAAATACACCGTTGATAAATGTTTGTGGGTTTAATTTCACAGAGTCATAGATCTGAAACTGAAAGGTACCCCAGAGCTCATCTAACCTGATTCCCTTAATATTGTTCAGTTGTGTCCGACTCTTTGTGACCCTGTTTGAGGTTTCCTTGGCAAAGATACTAGAACAGTTTGCCATTTCCTTTTCCCGCTCATTTTACAGATGAGGAAACTGAGGCAAACAAGGTGAAGTGACTTCCCCAGGATCACACAGCTAGTGAGTGTCCAAGATCAGATTTGAACTCAGGTCTTCCTGACTCCAGGCCTGGTACTCTATTCTGGCCTAGGGAGGTCAATTTGTCTAAAGTTACACAGGTAGTAAGTATCAGAGGTAGTATTTAAACCCAGGTCCTCTGACACTGGACTCAGAATCATTTCCCCTACAGACTCAAGAGTATGTGTGTTATCCTTTTTTGGACTTCGTGAGTACTCTTACTCTCTCATACCCATAACCTTTGAAAGGAAATTCTTCCATCAACACTAATGTTCTCTTCCCAGAAAGTATCTGATTTTTCTGTGTGTCTGGAATGAAGCATATAGCATTCCTGCCCTGTCGGAAACACGGATATTTCCCTGGCATTCCACAAGCTCTTCACTCCTTGGGTCATCCTAAATAAGGGGTCAGGCTAGCTGAGTCTTTGATTTCTGACAATTAGAAATTCAGTGATCACCCCAATAGAAGATGTAGCTTTATTTTTCCTTGGGGGGTTAATCTGAAAAATCACAGCTGTGATACTGAAGTCTGACATATTTTTTCTACTGCTCTAGCAACCCAATAGTTTGTTTGAGTTAGATTTCAAATGTCATTACAGTTTGTTAAATTTTGGCAGGGGGAGGGGAGGAGGTTAAGAATTTACTAAGCACCTCATTGAATCCCTTACAGTTGGTCTTCAATGTTTTCCTTATATTTCTTCTGGATCTTACATATCAAATTTTCTACTGAGTGTGCTACACAGACACTATCTGCATTGATCTGTGCTCAACAAAGCAGAGGTACGTTAACTCATAAGAACAGTTTTCTGCATAACAGCTGACATTTCTATAACATCTTGAGGTTTACAAAGTGCCACGTTCACTTTGCAACGTTACTGGCTCTGTGGCTTGGGTACTATGGATGATATTGTCCTGCGAATGTCCTCAGAGACATTCTGTGGCTTGCTGGTGGTCACACAGCTAATGATTGCTAGAAATGGGGCATGGTCCCTATTGATTCCAAATCTAATGCTTTTCTCTGGATGCAGACAGCATCAACTGATAAACAGAAGTATTTACAGAATGATTTAACACACACATTTGTGTGTGTGTGTATATATATACATATATATATACACACATATATGTATACATACACATACTCATACATACTTGTGTCTGATGGTAACCATCTCTAGTGTGGCATGGGGTTAGGAAAAATGGAAAAAAAAAAAGTTTGCATGAGTTTGCTATATATTTTAAAGCAATAGTAATCTGCACATAATTGAGTTGCAGTTTCATGAGCAATCATCTTTTTTATTTTCTTTTTACTGTTATGGAGATGTTTGTTTCATTTCATGAATTAAAAATACATTTAAAAAAATTTTAAAAATGAAATCTGAAGCTTTCTCCACTGTAAAATGTGATGACTGAGATACTGAATAAGGAAGAAATACTGCATCTGTTTCATACTTAATTGCCTATTTGGGTGTCATAGTTGATTATGTGAAGGCAAAAAGTTGAGAGTTAATTCACTGTCACTTTTCTCCTTTGTATGCATTCTTCTTCCACTAAGGTAAATCAGCTCCGATCCTTCACGATGGCAGGGATGGGACTCTACGTGTCCCAGACCTGTGCCTGTGGAGCCCACAAGCCCTGGCAGGTTTCACCAAGCTAGAGAGAGGTCAAGTATCAGCCCATGTGTCTGCCATCTGAGGTCCAGATCAATCAATCAATCACACAATGTATAAAGCGCCCGCCTTTCCAGTCTTCAGGAAAGTACAGGCGTGATAGCATCACTGTATTATTCAGTAAGCTTCAGTAGCCTCCTATCAGCTCTAGGATCAAATAAAAAACCTGTTGGGTTTTCACAGCCCTCCATAAGCCAGTTCCTTTCTAGCCTTTCAGTCAACTCACCATGTACTCTGCAAACTGGTGACAAACGACCACCTTGCTGCTCTTTATACAAGACACTTCACCCCCAGACTCCAGGCACTTCCCCTGTCTATTCCTCCTGCCTGGAATAGTCTCCCTCCTCAGCTTCACGTCCAGGCTTGCTTCATGAGCCAGCTAAATTCCCATCTTCAACAAGAAGCTTTTCCCGATTCCCCTTAATGTTAGTGCCTTCCTGCTATTAATTATTTCAATTTTATCCTGTATAGAGCATTTGTGCATGGGTGTTTTTTGTGTTGGTTACTACATTAACCTATTTACTCCTGGAGGATTATTTCCTTTCTTGTATCCCAGCACTTAGGACAGTACCCGGCACATAGTAGGTCCTTAATAAATACTGACCAATAGACTTCTTTAATTAATTGAAACAAAATAAATTTAATAAATACTGACCAAAAGATTTCATTGACCAGACACAATTTATTCATGTCGTTTCTCTCATATGAAATAACTACTTTGATTTCTATAAAAACCTTCTCTGCTGGTAGCATGACCCTGGCAAGTAGTAAAAGCTCCCTGGGATTGACACTGTGCTGTGGGACAAAAGAAAATAATTACATTTACTGCCTTATACACAACGACAGCTGGATGGTGCAGATGGACTGGGACTGGAGTCAGGAAGATCCTGAATTCAAATCTAGCCTCAGATGCTCACTAGCTGTGTGACTCTGGGCAAGTCACTTAATCCTGTTTGCCTCAGTTTCCTCATCTGTAAAAAGAGCTGGAGAAGAAAATGGAAAAATCACTCCAGTATAATTGTCAAAAAAAAAATGGGATCATGAAGAGTTGGACATGACTGAACAACAATAACAAAACCTAGTTTTGAGTTTTTTTTTAATATCTTCATTTGTAATCTCTCGTTTTACATGATTTGGTATCAAATTCCATCAGTCAATAAACATTTATTAAGTACATGCTATGGGCCAGGCACTATGGTAAGTGGAAGGGATGTAAATATGAAAAAGAAAGACAGTCTCTACCCTCATGGACCTTACAATTACATGGGGAATATAACACACAAAAGGAAGCTGCAAGTATGGGGGAGGGGGCTGTGGGAGTGTGAAAAGGGACCCCACTCTCAGGCATGATGGAGAAGTCAAAGAATTTCCATAGTAATTCCTCTGCTGGGAAATGAGGAGACAGCAGCCCTGAACTCCTTAAAATGGAGGTTTGGGAGTTCATAGTTCCTCCCACCAGTCAGAGGGACAGAGGGTAGGGATGAGATATAAGTACCAAGGCTAATTCAGTTTTGTAGGATGATGAGGTTCCTGGGACATCGTGGAGCTATCAGAGAAGTCCTAAAGTAGTTCACAAGATTTTGACGTTATGTGCATTATTTCCTCATCCCCAAACCACTTTGATCACATTGAATTGTAAGTCATTCTCTAACAAATAATCATTTTTCCAAAAGGAGCTTTGATTATAGCCCACAGATTTTCAACGGGGTTTAAAGCACATGAATTCCCAGGTCATTGGTATGTTTATCTCTATCTCTCAAATAAATTTAATTTACTTTTTGTGATAAAGTGACGTGGTACAGTATCCCATTTCCATTTGGGAATTGCTGTAATACTGCAACAAGTATGTTTCTTAGTATATCACTGTATCTACTATAGTTCTTCTTAGTGTAGCCTTGTGAAAAAGTGAGTTTCATTAGTAAAAATTATTTTTACCAAACTTTGGTACTCCGGTCTTTGTTTTGTCTTGCTTATGAAGGGCATTTCTTTTTTTTTTCCTAAAAATAATTATATTTTTACATGCATTTTTATTTCTCCCTCCTTCCTTAATTTAATAATTAAAAAAAGAAAGAAGGAAAGAAGGAAGGAAGGAAGGAAGGAAGGAAGGAAGGAAGGAAGGAAGGCAGGAAAGAAGAAAGGAAGGAAGGAAGGAAGGAATCCTACCTAATTCCTAATCTGTAAAATGAGCTGGAGAAGGAAATGGCAAATCACTCTAGTATCTTTGTTCAAAAAAAAAAAAAAACAAAACCCAAAAGGAAGTCTTCATGGCAAATATGCTTAGTCTAACAGGGGTGGGGAACCTGTGGGCTTAAGGCTCCATGTGGCTTCTTCTAGGTCCTTAAGTACAGTTGCCATACTCATCTAGCATAACAAATCCCACATTGTCCATGCCCAAAATGTGCTTCTTATTCAGCATGAATATGCATCACCTCCCTGGCAGGAAGTGGCTGTTTAGTTTCATCTTCAGTCCTCAGGACTGGTGATTTTTCACTGCATTGATCCTAGTTCTAAAGTCTTTCAAAGTTGTTTTTCTTAATAATGTTGTTATTGCATAAACTGTTCCCCTAGTTCTATTCACATAGCTCCATATCCATTCACAGAAGCCCTCCCAGTTTCCTCTCAAACTGCCCGCTTCATAATTTCTCATTTCACAATAACATCCATTACATTCATATACCATAATTTGTGTATCCAATCCCCACACACCCTCTTAGTTTCTAGTTTGCAGCTACTACCAAAAATGCTAATAAATGTATTGTATGTATGGGTTCTTTTCCTCTTTCTTTGATCTTCTTGGGATATTGGCACAGCAGGGACATAGTGAAATCAGAGTCTGCACAGTTTAGTAACTTTTTGGTCCTAGTTCCTGAATGACTGGGTCATTCGCAGTTCCACGGACAGCACACCAGTGTAAGCATATTTTTAAATAGTCAAGGTTAGTAACTGGGCTTTTTTCCCCCTTTGTTTGCTTGTTTGTTTGTTTTTACCTGTTCTTCGTTTTGTTGATCTTCCAACTTCAAGAAGCCTACACGCAGCGGTTCTCAACCTTTGGGTTATGTTCAGTTTGTAACAATGAAAATATATCGTGCATATCAGATATTTACATTACGATTCATAACAGTAGCAAAATTACAGTTATGAAGTAGCAACGAAAATAATTTTATGGTTGGGAGTCATCACAACATGAGGAATTATATTAAAGGGTCGGGGCATTAGGAAGGTTGAGAACCACTGCCCTAGAGGAAGCAGTGATGACTTTTCTGGTTTCTAGGTCCGTCTGAAGTTCTCTGATTATTTTTTGAGAATTAATTAGGCTGCTTTATTGCAATAGTTTCTCAGTTCTCAGCATTGCTTCTGTGCATGTGTGATCAACCACACTTCCCTTTACACGTTGGTGCAAATGATCCTGTTTTATTGTGGGCTTGAATTACATCTGAAATCTTGATGCTAAAATCTGGTTTCACTGTCCTAGTAATGCTGCATCTTCCATCTCTATGCCTTTAGACTGGTTGTCACTTATACCTAGAATGCACTCTCTCTCCCTCTTTCCCTTCCTCTCTCTTTCCCTCTCTTGCTCCCTCCCCCTCTCCCTCTCCCCCTCCTTCTCCCTCTCCCTTCCCCTCTCCCTCCTCCTCTCCCATTCCTCCTCCCTCTCCTTCCCCTTCTCCTTCCCCCTCTCTCTCTCCCTCTCCCCCTCTCCCCCTCCCTTTCCCTTTCCCTTTCTCCCTCTCCCCTCCCTCTCCCCCTCCCTCTCTCTCTCCCTTTCTCCCTCTCCCCCTCCCTCTCCTTCTGTCTCTCCCTCTCCCTTTCCCACTCCCTTTCCCTCTCTCTCTCCTTCACTCCCTCCCTCTCTTTCTCTGTCTGTATCTTTTTGTAATCAAGGTTAGGGTGACTTCCCCAGGGTCACACAGCTAGTAAGAGCCTGAGGCCAGATTTGAATTCCTGACTTCAGGGTCGATGCTTTATCTACTGTGCCACCTCTCTAGCTGCCTCTCTCTTGTCTCTGTTGATCCAGTTTAAGTCTCTCCTTCTGGTATAGCTTTTTCCTGCCCTGCTCCCAGCTGCTAATGCCTTCCTCTTCCATATTACCTCCACACATTCTGAAGAGATATTATAGATAGCTCCTTTTTTGCAGATTTTCTCCTCTGTTTGAGTGTTTGCTCTTTGAGAGTAGAGACACATTTTTGCCTTTCTTTGTGAAGAAACCTCACTTAGTGGGGTTAATGGTAAACAGTCACTAGTGTCCTTATTGTAACCCACATAACATAGTGTGACACATAATCATTTAATAAATGTTTTCTGACCCACTTCTCCCCCACCAACAACCATTGCAATATCTATCTATAACAGTCATTGAAATGTGCTCTTTAAGACCTACACTGTTTGTACCCTTCTTTGGAATAATATCTACTCTTAAAAAAAAAACCCATAAAATTAAAAATACATAAAAGAGAGCAATAAAACACATGGATATATCATAAAATTCAGCATCCAATTAATAGAGAACTAACTAAAAGTTTGTTATATATGGCTCATAAATAAGCACTTAATAAATATTTGCTAACAAACTGACATCTCCACACCAGTAGCCACTGCAATCTCTATAACAGCTTTCAATGTGCTCTTTAAGAGCATACCTCTTTGCAATAATATACATTCTTTAAAAAAAAAATAATATTAAAAATAAAACAAAATAACAATCATCGAAATGTGCTCCTTAAATGCACACTTCTTTGGAATAATATACATTCTTTAAAAAAAAAAAGAAACCCACAACATTAAAAATAAAACAAAAAAAGAGAAATAAAATACACAGTTACATCATGAAATTCGGCATTTGATTAATAGAGTACTAACTAAAAAATTGTTATATATGACACTCAATAAAAACTTAAAAGTTTGCTGAAGACTGACTTCCCAACAGCAGCAGTCACTGTAATATCTACAACAGTCATTGAAATGTACTCTTTAAGACTACAATCTTTGCACAGTTCTTTAGAATAATATCCAGTCTTAAAACAGCGTGAAATTAACACTAGAAGAGAGCAATGAAACACATGGATACATCATAAAATCAAGGATTCAATTAATAGAGAACTGAAAGTTTGTTATGCATCACATGCAATAAGGTTGTTATGTATGACACATAATAAGCACTTAATAAATACTTTCTGATTGACTTACCCATAGTCATAGTCATTGTAATGCCTGTAACAGTCTTTGAAGTGTGCTCTTTAAGACCTACAGTTTTTACATACTTCTTTGGAATGATATCCATTCTTAAAACCATAGAATTCAAAATATAACAAAAGGGAACAATGAAATACTTGTATTCATCATGAAATCCAGTATTCACTTAATAGAGAACTAGCTAAAGAGACACAAACTTACTCTATCTTCCTCTGGTCATAGTCAGACTTTTGGAACCAACCTTTCGTTGGAGGGAATGTGCGTGTTTCTTTAACCATTGCTGTCACAAATTGAAATCACATCACTATGCCAAGTAATTCTCATACTAAGTCATAGACAGATTGTTGTCTACATTGATGGAGGAACTTCCCACACTGGGAATTCCCTGCCCTCCTAAATTCATATATCTTATTGTGTTCCTATATTTGCATACTTTGCTCACTCCTTTGGCATAATATCCAGTCTTTAAAAAACATAAAATTAAAAATACAGCCAAAAGAACAATAAAACACATGTATACATCATTAATCCAGCATTCAATTAATGAAGAACTAAAAGCTGCTTACGTATTGATTCATAATAAGCACTTAATAGATGATTGCTGACTGCCTGACCTTCCCCCACCAGCAGCCATTGTAATACCTTTAACAGTCATTGTTGCTGTGAATGCCAGTCAGCACTCACTTCAGTCTGCGTAAAAGTTGTCTGTCTTGGAATGGGATTTCTAAAAGTCAAATACTGTGTCTAATTTGCTATAAATGGCGCAGTGCCAAAGACTGTGCTTTAACTATTGTTCTTAATGCTATGAGAGTGAAACGTCATACAGAGATAAGATCATTTTGCCTGTCCTCTCCTCTATTAGAATATGGTGTGGTTCGGACCCAATCCCAAGGTATAATGAAACTTGTAGTATCTTGTTGTGATGAACAGCCACACCAGTTCATATAGTAATTAGGTGTATAAGTACTCAGTATACGGTATCGATAAATTATTATTCAACTGTATTTGACTCTTTGTGATCCCATTTGGGGTTTTATTGGCAAAGACCCTGGAGTGGTTTGCCATTTCCTTCTCCAGATCATTTTACCAATGGGGAAACTGAGGCAAATAGGATTGCCACTTGAGGACCCCTCCAATTATTAAGGGTCCATGGTATTCAAATGCTCCCAACTCCCATTCTGCAATTATGTAAATGACTCTATGTGCCCCTCAGCCTCCTTCCATTTCCTCCCTATGTTGTCTCCCTCCTTTTCCCACCCCATTCCCCAAACCATCTGCTTTATTAAAGTATGCTTTGTTACTCCTCACTTGCTGCTATGTTGACCTTTACTAGGAGTATCCAAAGGACTGGTCTTGTTCACCCTGATCTAAGCAGGGACCCCTCTGTGGTCCCTTTCTAAAGGCATAAACTGGGGCACCTAGGGTGGGATGAAGCTGGATCCCTTCTCCCAATGAGAGAGCGAGGTGCCACGAACCCACTGGGAGAAAACAAGAGAAGACAAAAGAACTCCATATCCCCAGCCATAGAGACCACCCCTCATGGTTGGGTCACAATCAAATACAGGGTTGGGAGTCATTGTGACTTGTGATTAATCTGTTTGGCTGAGGCTACATTGGTGTTCTGGACATCATCGATGGTTCAGGTCTTTTAGACCTTTATGGTCCCTGCTATAACTCATACCATGTTGTTTCATGGTTTCTGGGACCCATGGAAGCCAACTTCTGCCATATAAAGAATGTCTCAGGGAGACTCTGGCTTCATAAAGTCAAAGGGAAAGTCACTTTAAGCTCTCTAAGAGTGCTAAATCCTGAAAACTCTCATCACTATTATTGCCAACCTTATCATCATCATCATAGCTAGAATGTACATAATGCTGACTCTGTGCCAGGCACTGTGCTAAGTGCCTTATAAATATATTCTCCTTTAATCCTCAAAATGACCTTGAGAGGGCGGTACAATTATTATTCACATTTCACAAATGGGGAAACTGTCCAGTGCTCAGCTTGGTGCCTGGCACCTAGGTGTTTAATAAATCTTTATTGAATGGTTGATTGAAAAGTATGAATCCCTACCCTCAAGGAGCTTACATTCTACTGTGGAGGAAGAAGGGAATAATGTGTACGTAGATAAATATAAAGTATAGGTAAAGTAAATACAAAACGATATGTGGGCACTAGCAATTGGGAGAATCAGGATAGACTTCTTGCAGGAGGTAGATCTTGAGCTGAACCTTGAGGGAGGTTAGGGATGCTAAAAGATGAAAGTGAGGAGGGATTATATTCCAGACATAGGCCAGAGGTAGAAGGTAAAATGTCATAAATGGACAATACTAAACAGCACAGTTTTGAGGGTCTTCTTGAATTCAAGAATCTCCTGGATCATGTCTCTTCAAGATGACAAATAAACCTTATTTCCAAGGCTTGAGGTTCTATCAGATATTTTTGTAAATTCCCCAAACTATCCAGTTTGATTGTGGAGAGAAGATTGGGAGAGAGTTGCTAGTTCTCACTTTCACTCAGGCTGGAAATTCAAGTGAAAAGGTCAGCCTTTCCCATAGTACTTTTGGCACTTCTGTGTCTGGTCCTGGCCAGACCCTAGAAAGGTCAGTGGGGAAATGGAAAACAAGATGGGGACTAAATGTGATCTGATCTTGCCATGACAAAGGGTGGCTAGGTTGAATTTGCTTTGTGGTTGCTCTCATTGTTTGCTTTTCCCTCCTGTGCCCCTGCTAGCCTAGGGGTGCAATCTGGTCTGATCTAGTAAAGCTGTGTCATTTGGAAGGATTCAAATATGACTGGTTGGGTTGGGGTTGCAATTTGTGTTTTGGCCCAACTCTTTTTGCCCATCCCTAAAGAGTATATAGGCAGAGGAAGCCAAGTTTCCACTGTGTGTACTGAATCACTCAACCAGAAATTCCCTGCCATTTGTCTGATTGGCTCAGCTGCTTTTGCCTTGGAGGCATCCAAAGTATGTTTCAAGTGAAAATACATGGGTTATCACTGAAAGGCAGGGAGGGATGGAAAGTCCCACAATGACCACAGACTAGCCCTCTCCTCTAGGAGCCCATGTTCCTATTTTCATTGAAATGGAAGAATTGCTGACCTACTCTCTCCCCTAGGATTCTCAACAGAGACAGCATTTTGGTTAAAACAAAAAAGGCAGTGATAGATTATATTTTTCTAAGAAGTCAGTTTAGGCTATTCATGAGTGTATAGACCCAGGCAGGACACATTGTACCAAAGGAGCTATTTGTCTCATTTGGTGAGGTCAGGTATGAATGGATGGGTGCTGGCTCAGCTCTTTAGAAAATCACAGAAGGAAGGGGGTTCCAGTAACTCCAGTGGGACTCTGGTTACAAATCTTGGCCATGGGATTTGGACTTTCACTGAATCCAGTCTGTTAAGGACCTTTCAAAGTAGACGTTATAGATTTCTGAAAAGAAAGCAAAGACCGGTTATGCTATGCTTTTGTCCATCCCACTCGCCCTCTCTGAATAACTGGACAAGCTTTGTGCTAATGTAGTCAATTGTAGTCCATAATCAGTGGTGGTATTTTCAATGGAACTCTACCTTTGGGTCCCACTACCTTCTTCACGGCAGTGAGCCACAAAATTGGAAGCATCATTTGTGGACTGAACTCAGCAATTCAGAATCCTCCAGAGCTATGTTTACACTAAGTATACAATAATTGGAACCAAAGTCTGAACACTTCCCTATAATCAGCTGACCTACTGATCTCCCCAACCACCACACTAACTACAAATAGAAAATGAAGGAGAATGGAGAGTGGCGAGTGGGGAAGGGAGTATTTGTGTAGTACTGTGCTAAGTATTATCTCATTTGATCCTGACAATGAACCTGGGAGGTAGATGACATTATTATCTCCATTTAACAGTTGAAGAAATGGAGATAAACAGAGGTTAAATGACTTGCCCAAGGTCACATAGCTAGCAAATGTTTGAGGCCAGTACAAATAACATCAGAGACAACACTGTTCATCAAATATTTATTAAGACTTTACTATGTGGTGGAAAGAAGTAGTCAGTTTCATTCCCTCCCCTTATGATTGGATGTCTTCCTTTGCCTGTCTTCCATATTCATTCAGTATAAGCTTCTAAATGTCTTTCCTTCTGTTTCGTCTTTTTCCATATCTGCCTCTTTCTGTCTCCATCTCTTTCTACCCATGTGTTCATCAATGTGCTTCCTCTATGTGCCAGCCCAGGCATTCAGTCATCTCTCTAAAGAAATTCATTTTCCATCTTTGGAGTCTCAGCCTGTTTCTTTGAATCCTTGTATCTGCAATTTCATTCATGTATTGTAACTACAGCTCTGTATGTAGGACCATCTCCAGAGAGTGTGTTTTATAGCTTACTACTGGACCCAGATGGCTCCAGAAGAGAAAGTGAGGCAGGTGACTTTGCACAGCCCTCCCTCACTTAAATCCAATTCACTTGCAAGTCATGGCATCACCTACCTGATGCCATAGTCCTCTTTGAGAACAAAGGACAGACAACAACAACAACCCCATTCCCACCCCTATCTCCTTCATCCTTCTCATGGAATAGAATGAGACAAGGGTAAGAGGTATAACAGCAAGGCTGATGGGGAGTAGGAAGGGTCTGAATATTGTGCCTAATATCACAAACAAATTGTATGGGGAAAATCTACTTTAGGAGCCTTGAGGGGCTCCTTAGGGGGTGGAATACATGAGTCTTAGGCAAATTGTACTGTTACACAGAATCAAAAGGGATAGGAAGTTGTCTCCTCCCCATCTCTCTCTCTCCCCACCCCCCCACATAGATGGCCAGTTTCTAATTGTGAATAGGCTTGGTTTATACAAATTTCCATTAAAACATCACTTCAGAACTGATGCCTACAACCCTATCCCCACAAAAAAAAGAAGAAAAAGAAAGATTTTGGAGTCAGAGGACCTTTGTTTGAATCCTGAAGCTCTATCTGTTTGGTGTGCTAGAACTACATAGGATAGCTAGGGAGAGCTGAATGTTAAGTTTTCAGTATAAGTATTTACACCTCATCAGCAAATCAGAAATCAGCAAATACTACAAATTGGAACTTGATTTACTGTTTTATTGATTATATAGATTTAAGAAAGTGATGGGGGAACAGGGATGCTTATAATAAAAATTAAACTTTAAAAGGTGTAATGTGGATATATTTTTCCCCTCAAAGAGCTGGATGTTAAACATTGACGAGTATACTACCACATTTTGGGCAAGTTTCTTTTTTTTTCTTTTCTTCTTCTTCTTCTTCTTCTTCTTCTTCTTCTTCTTCTTCTTCTTCTTCTTCTTCTTCTTCTTCTTCTTCTTCTTCTTCTTCTTCTAGAGGCTTCAGTTTCATTGTCAGGGAAATGAGGAGGTTAGGCTAAATGACCTCTAAATCCCCTTCTGGCCCTAAATCTTGATTTTATGAGCCCAGGTATATGTGTGCCTAAAGAGCCAATATGGAACCATGGTAAAAGCTAGATCTCTTGATCAGAAATAACTGGTTTCATGCCCTGCCTCTGACATTTACTAGCTGTGGAAACCTAAGCAAGGCACTTTATTTCTCAGCACCCCAAGCAGCTCCCAGAGACACTAAGTTTTAGAGCAGTCACAGTGAGTTTCCTTAAAAGGAGCTCTCTGTACCTCCCAGGTCCAGACCCCATTGGTTCCTCTCAAAAAAAAATAGAAGCACAAATAAGACACAATATAATCTTTACACTAAACATTTTTCACCATCGAAAAAGAGGGGGAATATATAAAATTAATCATGTAAAATGGGAGGGGGCAAAGGAGAGATTCAGAAAAAGGACTCTAGAAAAATCTGAAATAGAGAAAACTTCTGAGGCTTCATGGAGTAGACACCACCTCACCTGGGCCTTGAAGGAATGAAGAGATTTTAGCAGGTAGAGACCAGGGAGGGGTAAATTCCAGGGTGAGAAATGCAATTCTGCATGAATACAGAGTCCATAAAGAAATATATATAAAGCACCTACTATGTACCAGACACAAACTTTTATTATTGTTCAGTCATTTTTCAGTCACATCTGACTCTTTGTGACTCCCAGGTTTTCTTGACAAAGATCCTGGAGGGGTTTGCCATTGCCTTCTCCAGCTCATTTGACAGATGAGGAAACTGAAGCAAACAGGGTAAAGTGACTTGCCCAGGGTCACACAGCCATAAGTGTCTGAGTCTGGATTTGAACTTGTGAAAATGAGTTTTTCTAACTCCAGGTCTGGCAGTCTTTGTATCTCTGGCAGCTCCGCTAGTGCTTGGCACGTAGTAGGTGCTGAACACGTCAGATTGCTCTGGCTTCTTACAGCTGTTGGTCTTTAATATTTCTAAATCCCATTTCACAACTTGAGGAACAAGGAGAGAAGTAGGTCATGGTATTACCTCCACCCAGTTCTAGTTCTCAGAATTGCCAGACAACAATCTCTGCATTTAAAACTGCTTTTGCTTTGGAAGGGTGATTCTAAAGTCCCTCTGAGCTGTGACTCAGTAACTCAATTGGGGAATAAGGGTTCATTTGGATTTCATAGGCTCCAAAAATGGAAGAGAGCTGTCAAGACCACGTGTCTCAGCCCCTTCACTTTATAGATAAGATAACTGAGGCCCAGGGAAAAGAGCTGGCCTTGTTAAGCATACTAAATAAGGTAGTAAAGCATCCTGCAGAGATTTGAAGCCAAATCTTTACTCAGTCAGTAAACATTTATTAAGTACCTACCATATGAAGCTAGGACAGCTACGTGGTATAGTGCATAGAGCACTGGACTTGAAATCAGGAGGGCTCATCTTCCTGAGTTCAAATCCAGCCTCAGATACTCACTAGCTGTACAACCCTGGGCAAGTCACTTAACCCTGTTTACCTCAGTTTCCTCATCTGTAAAATGAGCTGGAGAAGAAAATGGCAAACCATTCCATTGTCTTTGCTAAGAAAAGCCCAAATGGGGTTAATAAAGAGTCAGACATGACTGAAAATGACTCAACAACACCAAAATATGATTCCAGGTTTTCACTGTCAATCAGTAAACATTTGTGAAGCACCTACCACATATACACCTACTACTGTGCCAAGTACTGGGGATGTAAAACAAAGGGGGGGTGGGGTACAAGAGACAGGCCCTGCTCTTGAGAAGCTCAGAATCCAATGGTGGAGACAACATTCTGAGTACTATGTACAAAAAGCTATGTACAGGATAAATCAGAAATAACCAGCAGAGGGAAGGTGGATTGGGAAAGGCTTCCTATGGAAGGTAAGATTTTAGCTGGGATTTACAGGAGGCCTGGAAAAGCCAGGAGGAGGAGGTGAGGAGGGAGAGGAGGAGAGGATTCAGGTGGGGGGGGGGGTGTCAAACAATGAGAATGCCTGGGGTGAGGAGATAGCGTATCTTCTGATTCCCAAACCACTCATATCTTCAGTAACCCATGCTGACTCCTCCCACACGTGACTGAAGTAGAATCACAGGATCATAGAATTGGAATGGATTTAAGAGATTATTTAGTCCAGAAGGTCTTGACTTCTTTTTTTGTCTTCAACCCAGAAGGTCTTGACTTTTTTTTTTGTCTTTGACCCCTTTGGCACTTTACTGATACCTATGGACCCCTTAGAATAATGTTTTTAAATGCACACATAGAATGCCAAAGGAAACCAAAAGCTAGCAAAAGTATTTATTTTCCCCCATTCAAGTTTCCAGATGCCCATAAACCCAACGGTGGTCTATAGACCCCGGCTTCAGAACTCCAAATTTAATCCATCCCCCCCAAAAAAGATCCAATTCCATTCACTGAGCAGGTCGATTGGTCAGACCAATCCCCGGGGTGTCAGATCACTGAGCGGTTTCCAAAGGGGGCCTCCATACCTGCTAAACCTGTTTCAAGATAAGGGGTTGTGTTTTTCCATTAGATTATTTTGTGTGAAGGTCAATACAATGTAGGCACTGAAGGAATATTCCTTTCTGATTTATCTGCCTCCTTCATGCTATGAGACTAGCTAGTACGACTCCAGATAAATGGTGGTGGTCCAACAATTAGTAGGTGCGACCATTCCTGCACATCCTTGCATGGAGAAAGTACCCAGGAAATTTCAAGGTTCATTGATTTAGAGCTGGAAGAGAGAGAACTCAGAAGTCATCTCATGCAGCACCCTTCCCGCTCCCCATCTCCCATTTGTAGATAAGGAAATTGTACACAAGCCGTTTAGAAAGTCCATCTTCTCATAAAGGATGTCTTGTGTGTGCCGATCACCTAGAAAGCCAATTACACCAGAATCATTGCCTTTGCCTATACTATTGCAATGGCTCTTAATTGTTCTCCCTCTCTCCATCCTGCCTACCTCTCTACCCCAATCCCTCCTCCAAACCGCCTATTTATGTTGTGACACACAGTCACAGTTGTCTTATTGGATCCTCACAACAACCCTGGGAATTAAATACTATCATTAGTCCAATTTTACAGATGAGGAAACTCAGGCAAATAGAGAGTAAATGACTTGACCAGGGTCACATAGCTAGTTAAATGGGACTGGATTGGAACTCAAGTCTTCCTGACTCTGGGCACACTGGTATATCTTCTTAGCCACCCAGCTGGCTCCAAGGATTTTACATTCTAATAGAGGATACAACAAATATATATATATATATATATACACATATATATGTGTGTGTGTGTGTATATATATATATATATATACACACACACATACACACATATATACATATACATACACACATATACACACATACATATATGTATATGTGTATATGTGTGCACACATGTGTATATACACACATACATATGTGTGTATATATAGATATATACAACACAGATATAAAGTGAATAAATATATACATTATCTATACCTATTACGTATGTATATGCATATGTGTGTATGCTCATAAGTAAATATGTACATACGTATATATAAGCATCTCATAGGACATCCGGATTTAATTGTCCCACTTTCGTAGTGACTATAATATTTACTCCCGTGTGTATATTTGTGCATATATGTCTCTCTCTATATATATGTGTGTGTGTGTGTGTGTGTGTGTTGTGTATGTGTATGTGTATATGAATATGTGTATATGTCTACATACACATATATGTGCATATTACATATATGTTTATATGATGTGTGAGTGTGCATATCACAGGACTGCTCAATAAGCTTCAGAACCTCCCCACTGACTCCTAGGTCACATATAAACTCTTCTGCTTGGCATTGGAAGCCTTCGTGGTTCTAAAGACTGGTTCCAATCAATCTTTCCAGCCTTGGTTCCTCTTCTTTCCTTTCTTACATTCTGTATTCCAGCCTAA
>CM053581.1:349899044-349919101 GCA_028627135.1 Pseudochirops cupreus
CCAGGTTGGTCATCACACATACGATGTGTCTGTCCTTGTGTACAAATTTTTCCTGGTTCTGCTCTTCTCACTTAGCATCAATTTGTATAAGCCTCTCCAGGTAATTATGAAGTCCATCTCCTTCCCATTCCTTATAGCACAATAGTATTACATTACATCCATATACTGCAACTTGTTTAGCCATTCCCCAATTGATGGGCATCCCTTAATTTCCAGTTTTTTGCCATCACAAAAAGAGCTGCTATAAATATTTTTGTACATAGGGGTCTTCCTCCCACTTCTCTGATCTCTTTGGGATACAACCCCAGAAGTGGTATTACTGGGTCAAAGGGTATGCGACTATTTATAGCCCTTTGGGCATAGTTCCAGATTGTTCTCCAGAATGGTTGAATCAGTTCATAACTCTACTAACAATGCATTCGTATTCCAATTTTTCCACATCCTCTCCAGCATTTATCATTTTCCTGTTTTGTCATCTTATTGGCTCTTGGTTTTTTATATAGTGCTCCAAGTTCCCTTCTATTCTGAGTTTCACAATTCAGTTGTAGACGGTTCCTATAATGTGGCTTTATCAAAGCTTTCAGGTCATTTGACTGAAAGTTGTTAAGATTAATCAAGTTTTAAAAGCAATGATGGAAATAGATTAATCTTGGACACATGTTTTCCCCAAAAACTCAGTTTCCTCCTCTATAAATGAAGGCGGGGGGAGGAGGGGTGAGGGCAGGATGCTACAGAGATAATTCCTAGGCCCTTTATGGAACTTCCTAGAGGAGATGGGGAAACTAATTCCCTGACCCTTGCTGAAAAGTATATTAACAGCTTCACTTCCCCATCATAGGAAGGATCAGAGTAGTATGTGAACACAGGGAACCCAGTGTGGGGAGAGGGCAGAGGGGCAAAAAAAGTCAGAAAAAAGAGAAGTGGCTTGGGGGTGGGCTTTGCCCAGTTCACAATATGGCTGATGGCTGACCTTGCAGGAATCTGGATATATCTCTGGGTGAATCAACAGGAAATCTTAGGCTTACTCATTCCTGTATCAGTCATGACTCACCAGGTACATGGAGACAAGCCAATTTTTCTCTTTCAGGCTGAGCATTGAAGAGTTTCCATGCCCCTCCACTGTCTTTCTACCATGTCTGGAATGCTCTTTCTCCTCATCTCTACCTTCTGGCTTCCCTTCAAGTCTTTGCTAAAAGCTCACCTCCTGCAAGATGCTTTTCCCAGTCCCTTTCAAAGCTGGCATCTTCCCTCAGAGATTCCAATCTTCCTTGTATGTTTCTGGTCCTCACAAAGGTGTCTGAATGTTGTCTATTCTGTTAGGACGTGAACTCCTTTAGGTTAGGGACTGGTTTCCCCTTTCTTTGTATCCTTAGCACTTAGCAGAGCATGCCACAAGTGCTTAGTAAAACAACAAACATTAAATGTTACAATGTACCAAACACTACTGGACTTTGAAGTGCAAACAGAAAGAAAGGCAATACTTGCCCTCAAGGAGCTTACATTCTGAAAGAAGAAGATGACACATAAAAGAGAGCTGGAAAAGGTGAGGTTGTTGGCGACATGGTGGCAAAGTCTAGAGCAGCGGTTCTCAACCTGTGGGTTATGTTCAATTTGTAACAATGAAAAAACATCCTGCATATCAGATATTTACATTATGATTCATAACAGTAGCAAAATTACAGTTATGAAGTAGCAACGAAAATAATTTTATGGTTGGGGGTCACCCCAACATGAGGAACTATATTAAAGGGTAGCAGCATTAGGAAGGTTGAGAACCACTGGTCTAGAGAATCAGAAATACAGACAGGAGTGAAATGAAGTAGCCCAGCCTGAGCCTGTCCCCCAAATGGAGATCCTAGAGGGAACTCCCCAATGGGAGAAGGAGGCTGGAATGATGCAGGGATGTTTCAAGGTGAGAAGGTCACAGACAGTGAAGAAAGCTCTAGGTTAAGGAGGTTTGTCTGAGTAATGACAGCAAAGTCTGGGGAATCAGAAACACAGCTGAGTGGGACTACTATTAACATTTGTTGACTTGTCAGCAATTCCAAACTGTTGAACAGAAGAGAATGGGACCAGGAGTCCACCAAAGCAAAGAAAACTGACTACAAATGCTGAACTAGATAGTCAAGAGATCTTATTGAAAGAAGGCAGCTAAGGTAGAGAGTAAGAGAAAGAAACCACAGGTGTAGGCGAATGAGAAATATTTCAGTCAGTAAGATAGTAAAAGTGGTGCCCAAGTCTGAGGAACTCGAATTCTAAGGCAATTCCTGTCAGGATGCTACCTATTTTTATATTGCTTTCTGTAGGTGGGTAATCCAGAGCGACAGATATAGCTGACCTAGTCAGAAGGTGGTCAGAAGCCCTCCAGGTATTAATTAGTAAGGGACAGAGGTGACTGCATTCTTTGACAACACAACTTGTCCACAAATCATTTCCTTCTCCTTAATGTGAGAATGATGCATATTCTTTCATAATATCATAGATCTCTGGAAGGGACCTTCAGTGCTATCTAATCCAATGCCATCATGTTACAGATGAAGACACTGAGGTTTAGGGAGATCAAGCAATTTGTCTTAGGTCACAGAGAGAATAAGAAGTGAGAGGTATTAAAAGGACTAATGATGCTTTAAGCTGCTTCAAGTCCTTAGAAGTGGAAAAAGTCATTTCTGCACACAGTTTTGTAACTGCTACAGATAACCTACTATATGTTGTATACGATCACATTGTATATTTTATATATAATGTATATTTAATATACATTAGCATATTGATATTAATATACAATATTGTGAAATATTGTACATTTCATACTACTATATACTTATGTAGCCTATATGGGCTCTGAGGATCCTTATCCCAAATTCCACTCTCAGAGATGAGTTTCAGGGCCCAGAACAGTACTATACCTCCCCTTCAATATTCTATGATCACTCTTGAGAAATCAGGAGTGATTTGTTAAGGCCATCTTCTCCAGTCCACTAGCATGTTTTTTCCTCTTAATATTGTTAAGAACATTTTGTCTAGCAGCTTTAGTCTAGTTTTTAGAAAGGGATATTTATTAAGGTGGTATAATAAGGAAAGCAGATACAAAAATACATCCATTCCAAAGTCTGTGGTGCTCTCCCATGAGTACATGATGCAGAATTGAAGGGAAAGTGGGCTCAAACTTAGGGAGTACGTGAGGCAAAGGGATAACTCACAGCTTTTTAGTCACCAGACTTTTCTCCTATGTGTTGAATGTTTGAGAAGGTCCCCCACTAGGCATGGTATAGTTTCCAGGGGGTGGGGGTGGAGAAAGGTTGTTTGTTTTCTGGGATTCTTGTGAATCTATAAATCTAATATCCTGTCTCTCCTTGGCTTCCAATGTAGACATTGATGCCAACTTATCTGAGTGCTCAACTAGGACCCTGATGAGAAGATGGGAAGTCCATCATCCTCTAGACCCTTGAAAGTACACAAATTGTCCTCCTAAGGGTTGCAGGAAAGAAATTTGGTAGAGGAATTGAGCCCCACCTGACCATTCCCCAGGGGCTTCCTCCTCAGGGGTTGACCAGAAAGTTCCAATTTCTTGAATGAATCATATTCAAAATTAGCTTGATAATTTAAAATCTCTTGAGCATAATCAAATTTCCTGGACCTTTCTGTATCTTTCTTTCTGCCCAATATCATTCTAGTTGCAAATACTTTTAACCTTTAGTCTAAAACTTTTGATTGAAATTGATTGGGCATCTTCTAGGTTCCACTGAGTAAATAAATCAACTTCATTTTTACTTCTTTATGGACCTGTTAATTTCCTTTCTAGGAGGCCAGTTCCCCGAAAGCAGAGACCCCCTAATTTTTCTCTTTGCACCCTTAGTGTTGGTATAGTACCTGGAAAACAGTAAGTACATAATAAATGAATGCTTGTGGTGGACTGAGTAGTTAAGGCAGCAATAATAATGGCAAATATTTATAGGCTACTTTAAGGTTTACAAAGTGACTTACACACATGACCTCATTTGAAAGGTGGTAGGGCATAACTGAGAGACCACTGGACTTGGAGTCGGGAAGATAGGACCTTGGACCTACCTTAGACCAATATTAGCTATATGACTTTTGATAAGTCACGTGTTCTCTTTGGGACTCAGTTTCTTCAACTGCAAAATGAGTGCCTCTAAGGTTTCTTCTGTCCCTAAATTTATGAAGCCAACACAACTCTGAGAAGTACCACAAGAATTATTCCCATTTTACAAATGGGGAAACAGAAGCACAGAGAAGTTAAGTGACTTACCTAGGATCACACAGCTAGTAAGTGTCTGAGGCAGGATTCAAACCAAGGTCCTTCTGAATCTGGAACTAAGGATATTGTTAGGAGGCACCTAATGAATACCAATTGTCTCCAAATCCAGTGACTCCACTGCCCCAGCCTGCCTCTACAAGATAAACAGAGTCCTAGATCAACACCTCTGAACGTGACTGACTAGGCTCAGTCCATAAGCAATTATGACTCCCCACCTGTGACTCTAAGTATTATATAACCCAGAATGCTGCAAATGATGCAGAAAGCATGAAAAGACAACATCTCCACTGGGCCATTTTGCAAATAGAGGGATTTCCTATTTTAATGTGGATGAAAAACTGCATATTGCAAGCAATTCCATTTGCCACTTGAGAGGCAGGCTATTTCTCCAATTCATTCCAGTTCATCTGATCATAAACTTTTAAAAATGCTTATGACCCGCTAGCTCCTTAATGGTTTTTTTAGGTAATGTTGCATAACACCACACATCTTAGGGTGGAGAGGACAGTGTGCAGAAAAATATAAGCAAGGACTCTGTTTCTGTCAAAATAATGGAAAGAACATGGAATGCATTACTCCACAGGACAAGCCCATTTGATCTAATGGATGAAGCAAGGGAACTTAGATCACTTTTAACTCTTTTTCTGCTCACTCTGAGAAAATGTAAGCTCCTTGAGTATAACCTATACTATAGGGTCTTTTCCTTTTTCTGTCTTTGCGTACTCAAGGGTGTGGTAAACAATAGGTGCTTAATAAATGCTTATTGATCTATTGATTGGTTCAGCCCTGCTGATCTCATCTGAAATACCATGAAGTTTTTGTAAATTGGTTGAAGTTTTGGATGACTATTAGTATCAATTATTTACATTTCTTATCTGCTAATTTTGCTTAATGGGGAAATGTGCATAGACAGATAGACATCCCAGCTTGTCCCAATTTTAAGTGCCTTTGGAAGTATGAACAAAAGACAGATACTTTCTCCCTGAAAGGAGAGTGAGGGAGACATACATACATAATACATACACACACACACACACATATGCATATACACACACATATAAGACAGAGAGAGACAGAGACAGAGACAGAGAGAGAGACAGAGAAAGAGAAAGAGAGAGAAAGAGGGAGGGAGGGAGAGGGAGAAAGAGAGAGAGAGAGAGAGAAAGAGAGAGAGAGAGGAGGAAGAGAGAGAGAGACAGAGAAAGAGAAAGAGAGAAAGAGATGGAGGGAGGGAGAGGAAGAGAGAGAGAGAGAAAGAGAGAGAAAGAGAAAGAGAGAGAGGGAGAGCGAGAGGGAGGGAGAGAGAGAGAAATCTACCACTATTTCTATCATCTTTTTTATCTCTGTCTCTATGAAGCAACCACTCAAGGTCAAGGAGAGAACTAGTTTAGAGATAAGTTAGGAATTGATCATTGAAAGAGGAGGAATTTAAACAAAAGAATGTAAGCTCCTTGAGGTCAAAGTCTGTTTCTCTTCAATATTGGTGTCCCTACCACGTAGTACAGGGCCTGAAATACAGTAGGTGGTTCAGAAATACTGAATGGTTGGACCCAACTGAGGAACATCAGAGGAGATAAGAGGGAGGAAAGAAGAGAAAGAGAGGGTTTAGGAAGCAAGGCTGTTAGGGGGAAACCTGTATAATTAGTGCTACAGAGAGAAGCCAGTAGGTATGGCTTGGTGTCATTAGGATAAGTACAGACAGAAAGAAGTTGAGGCATTCCCAGCTGAATCAGAGAAAAGGGGTGGAGAAAGCTGTAAGAAAAGAGTCTGGGAAGCATGTTCTGTCTCTGGGTAGGGACACAAACATCTTTGTTCACCAAATGCTTTGTGGGATTCAACAAACTCCTTTATAATTCTAGCTTAGCATTCCCTTAAATAGACCCAAAGTATCATCATTAGCTGAGAGTGATTATAAATCCCCAAACATTAGAGAAGAGGGGGAGTTCTCATACCCCTGAAAGGTCAGCGTTATGTTTTCAAATCCTCTCCCCAGAGACTGGGAAGAACATTGAATTATAATGTTACCAGAAAAGCCAAAGTTAATACAATTACCACTCAGGCCAAAAAAAAAAATGTGCGGAGAAATCACACAGCTATTTTCCAATTCAAGTCTGGTTTGAAAATCTAAAATAAGGCATGGGCCAAATGCATCTGGAAACAGAGTGGCATCCCGTCTGCAGCAGCGAGTGGAAGGGAAAGAGAACAGACAAGAGAGGTGCTCAGACACGATGAACCCACATAAAATAAGGGATGGCTAACACATTAGATAACCGTGAGGCTCCAACAGTAAACTGAGTCTAATAAAATGAAATTTAATTGGGATAAATGTAAATTGGTATACTTGGATTCAAAAAACCAACCACACAAATACAGGACATAGGAGGCCTGGCTAGACCATCATTCATCTAAAGACCAATGGAATAAATAGTGTGATACCGTGAAGATATTGCCAGATTGACGTATGTGCGTGCGTGCATGCGTGTGTGCGTGTGTGTGTGTGTCTGTTATGTGTGTACATGCACTGGTTACATCTGAACTCAGTTCATTTAAGCACTATTTGATACCATAGTCAACAAAGGCTGAGAACTACTATGGAGACCTGGTTGGTCTAAGTGATCGTTCCCTAAGTCTTTGCCCTAGTCCTCCAAAAGAGAACTCTTGTCATATCAAACCAAGGATACAATGGTTGTACTGGAGCCAGCTCATACTAGCTCCTGAGGGCTGATTGTCAAATTTTCAATGTGAGCAATTTCACCTCAGAAATAAACAAATGCTACAAATCAGGACTTGACCTATTTTATTGATTGACTAGTTTTAAGAAAGTGATGGAGAAAAGTTAAAGATGTATATAGAACTTGAAAATGTGTCATGCATACTTATATATGTATATGGGCATGTAGCCATATATCTGTGTGTACACACACATACACACACACATATACACAGAGAAAGAGATATGTTCAATGTTTGCAAGCACATTTCTGGGCAATGTCTTAGGCCATTATTATAATTCATGCACATAGAGCATCCTTCTTGATACTGCATCTCTTCTAACAAAGAATGGAAAAGAAAATTAGTTTAGTAATACTAATGGAGACATCAACCAAGTCTGACAGCAAATGCACAGCTCGAACACCCATAATTTCCCTACTCTGCATGTCTTCTCTTCTTTAGGGCCAAGACCGATGATTAGAATTACGCAGAATTCATGCTTAGTCTTAAAACTTTTACTCTTCCTCTTTCCATGTATATTATTGATACCTCTGGGCATATTATTTCCCTGATTCTGCTTCTATTTTTCAGATCCATTCACATAAATTTCCCCATACTTCTTTACAGAGTAGTTTTAAATGAGTAGTACTCATTGGCTTTTAAGCATGTTTTGTTGTTGAGTTATTTCAATTACATTGACTCTTTGTGACCCCATTTGGGGTTTTCTATGCAATATACCAGAGTGGTTTTTCATTTCCTTCAGCAGCTCATTTTACAGATGAGGAAATTAAGACAAACAGGGTTAAATGACTTGCCCAGAGTCACACAGCTTGTAAGTGTGTGAGGCTAGTTTTGAGCTAGCAAAGAAAAGTCTTCCTGATTCCAAGGCCAGTGCTCTATCCACTGCACCATAGCTGCCTTTAAGCATGTTTATGTAGGTCAATTGGTAGTTTAGGATTCACTTCTTTCCTCCTCTTCAAATTCTATCTCTGACAAATTCTTCCATTTCCAACACACACACACACACACACACACACACACACACACACACACACACAGAGAGAGAGAGAGAGAAATTTCTTTCATTCATCTTAATCAATGGCTGATTTGAGATATTCTTTGGGAAAGTATTTGTGACACTGAACTCTTCATCAAAATACACATATATGAATATATGCATGTATGTATATGTATATATGTTTGTGTGTATATATGTATGTGTATATATACATATATGTGTGAGTATATATACACACACACATATGTGAGCCAGGACTGGAGCCCAGGTCTTGCTGACTCAAAGAACAGCTCCCTGTCCAACATGCCAAGCTGAGTAATAACTGTCTGTGAAGCTGAGAGCTGTAGCCATTCTAGAAACAAAAGAACCACTACTATTACTGCTTCTTATTGTTGTTGTTATGTAATTTTGTTTATCACTAGCATCTTTTATCACTTGGGATGTTCAAAATCAGCTTTTTCAACTTGGGTGCTAGTCAAATAATTTCCAGTAAATGGATAATTGCTAGGTAATAAAATCGTTTAATACTCTTTGTCTAACTGCTTGCTTAGCAGAAATTATTACTGGATTGCCACAATAAGGAGGAAGGAGGAGAGGGAGGGAGGGAGGGAGAGAGGGAAGGAGGGAAGGAAGGAAGGAAGCAAGGAAGGAAGGAAGGAAGAAAGAAAGAGAGAGAGAAAGAGAGAAAGAAAGAAAGAAAGAAATTGTAAAGCCAGGTCTTCTTTAAGATGAGTATCTTCCCTACTATAAATACCCAGATGTTTTCTTGAGAGTCTTTTTTTTTTCTCAGAATCACACAATCTGGGAATGAGGAACTATCAAAGTACGTGAACAAAAAAATCCTTTCCAGGACTCTCCTGACAAGCAGTTGTCCAGCCTTCATTAGGCTGTAGGTGGACACATTCAAGGTATCAGTGGGGCCAACTGACCCAACCACATCACCAGAAGCCAAGCCCTTTGGAATTCTAATCTCAGCCACAGATATTGATTCACTATGTGAACTCGCTGAACCCCAGTCTGCCTCCACGTTCCAGCTGGAGAGAAACAAAATAATCTTCCAGTCACTTCTGAAGAGCTGTGAGGATTAATAAACTCCCATGTAAATTAAAGTCACCTTCTTTCATCTCTTTACAGATAAGCTACATATAGTCATAGAATCAGCAGAAGTGACATGAGAGAGAGAATTTGTTGAGGGAGTACAAACTGAGCATTTCAAGGCCTTGATGCTCCTTCCCACCAATCCCAAATAAATTCTGTGATAGAAAGTCAATTTAACATAGTAAACAGAGAAAACTGGCCTTATACTCAAGAAACTCAGGGTTTGAGTCCTGCCTTTGACATATTGTGCCTTTGTGACCCTGGCCAAGTGGTTTAATCTTTCAGTGCACCAGACAGCTCTTTGACTGTTACTTATAGAGCATTGGTGGAAGGATCTTTCTGATAAGAATTCCCTCTACCAGTAACATCATAGAGCCAGTGCTCTCCAAATTCAGTGCTAATTGATGAACCTGAAAAGCCTACCATACTCTCACATCCTTGGTTAATTTTGTACCTGCCCAGAGCTAAAATGAGCAATGTTTGTATTTGTAGCAAGATGGAGGAGAGGGGAGGTACAAGGCAGCTGCTAGGGAAGGAGAACTTCCTGGGACATGCTGGAAGCAGTAAGGGTGGGAAGAAAGGCCATCAAGAGGAGAATGCATCTCTCTGGAAGAGCTCACAGCAACTAAGGGTGGGACTGAGAAGGGAGAGCTCACCTTGGATATGACTGTTGGGATTGAAGGAAGGAAGAATTCCCTGAAAGGGTTATGTGAGCATCTTCTAAATTTTGACACCCTCAGACAAAGCCCTATTTGCCCCAGACTAGTTAAACCCCTTGTAACCAACATTTACCTAGAAGGAGATACTAGAAACAGATTCATGAAACCCCAAAGTATAATCTTTGCAGCGTATAGCTTTTGGACTCTCCTACAAATATAAACCAAGACAATTATTTTTTTAAACTAAATTCATATCAGTGAATGTGGGATTTGAGTAAGGTCCTAAGCCCCAGATTTTAAAGCAGGTTATATCAACAAAGCTAAGTGTCATGCTGCCCTGATGCCCTGATCTATGTTGGAAGACTAAAAAACAAGGGCACAGTGAGATTTTCCTTGAGATTGGTATATTTTTCTTTCTTGCCTTTCATTCTAGAGGTGTTTTTCACTTCATTCAGAAGTGAAGGGATATTTTAGGGCGCAGGTTAATTAACTCTTCCATCCCTCCACTAAGACTCACAGATCAAGTGGGCTCCTCTTACAATGTGGATACATGGGCCCGAAGGAAGCTGCAGTGAGCCTGACCATCCATCTCACCCCTGAGTGGCAGTGGAGAACATTTTGATCCCACCACGTCAATCATTGGCACTGGACTGGAATCGAATGGTAACTGAAGATAAGGGCATCTGTGAATAGTGTGGAGATGCCTTAATCCCTCTGTTCTTTGAGTTCCCAGAAGAATCTACCACTCCATATCAGTGAGAAGTCACAATAATGTGGAAGAGACAGCTAGGGAAAGCTGGATTGAACTGTGAGCTCTTACCTAAACTAAATACATCCTGTCTCTCCTCTCTGTTCTTTAGACTCATTACCTTCCTTCTAGGCTCAGCTCAGCTACAGTGTCCATGAATCCCCTTATGCTCTATGTCCCCTTCACTCTAGCTGAATGTATTATATCCTTCCTCATATATTCCCAAAGCACTTTGCTAATCTCTCTTTTGTCCTAATCAGTGTCTACCTTGTGCTATACTCGACAGACCTTAGTTTCCTCATTAGTAAAATGGAGGGAGAGAGGAGGGATTAGACTACCACTATTAATGATAATGGAGGCAGCTGGGTGACTCAGTGGATAGAGCACTGGGTCCAGAGACAGGAAGACCTGAGTTCAAATCCAGCTTCATACATTTACTAGCTGTGTGATCCTGGGCAAGTCACTTAACCTCTGTTTGCCTTAATCCACTGGAGAAGGAAATGGTAAACCACTCCAGCATCTTTGCCAAGGAAATCCCATGAGGTCATGAAGAATTTGACATGACTAAACAACAAAAACTAATGAGAATAATAAGTCAGTGCAGTAGAGTGGATAGGAAACTGCCTTCAGAATCAGGAACCAATGTGATATTTTCCAAAAGGGGCCACAGACATCATAGTGTAATGGAGCCATTGCAGTATTTGACTCTGAGGACTTGGGTTGAATCCCCACTCTAACATTACCATGATGACTTTGGGTAGATCACCGAATCTCCCTTGATCTCAGTTCCCTCAGATGTGCCCCGGGGGTTGGATTGAATGACCTAGGACACCTATGACAGATAACATACACATTTCTATGCATGAATGCTGATTGCCAAGGGATCACAACGCAATCTATGATGAGAAAAGTTAAATGCTACCAAAACCACATATGAAATCCTCTTTATCTTAATATTCCCTAGTGATAAGTCCTAAAATCTTGAGAATAGTCCATCAGTAAGCTATCCTGTCTCTATGAGGTCTTAGTTTCATTGGAAACATGCCAGCTGTCTGTTCTTGGTTATAATCCAGCCATAAATAGAACAAATCCTGGATCTTTCTCCCTTAAGAGCTCTGCCCCCCGTTCAGTTTTCTGCTCTGGAAACTTCAGTATTGTGTAAACAGAAAAGTGCTGAGTTTATGATGAAAGAACCCAACACTGCATCCAGACCTTCCCACAATCCTAGACCAACATTCCTGTGAACCGAGGGATTCTGGGCCTTTTCCATTCCCTTCGCACCCCAAGCTGCAAAGGATCATTGGAACGGAGGCAAATGAAGCATTCCTTGTCCTTTTTCCTTCTAGTATTCACTGAAATGGCTAGTTTCCTGGGAAGCCATAGAGAAGAGTAGCACAGGATAAGGGCACATACAGAGATTATCATCTGCCTAACTATAACTAGGGCAGTGCAACTGGACCTTTTCTCCAAGGTATTGAAATTTAGAGGTTGCAAACATTTCACATGCATCCCTTCAGTAGAGAAGAAGGAAATAAAAGGGGCACAATTTATAGGGTATAGATATTTAATATGTGTTTCTCCAGTAGAGTAGAAAGAATTAAAAGGAATATGAGGTTTTCTCTGATGCTGATGGGGCAGAGGACAAGGTTGGAAGTGGTCTGGGCCCCAGGAGGCTATAGTGATGCTGGACTACATCCTGTTTACTTCCTCCTCTTCTATCCCATAAAGACATCACCAACTCACCCTATCTCCTCCCTAGGTGTTACAGTCCCCACTATCCTTTTGAAAACTAGTCACTCTTTCTACTTCTCTCTGTTGGCAGTAATACCTCAGAGGAGCATAGATCAGGAAGTAGAAGAGACCTCAGAGGCCATATTGTCCAAGTACCTCATTTTATAGGTGAGGCAACTGAGATCCACAAAGGCTAAGTGATTTGCGCAAAGTCATAAAGGTAGTCATGGTCAGAGGCAAGATTCGAACTCAAATCTTCTGCCTCCAGAAATAGTGGTCTTTCTCATTAGAACGTAAGCTCTTTGAGAAGTAGGGACTTTATTTCTTTGTATTCCGCAGTGCCCAATACATAGTAAATACTTAATATATACTTCTTAAGTAAGTACCATGAGGATGAGTGAGTTCAGGGCTTCTTCCTCTCCCTGTCTGCGTAGGAATGAGATCTGATGATATTTACTCTATCACGAAGAACATGGGACCCCCTAGCCTGTAAGCCAGACTACAGAGTTCCTGAGGTCCCTTCCACCGTTCCATCCCATCAATTACTATGGTAACTAATTGATCCTCCTGCCCAACTGAATGTTCTTTAATTACTTCTGCATCATGATGTACTAAGCTTCTGGGTCAGTGGGCTTCTTTCAAGCTGCTTGCCCCAGCATCATTCATGCTACTTACAGCTCTGGCTCTGTGTACAGTCAGGAGGGAATGGGAAGATTGGTTCCCTCTGCTTGTCTCCTTGCAGAAACAGCAGTTATCCAGATTCCAGACCCTACTTTGTTTGTGTCTTCTATCTTTGGGCCAGCTACCTAAACTCTGGTTTGGCCTTTCACCAATAGTACAGAGTCTGAGGCTAACCAAGTCACTCATGCTATGAATAACTACACAAGAATATATATTTAGGACTGGAAAGGATCTGAGAGGTCTGTTAATTCAACCCTCTCATTTTACATTTGAGAAAACTGAGACCTGGGAAGGTCAAAGGACCATAGGAACATAGATATAAAGTTGGAAAAGACCCTAAGTGCCACTAGTCCAGCCTGCTTAATAAATAAACCAAGGCCAAGGCAGGTGATGATGTATGGAAAGCGTGAAGGGCTCCTGTAATCCAAATCCGCCATTTTACAGGGAGAATAAGTGCCTTGTCTACCATCACACAGGAAGTAATCATCACAGTGACTTGCCTAAGATCACACAGGTATTAATTAAGTGACTGAGGTGAGGTCCTCTTTGCAAAGAGCATATAGCTACTGAAAGGAATGGGGAGGGGACAGATAACAAAATGTTTCCCTCTGCTTCTCCTAACAATTTGGATGAGGAGTGAGTTTATTTCAAGGTGCCCAGTCTATTCAGCTGCCCCTATATTTGAGCCACATGGGATTGGATGCTGCCAAAATAAACCAGTCAGGCATGAATTTAAATGAAACCTTCTCTATTCCTTCCCTTTAGAAAGTGGACCACAACAGACATGGGGAAGAGGTCATCAAGGCCACAAGAACCAAGGACAAGAATGGATGGGGGCTGTGCTTTTGGGGCAAGTGAAAACAGAGAGGTGGATTTTAGAGAGGGAATAATTAACCCAAGTGGGAAACTGGCCAGGATGATACCAATGCCTGGGAAATATGCCACAGAAAATGCAGTGACTGGACGTTGCCAGACCTCCATTTTCCCTCACTTCTTCTGAAAGAGAGTATTGGAGGCCCGGAGCACTGTGTTTAAGTACCAAGATATAAGAGCTTCATCTCTTCCTTTGGATGTCTGCCAATCAAACAGGGATCAAGGCCTCCACCCTATTTCCCTCCCACTCCACTTAACTCAAGGGAGCTGACAAGGTTGAGGCACGGGTGGTACCCCTTAAATTATAGACATTCATGGTAGTTCCCATGAGCCACTTGTTCATTATCCCGATGGGTAAAATTGGCTTGAAGTCAGGTTCTATTTAACTCTTTTTTTCCCTTGAAAAGAAGCCAAGAAACCTTACACTCCTGCTTTGACAGTTATGCCTCTTCCTAATAGTGGCATTTTTAATATCACCACAAAGTGCCATCAGGAGGTGGGAAGTGAGTTACAGCGGTTTCCACTGTACTGGGCAGTTAAAGGAATCGAGTTTCAATTCTATTTCAGACTCTATCTGTGAGCCTTTGGGAATCAGCTTCCTTGTCCCTCGGTTAAAATGAGGGCATGGAACTAGGTGGACTGTGAGGTCCCTTCCCATCGCTCTATGGCAATGATGCTATAGAGGACCTTGCTTGATTGGATCCGGTGAGCATTGAAGTGGAATGTGATCAAAAGTCATACCTCAGAGTAAAAACATTATCTATCCCCAATTTTTATCTGTCCTGACATGAGGACTTACAGATTAATCAACCTAATGCTGGAAAGGGCCTTGGAGACCATGTAGGTCCATCCTCACCACTCCCTCCCATCATTTATTTTAAGGATGAAAAAAGTGAGATGTTGAGAGGTAAATGATTTTCCCAAGGTCATACAAGACAGGAAGTGGCAAATCAGGATTTGAACTCAGGCACTGGAATGATGGACAGAGGGGTTGTGCAATGGATAGAGTGCTAGGCCTGGAGTCTGGAAAACTCATCTTCTTGAGTTCAAATCTAGCCTCAGACACTTTTTAGCTGTGTGACCTTGGGTAAGTCACTTCACACTATTTGCCTCAGTTTTTTATCTGGAAAATGAGCTGAAGAAGGAAACAGCACACCACACCACTTCAGTATCTCTACCAAGAAAACCCCAAATGGGGTCACAAAGAATCAGACAGGACTGAAACAACTGAATAATAAATGGAATGACGCTTTTAGAACTCTATTCTATGCTGCCTTCAACTTATTAATCAGGCCATTACACTGTAAGTCAAGCTATATAATACTCCAGAAAGCCTAACACAGTGTTTTGTTGCATAGTCAACACTCAGGGAATGTGCACGGAATTAAGATATTACGGTGCCCACTTGATGACATTGCAAAGGCTGGAGACATTCTCCATCTTACCTCCATGCCTTCATACGGGCTGCCCGTGTGCCTGAAATGTTTTTTGCTTCATCTTGAACTCTTGACGACTCTAGCTTCCTATCAGACTCAGCTGAGGGGTCACCTCTTTCATGAGGCCTTTTCTGACACCACCAGTCATTAGAACCAACCTTTCTCCAAATTGGCTTGCACTTACTCTGCATGTACATTTTTTTGTACATACTTTTTTGTGTGTCCTTATTTCCCTGGGTAGATTGGAAACTCCTTGAGGGACAGGGATGTCACATTTTTATCTTGTCTTATACTTGGCATTTAAAGAACAAAATGGTGCTATGGATAGAGTCATCATTGGTGTCAAGAAGACCTCAATTTAAAGTCTGCCTCAGACACTTACTAGCTGTGTGACCTTGGGCAAGTCACTTAATCTCGGTTTCCTCATCTGTAAAATGGAGATATTAGGAGCATCTACCTCCCAGGGTTGTTGTGAGGATCAAATGAAAAAATCATTGTAAAGTGTTTAGCATGGGCTTGGCATATAGTGGGTACTTAATAAATGTTAGCTACTATTACTTTATTAGTAGATGGTTATTATTTATTATCAGTTATTAATAGTATATACGTTACATGTTATATGTATTATACATATATTTTTATATGTATTATTATAGGTATTTATTAAAGAGTTGTCTTTAGAGTCAAGAAAATCTGGGTTTAAGTTCTGCTTTTGCACATGACCTTGTGACCTTGTGACCTTGGACAAGTCACTTATCCTCTTAATAATCAAGGCAACTCTTTAAGACTATAAATTGTAAAGAAAATGCCAACCTGCATTGCTACCAATGGTTTCTCACCAAGAATCACCTACACTGCTGAAATCACAGGTCCAATCCAAAGAACAAAATCTTTTCATTTACTTATCTCTGTTAAGTGTTGCTACCCTACAGAAGAAGATAATTTCAAAAAAAAATTTTTTTTGTTTGTTTTTTGGAGGGCAATTGGAATTAAGTGACTTGCCTAAGATCACACAGCTAGTTTTTGCGTTGTGTCCCAGGCCGGATTTGAATTCAGGTCCTCCTGAATTCAGGGCCAGTACTCTATTCACTGTGCCACCTAGCCACCCCCAGAAGAAGATTGTTTCTAGAGGTGAGGACTGGTGTCTTTGTCTTTGTGTATTCCCAACGTCTCCTACAGCATTTGGCACAGTATAGGTGCTTAAGAAATTATTTTGAATGTATGATTCTGGGTTGAATACTCAGAGAAGGTATATTCATTATACCTCTTGTACACAACACTCAGGACAACAAATGTCACTTGGGGTTTTGATCACACTGATTGTGGCTTGAGGTGCATGAAGTCATACTTTATATTGTAAACTCCAAGTGGCCCAGGCTGTGGCAAGGGAGCCTTCCTTATCTTGAACAATTGGACACTTTTAAACATTTTGTAGTTTCTTTTAAAGTGTTTTTCATTGATTTTGTTTATACACCACCTTAATTTTATATATGTATATATTCATATATATATATATATATATATATATATATATATATATATATACACAGAAACACTATATTCATATATACATGTATGTACCTAGATACACATACATATGAGTATACATATACATGTATGCAGAAACCTATCTGCACATCTATATCCATATCTATATCCATATTTATTGAATTCTTAGCTATAGGGGAATGATTCTAGGGGGAAGATATCTATATATGACTTCATCTCTGTTTCTATCTCTTTCGATCTATCTATCCCTCTATCTAATTATCCATCCATCTATCTATCTAGTTATCTATTCATCCATCCATCCATTCATCATCTATCCATCTGTCTATCTACCAGTCTACCCATCAATTTACTTATCCATCTACCTATCTACCTAGCTATCTATAATCTGTCTATTTATCTATCTCTAAAAACCCAAAGAGAGGAATTCAATCAGTCAGTCAGTGAGTATTTTGTAAGTGCCCACTATGTGCCAGGCACTATGCTAAGTACTGGGGATACAAAAACAGGCTAAAAACAGACCCTACTCTCCAGGAGTGCGTTTATATATGAGACATAGGGAGAGAGAGAGAGACAGAGAGAGACACAGAGACAGAGAGAGAGACAGAGAGAGAGAGGGAGGGAAAGAGAGACAGAGAGGAAGAGAGCGAGAGAGAGACAGAGACTTAGAGAGACAGAGACAGAGAAAAAGACAGAGACAGAGAGAGACAGAGATCTTCCTCTTAGAGAGGCATTCCCCCATAGCCAAAAATGCAAAAGAAAGGGGTGGAAACATTTCAGCTAAACCAGCCAACTCATCAACCAAGTCAGACAGTATTTGTAAATTTTCACATCTGGAGTCCCTGACCTGCACAAAGGAAGAAGGTAATTTCATTTTCTCATCTCCTCTTTAGAATTCAAGTTTGGTCATTATGATTACATGGTGTTCACAGTTATGTTAATTCTTTTGGCCCCTCTTTTCATTCACATCATTGAAGTCATTGGATTTATTGCTTTCCTGGTTCTTCCTTTATTTTGAATTGACGACTTTTGTGATTGGAAAATTCCCTCAGGAATGGTACTAATTATGAAAAAAAGTGTGGCCTAGTCCACATGGCACTGGATCTTGATTTAGGGGACCTAAGTTTAAATTCCAGTTTAGTTCCCCACTACGTATCTATTTCTGAGCAAGTCAACTCATCTCCAGAGTTCTCTGTTTCTTTATCAATCGCTCAAAAAGCATTTACAAAGAAAGGGTTTACTGTGTTCCAGGCACTGTGATAAGTCTTAGAGATATAAAGAAAGGCAAATTGGATCAGATGATGTTTTCTAGGCCTAGATTCCATATGGAGGAAGGGGAGATTGGAATGGGCTTTAGGGATGAAGTGGAACCTTGGAAGTTCTTGAGAGAGCTGGGAATGCTGAATAGACAAAAGGAGAAGATATTGCTGGGACAGAGTGAGGCAAAGAGTTGGATATGGGAAAATCATGACATGAGAAGTAGGTTTGCCTGAGGGTGAGAAAGGCATGGGGATAAGGAAGGTGAGATAAGGAAAATGGCTCATTAGAAGATGATGGGGACCTTTTAAGAAGCGAGGAGATAGAATGATTGTGCGTGAGACATCCCTTTTTAATGACTGTGGGAGGGAATGTGAAGAGTGGTGCTGAAGGGAAGGAGATCAAGAAGGAGAATCTTGTAATAATTCAAGCAGCAAATGACTATGTTCTCCTTAATAAGGAAGGTGCAGGTGTGGACTAATGTTATTCAGAAAGGAGTGATAGGGTCTAGAAATGATTTTTTTTAAGAGAAAAAGGATAGTGAAGAGTTAACATCAATGTTAAGGTGAATTTTTTGTTCAGCCGTTTTTCAGTCATGGCCAACTCTTCATGACCCCACTTGGGGTTTTCTTGGCAAAGATACTGGGGTGGTTTGCAACGTCCTCCAGCAAAATGAGTTTTACTCCACAGTAATAGAGGAGTTGAGCAAAAGGGTAGATGATGGCAAAGGAGGGTGGATTGAAGGAACTGGATATGTATTCATATGAATTTTGAATCAGCTGGACTCTTACCATGATCTGATGGCTGGAAAATTCCCTCGGGAATGGTAGTCCAGAGAAAAGAAGACTCAGCATGGGAAGGAGTGCCTTATAGCTGATTTCAACTGACAGGCTGCTATGGGAGGAGGTAGCAAGGAAGTATATTTAGGTTTGATGTAATTTTTTGTGAAATTCCTAACAATTAGAATAATCCAAATGTGGAATGAGTTGCCCTGGGAAGTGCTAGATGCTCCCTCATTAAAGGGTTTAAAATGGAGACTGAATGAATACTTTTAAAATCATGGCTGGCATTTCTATAGAGCTTTAAGGTTTGCAAATACTTTACAAATGAGATGTGAAAGCACTTTACAGACATTATCTCATTTTATCTTTATAAACAATCCTGGGAGGGAAGTACTAATATTACCCACGATTTACAGATAAGGAAACTGAGGCAGGCAGAGAATGAGTGATTTGCATAGGTTAGTGTCTAATGCTGGATTTGAACTCAAGACTTATGAAATGCAAGTTCAACACTAAATACTGAACTGCTTAGCTGCTTTAAGCTGTCCTCGAGGGACCCTTACAAATCACAATACTACAATTCTCTGATTGTACACTTTTTAAAAGTGACTTTTTGGCATTATCATCAAAATAAAATTATTTCTTTATACATCCCATAGCATATTTCTGTCACTGAGGAAAATGCAAATTTGAAAGAAGTCTCTGTTCGCAGGGAGTTTATGACGTATGTCTGCAGAGACAAGAGGCACGCATGTGGAATGGTAGTTAAGGACTATGAGGTCCCAGATGGTATAAATGCCAGCTGAGATAGTGTGGTGTAATGAAAAGTACTGGGTTTGGAGTCAGAGGCACTGGTTCAAATTCTGATTCTGCCACTTAGTATGTGATCTGAGACAAATCACTTGTCGGTTTCCTCTTCTGTAAAACAAGAGGGATGGAGCAGATGATCTCTTTCAGTGGGAGGTTTATGATCCTAAGACCCAGCTGACAACCAATGAAAATTTCTGCCAGAATTCATTAGAAGGAATAATATCATCACAGGAGCCTTTGGAGAGGAGGCAGGATTCTAACTCAGCTTCAAAAAATGGGGACAATTTTGGCAGGCTTCAAGATTGAGGGAATAGCACAAGCAAAATCAATGAAAACCTTCAGGGAACAGGGAATAGGCCAGTTTAGCTAAAGTAAAGTCAAGAATTCATGCAGAAGATTCATGAGGCAGAATGGTGTGGGCATTTAATTACAAATTAAGAGACTAGGGGGCGGAGCTAAGATGG
>CM053581.1:349927161-349978532 GCA_028627135.1 Pseudochirops cupreus
ATTACAGGACTTACCTAAACATGTGATCTATTTGAAACTCCCCCCTCATTTTATAGATGCCTAGCCTGAGAAATAGACTTCTCCAAGGCCATACAGGACAACAGAGCCATAGCAGAAATGCATTTTCACTTGTGGAGTTATTACTTTGGGTATAATCTGAAATGTATTTTCACCTGTTGAGAGACCAATTTTTTTAAAGCCCTGTTTTTGCAATCAAGTCCAGTAGTCTTGGGTCTATTGACTAACAATGGGGCATTAGTGGTAGGTAGCTGATTGTCAGGTTTCAAGTACTCAGCAAAGACTATCATTATTGTTAGGGATTTGGCCAGAAACCCCATTATAAACGTGAAAGGTCATGATCATGCTACACACCTACTCTGTGCCAGGTGCTATTTGAGGCACCAGAGATACAACTCCCAGGAATGAAACAATCTCTTCTCATAGAGAGCTTGTATTCTAATGGGAGATGAACACAGACACATGGACACACACACACACACACACAATATGAAATGAATAAATACAGTTAAATGTAAAGTAAGCAAATACAAGGTAGTTGTATTTACTTGAGCATGTTCTAGAGTTGATACTGTTTGAACCCTGTCTTAAAGGAAGCAGGGAATCACTGGAGGCAGAGACAAGGAGGGAGTGCATTCTAAGCATGTGGATGGGGACAGATCATGCAAAGCCACAGAAATGGGAAATGGACTGTTGTCTGTAAAGAAGGGAGAAAAGGCTACTGTGGCTGGATCAAAGTGTGTCAGTGATGACTAATAATGACCATATGTTCCATAGAAGAGATGTAAAAAGAAGTACCTCCCTACTCTTCTTTATAGAGGTGGGGGATTATGGGTGTAGAATACTGCTGCATATCACTTCAGACTTTTTCAGTGTCAACATTGTTGTTGTCTCCTCCTCCTTTCCTCCTTCCCTTCTCCTTTCCTTCCTTCCTTCCTTCTTTCATTCTTTCCTTCCTTCTTTCCTTCTTTTCTTCCTTCTTTCCTTCTTTCCCTCCTTCCTTCCTTCCTTTCCTCTTCTTCCTCCTCCTGTTTCTTCTCCTCTTCCTCCTCCTCCTTCTCCTATTTCTTCTTCTCCTTTTCCTCCTCCCTTTTCCCTTCTATTTCCTTCCTTCCTTTCACCATATCCTTTTCCTTCTTCTCTTCCTTCTCCTCCTCCTCCTCCTCCTTCTTCATTTTTGCTATAGAAGATAACTTTCTTGGAGAGGAAAAGGGGAGGGAGATCAAGAAATATAAAAAATTATAAAAGCAAACATTTTCAATAAAATTTATATTTTCAGAACAAGGAGTAACAGGCTGAGGGGACTTAAACAAAATCAGCGCTTTAAAAAATTCTTTGAGATAGCCACTTCCACACAGTTGTGCTGGAGCCCAATACCAGCTTGTAAGAGCTGATACAACATTTTCACTGTGAGTGTTTATTGCTCAGAAATTGTGAATGTGATTTATTATCTGTTGATTGTCTAAATTTAAGAAAGTGATGGAGAAGATATTAACAACGTATATGAAACTTAAATTGTCCTGCATTTTCAGGGAGCTGGTTGTTAAACATTTGCCAGCAAACCTGTGCCTGCCTCTAATAAAAGATTCCTTGTGGGAGGAAAGAATTGGTGTTGGGAAGTATCTGAGGAAAACATGAAAGGTAAGACCTAGTTCAGGGCGTAAATGTGTGCCTAGGGCATTTGTCCTTTACTCAACAACTTTTATTGGGATCAGCAGGGAAGGAGGCATTTGAAGAAGAATCACAATCCCTGCCCTCGAGGGGCTTGTTCATCCATCCGTGTACTCATTCATTCTCCAAATATGACACGGCTTAAGTAGTAGGGAGTTACCCAACATAGTACCAGGTGAGACCCAATGTGATCATAATCTAATGGAGGAGACAAGACAGATCACAAGTATTCACTAGAAATCTATCACTAGAGTCCTTATAAGGAGAACCAGAGCAAGAAGGATAATCAGTCTGAGAATGGGCTGGCACATTGGTTATAGGGCTCCAAACCCAAGAAAGGTTCCAGGTGGAGATGAGATTTGAGTTGTGATTTCAAGTCTTTTTTTTTTTTAACATTGCTTCTGTTTTGGAATTGTAATATATCCAGTGGCCCCATCTATGGGGATCTTGGCCAGGATTCTTCAAGGAGCCTGACTTTGGGGGAGAAGGAAGGGGATTACCCCAGCGTCTTCTCCCTTCCCCCTTTCCCTTCCCCTAGTATGACTCCTAGGGGCTTCTGGGAGGGAAAGCAAGAGGAGGTACCAAAGACTCACTTTTGGTGAAACCATAGCAAATGGCAGAAGAACACTGAGAACTAATGACCGTTCACAAAATTTGTTAGTTCCCAGCCTATAAATGTAGTGTTCCTAAGGTTAGAGTTGGGCGTTATAGGAAAGGATAGCCATCCTTAGAACAGCAAACCTTGTAATCCTAGCACAATCTGTCTCTTGGCAAGAGAAACAATACAAACTATATCTAGATCTCATTTTTTTCACTTCCTTAAAATTGGGTACACTATTATTTAGCCTCATGAGTATTCTAAAAATGATTGCATTTCAGGGGTATTTGAAAGCCCATCTCTCAGTATCTACTTGGAGACAGCAAGGAAAGTTTCTAATTCAGTAGAAAGTCATTTCCCTTTTCTTAGAGGAAAAAAATGAGTATCTTTGTTAGTACTAATCCTCAGTTTTCTTGTCTGTGAAATAAATTGGTTAGACTAGATACACCCTAATTTTCTTTTTTTTTTTGCTTGATAAATTTTCATTTTATTTATTGATAATGTAAAACTATTTTTTTGAATGACTTGTTTATTTACTTTTAGTTTACAAGATTCAGTTCTACAATCCTTGAGTTTGAGATTTTCTCCCCTCCCTTCCTCTCCCCCCCCCCCATGGTGGCGTGCAATCATGTACAGGATCAGCAAATACCTTCACATTGTACAATAGTTTGGTTATATAGAAGGGTTGTAACCAATGAGCGATCACTGGGGAAAAAAAAGGCAAAATCAGACATGAAAGAGAATGATAGCATGTTTTGCTTCAGTCTCCATTTAAACTATAGTCTTTCTATATCTTTCTCTGAGTTTAGATTTCTCTTTCCATCCTGAGGCTTGTAGAGTTGTCTTTAGCTGTGCGTTGTTGAGGATAGTCCCGTTTATCAAGGTTGGTCATCATATGTACGATGGATACACCCTAATTTTCTTTCCAACTCTGAATTGTATGATCCTTTGAATATTCCCAGGTCATCATAACAGAATAGTCAGAACTCACAGAAAAAAAATGGAAACTTCACCGAACTCCAACAAGAAGAGACTAGAACGTACCAACTGGCCTGTTACTTTAAAACTATCAACAGCCTACTCACTCTCTTGGGAGAGGAGAAGTGGGAGCAGAGTGGGTTGTTGAGTAACAATGAGTCAGGGATTGAACTTGTCAAAAGAGACAGAGAGAGAGCAAGTGAGAAAAACAAGAAGTTATATTTATATAGCTTACTGACTTCTAAATGAAAGGTGGAAGGAGAGAGACAAGGAGATTGAGTGCAAGACAGAAACAGAGAGGACAATGGGGAGATGCACAGAGAAAGAAAGGATCATGACTGTGTACTTGTAAAAAAGAAGTATGCATATTTCCCAGGGTTCAGAGATAAAGCTAAACAAATTGATCCTACCACTCTAAAACCTAAAGTAGAATTCCACTGTGCTTGAAAAACATATGGGTTTGAAAAACTCATATCTGTCACTACCCACTAACTGGTCCCTTTCTTATGTAATTATCTTTCCTATTCTACCTTATATGTTAAAAATGTTTGTGTTTGTCAGTGACTCTTAGGTTCATAATAAAATTTTGGAAAAAAAATGAAGCTTCTTGGTGTTTTGGGATGCTGTTTGGGGGTTTTGTTTTATTTTTAGAGATACAAAGTATGTTTTTATTCTCAATGTTGCCAGAGCACAGAGGAATTCAATTTAACTCAAAAAGTGCCTACTGTGTATCCATGAATTTCACAGTCATAAGTAATTTGTAACCAAAAGTACTAGTTGTCTCAAGTTGAGAGAGTCTTCTCAGCAGTTTTCCACAATAATGTTTGGAGCCACAACTAGTGTAGGGCAATCGGGATATTGCCTTAGGATGCCAAAATCTGGAAGATACTGGTAGCACCTGTGCTCCAATAGAAAGAACTGATCCTAGAATCTAGTTAGTCATATTAGCCTAAATATTTAGCTAAGGTTAAAAATTATTAAATAAAATTATTAAATAGTAAATAAAAATAATTTTTAAAATTAGTTAAAATAAGACACTACCAACTTCCTTTCATTCACTACCTTTCCTTTTCAATCCATTTAAATTGCTCCCTCTCCCTCTAAGGGTAGTTCTCTCTTCCCACAGAGACCTGTCTCCCCAACATAGCTATAGTGATTTGGGGTGACCTCCCCCCCGCAAACGAATTTGTCTTTAAAAAATTTAAGGGTAAGTGTTGCCTGTGTATTACAGCATAAAGAGCACTAATTTCAGAGTCAGAATTGTTGGATTAAACCCCTGCCTCTGTCACTAATCTGTGTGACCTTGGGCAAATCACTTCCACCTGCTTGACCTCAGTTTCCTCACCTGAGAGGATTATTCTAGATACTTTGAGAGCCCTCTTAGCTCTAAATCTATAACCTTATGATCCTCAGGCACATTTTAAACTCTTTGTTTTAGGCACAAAAAATATGAGCTACCTGTCTAGAAAGGTTGGGATCACTGGTGTTGGCTAATTCAAGCCAATCTTGAATTTTTCTCATTTTGAGATCTTATACAACATTTGTTCTCTGTCTCTTGAGTGATAGTTGTATAACTCTCCCTTATCTATGTTACTTGATTTTTTAAAAATTCAATATAACTATATTAAATTCTATGTGTGAAAATAATATTACTAAAATTAAAACATGGGGGGGGGGGCAGCTAGTTGGTGCAGTGGATTAAGCACCAGTACTGGAGTCAGGAGCACCTGAATTCAAATGCAGCCTCAGAAACTTACTACCTGGATAGTCCTGGGCAAGTCACTTAACCCAGATTGTAAAAAAAAAAAAAATTAAAATTTGGTCACTAAAGTACCTTGCCTTTTCTGTGAAGCTTCTAGACAGGGTCTCTTTCTTGGGAATTGTAGGCATGAATCTGGCAGGGAGGGGAGGGATGCACTATCAATATTGAGCCGTCACCCACATAGGCTCTTCAATGACACTTCCACATTTATGATCCTACATACTGAACTGCCTAGATCTTCTGGAAAAGGGTAGGAAACCCAAGGAATCTAGCTTTGACCTGCTGGATTAAGATACTTTTGCCAAATCTTCTGTTTCCCTTGCCAAGAGAGTAAGCAAGAAAGCTGCCTGATTTATTTTCTCCCTCGGCTTCAGAACACGGATATAGTTATATTCTTCTTTGCAGACATCCCAAGTTTCTCAGGAGGCTGGAGTCCAAACGTGTTTCAGCCTGTGAGCCACAGGTGTTCGTAATAGCCTAGTTTGGGCTGTGATTTGGGATGGTCTAGGCCAATTATGAACAGGCACTGATTTACATAACACAACAAAGCAGTTCACAGTCCAAGCCTCAAATGTGAACTGGTGTGATTTCCCAAGCTGGATTTCTGGGTTAAAGACATCAAAAGAAAGGGCAGCTGTTGCAAAACACATCACTCCAAAAATACTAGTCCATAAATTAAGCAATGTTTAGAACATGTAATGATAGTGACTTCTGGGTATGTCAATGCAGAAACATATAGGCTGTTTGTCAAATTGCTTTGCCATGAAAATAATGTGTGTGTGTGTGTGTGTGTGTGTGTGTGTGTGTGTGTGTTCTGAGGAAGGTCATTCATGCCCTGCTCTTGTCTAACATGTCAGAAGACAACAAATGGAACTGCCGAGTTGGCACTCTTCTTGAGTTTTGGAAATCAACAGTAGCCCAGGAAAACATTCTCTTAAGCAATCCGTACTGTGAAAGCCTGAGTGGAACAACTGCTATTTAGAGACGCTGTTTACAATATGTGCCACAATTTCTGAGATCTGGGCTGGGGTTATCACAAAGGCCTCAAAATGAGCAATTTTTCATATCATGGTATGAAATGATCTTAAACCCTGGTATATTTTGGCCCACCAATGATGTTCTGACTTTTTTTAAAGCTAAAAAGGCAGTGTTGCCAGATGACTGGAGTCCTAGACTAGAGTCAGGAAGGCCATGTTTCAGATCCCACTTCTGACACATAAAAGCTGCTGTCCTGTGGGGGTACAAATTCTGCCTCCAATACCTGATAGCTGTGTAACCTAGGGGTAAATCCCTGAGTAACATTAGGAATTTGCCTTTTTAGGTATTTTCCAAGAAAAGTTTGCATTGATGGAGAGAGGTTTTCCTACTAAGAAACAAGGTGTCAGATTCTTTCCATTTTCACTTAATATTCAAATAATGTCAAATATTCCTTAAAAGGCCGGATCCCTGTTTCAATTATTGTTGGAATGACTCCTATGGCAAGCTGAATCTGACAAATTCCTTCCCCCAAATGATTTTTCAAGATAATCACATCTTGCCTAACTATATTTAAATAATGTATTATGTATACTAGAGGGCCAGATGCAAGAGTCTTGTCCTAGCAAGCCTCAGAATTAATTATGGAGAACATAAAAGGCAAAGCCAAAGAGTAGAGATGGGGCAGAAAGGGAGGGTGGAGATATAAAAATCCCCCCAACTAATCTTAGCCTTGTGTGACCACACATGAATAACACTTGGAAAGCACCTCTGCCTTATTGCTCCTCTTGTTCCATATATAGCAAAGATCCATGGGAAAGATGTAGAGACTTTCAACACTCAGGGAAACACCTTTCCCTGGCCACCACCCTTCAGTATGTGCTGCTGTCTTCCTATTGGAATGTATGCTCCATGAGGGCAGGGGCTGTTTCACCTTTTGTATTTGTATTCCCAGAGTTGACAAAGTCCCTGCCATTTTATGTGTGCATTTTCATTCATTCATTCATTCATTCATTCATTCATTCATTCATTCATATTGTAGTAATGTATGCTCTTGGCCAGGGCAGCCACATGGCACGGTGGATAGAGCACTAGGCCTACAATCAGGAAGATTCATTTTTCTCAGTTCAAATCCAGCCTCAGACACTTACTAGCAGTGTGACTCTGGGCACTCTGTTTGCCCCAGTTTCCTCAACTATAAAGTGAATTGGAGAAGGAAATGGCAAACCACTCCAGCATCTTTGCCAAGAAAACCCCAAATGAGGCCATGAAGAGTCCAACATGACCGAAGTTACTGAACAACAATACTCTTGGCAAATATGGATCATTAGACCAAGAGCCACAGGAGGACTTCACATCTAATACAACCCTTTAGTTCTACAAATGGGGAAACAGAGGCCCAGAATATTAAAGTGTCCTACCAAGGCCCCATGGGTTAAAAAATAACAGATATGGGATCCAAAACCAAGTCTTCCACCTTTGAGTTCAGTGTGTACTCCACTTAGAGAAAATCCGAACACCAAAATCCTAAGCTTACACAGCAGATGAATTAGGAATGATCCTTATTACAAAATAATCTATCTTCTAATTCCTTCACACAGCCTTTTAAAAAAAGATTCTTTGTTTCACAAATGCCTAAATAAGACTCAAGTTTGTTAGGATGCCAAGAAGAAGCTATAAGGGGGAGAACCTGGGAAGACCTCTTTCTGAAATGTCTTCTATGAGGGAAAGGAAGTCATTACTCGAGGAGACCTTTCACACTAACTTTAATTCCATTTGATCTCAGAGGAGTAATTCTATGCATATATGTGTTTTTGAAAGTAGAAGTGCATAAAGAATAGAGGGACAGCTAGGTAGTGCCAGGATAGTGCACCAGCTCTGGAGTCAGGAGGACCTGGGTTCTAATTCAACTTAAGACACTTACTGACTGTGTGACTCTAGACAAGTCAATTAACCCCTACTGCCCCTCCCCAAAAAGAATAGAGTGGAATGGACCCAAGTTCAAATCCCACCTCTGACTCTTACTTAACTATGTGATCCTGACTCTTCAGTTTCCTTATTCAGAAAAGAAGGAGTTTAGATTAGAAAGTCTTTTAAGGTCCATTCCAGCTCTGTAGCTACAATCCTGTGATATTTGGGCCAGGATAGTTTGCCTTCCCATCTTCCTTTCACCAATTTGAGCCTCTTTCTTCCTCTTTCTCTTCTCTCCTCTCCCAGGTAAGCAGAAGTCTCATGCATCACCTCACTGGATTGTTAGCCTGGGGAGAATGGAGTGATCCCCAGAATGTTATGTGGACCCCCACTGTGAACCTAGTGTACAGCCACCAAGGAGAATCTCATAGGAGGATGGGTAATAATCCACCTACACTAGGGAGATTACAGATCTGCTTTCATATTGCAGAAACAGAGATCTCAAGGGAGACACCCTGCCATTTTGCTTATAATGATGTCCAGGTAACATCAGGGCAGGGGAAGGAAAGAAGGGGCCCAATTTTTTTTTTTTTACCTTGAGGAACATACCTTTCAGCTCTAAAATTCTAAAATGATTCCTCTGTCATTCTGTGATATTAGATTCTTCCCCTAGACCATGGGGAGGTTTTTAACCTTTTTGGTGTTGGCTTTCTAGTAAAGGAAGCCTATGGACCTCTTCTTAAAATGATGTTTTCAAATCCTAAAATAAAATACAGAGGATTATAAAGGAAACCAATTATATTGAAATAGGGTTACCAAAATAATCAAAAAACAACAAATTGACAGATTCCAGTTTTAGAACCATGTTCTAAGATATTCCTTCTCCCTATAAAGTTCATTCTTGCCTCTTCCTCCTGTTCAGCTTAAGACAATACTGTACTCCCTGGCAGGTGGGAAGAGGATACTCCTACAAAAGATACAAAGGTAGGGTGGCTCACCTCTACCTCCACTCTAGGAGAAATCCACCAGGCCAAGTTACAAGCAGTCCCTGAATTTGGGTAAGAGATGTTGATATATGGTAGCTGTCCAGTGCAACTATGATTTGGGAGGGGCTATTGGTTGTTTCTTTGGAAAGTCATTCTCCCTTTATATTTATCACATCCTAAGCATTGTCAACTCTGCATTAATTCAATTGGATTTTTTCTTTGGAGGGAGAAGTCAAGGCAACTGGGGTTAAGTGACTTCCCCAAGGTTACACAACTAGAAAGTATGATCAAGTGTTTGAGGCCGGATTTGAATTCAGGTCCTACCGACTCCAGGGCCAGTGCTCTATTCGCTTGAATTGGATTTTTAAAATTGGATTAGTCACATCACTGTTTCCCTCCATTACTCTGAATAACTGGAAGTCTATTGGAGACACACAGATTTAAGCTGCAGCTCTACATATATATAAAAAAGGCAGGGACTTTGGGGGTGGCTAGGTAGCGCAGTGAATAGAGCACTGGCCCTGAAGTCAGGAGGACCTGAGTTCAAATCCAGCCTCAGACATTTAACACTTACTAGCCATGTGACCTTGGACAAGTCACTTAACCCCAATTGCCCTGCCCTCCCCCAAAGAGCTCCTCTTGATACCAGCCATGCTCAGTGATGGCAGTAAACAAAACCTGCTCAGCACAGTGGTGAGTATTGCCTAGCCCCAGGGGCCAATGCAATGCCTTCATTAGTTAGGACTGCCCACTTGACCTATATGACTCTCTAGGTCACATACCTAAAAGCCTTCTAAATAAGGGATTTTATTTCTTTGAGGAAATGGGTGACCATGGGTGTAGGCTGCTACATGTGGCACCAGACATTTTTGAGACATTGTTCACTTGTGCAAAACTAGAAACTAATTTCTTCCTATGGGGGGGGGGGGAGGCAATCAAGATAAGTGACTTGCCCAGGGTCACACAGAGAAGATAGTAATTGTCTGAGGCTGGATTTGAACTCAAGTCCTCCTGACTCCAGGGCTGGTGTTGTATGCACTAACTGCACTCTTTACTTTCTATTTTTTTTACAATAAGGAATGGTTCTCTAATTGGGAGTGGAAGGTGGGCAGGAATTTAGTAGGAACTATAGATTATGTAAAAACAGAAAAAAATCAATAAAAACAAATTTACTTCTTCCTTCTTCCTTTTTCTGTCTTCTTTCTTTCTTTCATTCTTTCTTCTTCGTTTCTTTCTATAAATGGGACTGACTTTGTACCTCATTATCATGTTTTCAGGGCTGTATTGAGGAGGTAGCCCAAAAAAAGTGGCTACTGTGGACAAAATAAAATTAAGAGTCTGGTTGTTGATCAAGGGGTGGGGGCAGGGGAAAGTAAAGTCTCCAGTGTGATGCAGTGGAAAGATTAATGGGTTTGGAGACAGAGAAACAGGATTCAAATCCTGACTCCATCATTTGCTATCAGTATGACCTTGGGCAAGTCTTGTCTTCATCTCTCTTGTACTCAGTTTCCTCATCTGTAAAATGAAAATGTTGGATCAGGGGAAATCCAAGTTCCTTTCCATGTCTAAAGCTATGACCTGAGGCAATCTTTTAATCCATCATTATGATATAGAAGTGAATGAATTAGAAGTGATTTTATGTTCTTAAAAGTTGTGTTACTAGAGTGTAAGCTTTAGCAGGTCTTACCAAGGTGAAAGAGAACACATAACTGCCAAAGAGATATTCCTAAAGCACAGACGTGTCCATAATCCTGCTTTGCTCAATAAACTCCCATAGCTCCCTATTGCCTCCAGGATCAAATACAACCTTCTTTGGTTGACATTTAAAGCTCTTGAAAATCTGGTTCTAACCTCCCTTTCCTGGTTTATTACACATTATTCCTCATACATTCTATAGCCTAACCAAATTAGCCTTTTTATAATTCTCCTCACACAGGACAGTCTCAGTGACTTCTTGGTACCAAATGTTCTTCGCATCTTTAATACAGTCCTCCCTCATCTGGCTTCAGTTCCAGGCCTCCATAGGAGGCCTTTCCAGTATAGTATGTTGTATACAAAAGGCACTTAATAAGTGCTTGCTGATTGATCTCACCAATTGGTGGTGCCTTTTCAAAATTACATTGTATATACCATAAATACATATAGGGGGGTGTGTGTGTGTGTGTGCGTGTGTGTGTGTGTGTGTGTTCGTGTATAATATACAATCTTGCCCACACATTTTGGTGTATATTTTGCATGTATACTTATTGTCTCTTCTGATGGAATGTAAGTTCCTTGAGGGCAGGAATGGTTTTGATTTTATCTTCATATTCCCAGTAGGGGCTTAAGAAACATGGAACTTACTGATTGATTGGTTGATTGATCAAAATAGGGGCCCAATGATGACCATATGAATGTTATTGAAGGACCCAATGAAGTTCAGAGAGGTTTATTGATAAGCTGGATCCAGGGTAATGAAAGGTTTTGAAAACAAACTAGTAAATCATGGACAGGTGGTGATCTGCATCAGTGGAGGGAATTCCTACAAAGGAAAAACAATGGGTCTTGAAAATTAATGAAACTAATTTCCAGCCCACAATGGTTCTAAAGCATCATCTATCTCCTCTCCAAACTGGAGCATGGCGAGACAGAGAAGGAAAGAAACGTGAAACTGCAACTGAAAAATCATAGTGATGGTGCCATACTGCAACGAATGTCAAAATTTTGTTTCTGAGCTAAATATATGCAAACTCTATTTACTTAAATTGAACATGAGTAACAAGATTCCCTGTGGCCTCTGGCATACTGAGCTGACATAGACCCATTCTAGCTTACAATCCTGAAGGAAAGATGAGCTTACAGTAATAAGAACCACAAGCCAAATCAGGGGGCCTTTGAGAGCAGCCACTGGTGAGTGGATAGACTATTTGGGGAGCTGAGGTTTGGGGTAGGAAGCTCCATCCTTGTGTAAATGACAGGGCAATGTTTTGCTTCTAACATACACTGTGGTTTTCCTCCAGCTGTCCCAGTTGGGGAACCCTAAATCTGATACCAAGTATTTTTAGTCTGTGCCACAAAAAGCCACCATAGTGACAACTGGATGCTCAGCCCAGTGACCACCCTCTAGAGCCAAGCCTACAAAGCAATAATTCCAAGATACTCAATTCTGGAGCTCACTTTAGAAGTAGGCTCACATTAGAAAGAATGTCACTGATAAAGGAATCTATAAAAACTTGTAAATCTCTGATGTCAGTAAAAAAATAGCTTCCATGACAGTCCCTTAACTGAGAAAAGATTTCCTGATTCTACCCCGCCCCCTGCCTTGTATTTCATTTAGACATATTTTATATATGTCTGTATGTACCCATGAATGAGTGAGTGAAAAAGCAGTTACTATGTGCCAGGCACTCAGGTAAAGGTCTGACAACTGACTATTTGGGGGCAAGGGGAGGGGGGGAGAAATGCATAGCTAACACCTCTCTAAATTTAATCTATACTATTAAAATTTTTTTCTATCATTTTCAGAAATGTAGATGATCTGTTGATTGAATAATAAAACTAATAATAATTTATTAATGTATCAATGAATATTATTATTCAGCAATAATAAATTGTTGAGCAATAAATCAAGTCCTGATTTTTTAGGTTTGCCAATTTCCTGGGAGTATAAATGCTCACACTGAAAATTTAACAATCAGCTCTCAGTTGCAGTACCAGAAGATGGGGATATGATTACAAAAAAAAAAAAAAGATCCTTACCCTTGAGGAGCTTGCATGATTGATAGATGGATGGATGGATGGATGATGGATGAGATTGAAAGATGAATGAGATAGATGGATAGCTAAAAAGAGAAAGTAGATTATAGATTGATAAATAGATGGATAGGTGAGATAGATGATAGAAAGATAAATGATGGATGGATAGATGGATGAAATAGAGAGATAAGAAAGATAGATGGATAGAGAAAATAGATGAGATAGATGATAGGTAAATGGATAGATGGAAAGATGGATAGATGAATGTATGGATAGTGGATGAGTGGATGGAACATTTATTGAGTGATTATTATATATCAGGAACAGTGCTAAAACAAGAAAAAGAATGGTTTTATTGTCAAGGTACTTACATTCTAATAAAGGGAGACAAAACATAAAGGGGACTTTGATAGTGGAGGGAAGGAGGATCCCCTTTTACAGAAGCAGAGCTTCCAGTGTGACAGTGGGGGAGACCAGAGGATCAGCCTCAAGGATAGACTGAAAGCAGTGTGGCTGGGCCTTCTCATGACATGGAGGTTTCAGGCAAAGACTTTCCAGTCATTGAGTCAGCCTCAGGATGAATTATCCCAGTTATTGATTGAGATGGTTTTTTGTTGATCTGATTTCTGTTTCCAGAGCTAAAGGTAATGGCAGTGGTAGGGCACGAAGGGGACTGTAGAGTGTGAGTGTGTGCGTGAGTGTGTTTGCACATGTTTCTCCATGCACATATTGCCTCCTCCTATAGAATGAAAGTTCCTTGAGGGCGGGGACTACTTCACTTCTGTTATCTTTGAATCCTGGGGCATAGCTCAGCAACCGGCATGTAATCACTCAATTATAGAGGCAGTTTAGTATAGTCCACAGAATGCTAGACAGAAACAAGAAAAAAAGGAGTTCAAATCCAAGGTCCCACATTTACTGACTTAGTAGTCTTAGACAAATGATTTAACATTCTTCAGCCTCAATTTCATGAGCTAGGTGATTAAGCCCATAGAGTGCTGGACAGAAGACAGAAAACCTCAGTAACTTATTGACACTGTAACCTTGGGCAAGTCATTTAACTTTCTTTTGGGGAGGGGGTGGTTCAATTTTCTTAACTGTAAAATGAAGACAATAATAGCATCTAGCTCCCAGAATTACTGTGAGAATCAACTGATATAATATTTTTAAAGAATCTACAGTTTCTTTCACAGAGTAGGCACTTAATCAATACTTGGCTCCTTCCTTCCTTCCTTCCTCCCTCCCTCCCTTCCTTCCTTCCTTCCTTCCTTCCTTCCTTCTAAAATAGCACCTACCTCACATCTTTTTATAAGATTCAAACAATGATATATGTGTAATGTATTTACTAAAATTATTTAAACATTATCTGTCATTATTATTATTATTACTCAAGCTTTCAAGAATTTACTAAACACCTACTATGTGCTGGATGCTATGATAAATGATAAAGACTTGAGAACAAAAAAGAAACAGTCCCTGCCCTCAAGGAGCTTTCCTTTTATGGGTAGAGATAAAATTAACATATGTAGACACACACAAAAAGTAGATATAAGGTAACCTTGGAGGGCCAAATTCAAGCCCCTGGGAAGACCAGTCAAGGAGTATGAGCTGAGCTCCAAAGGAAACCAAGGATTTTCGGAGACCAGAGTGAGGAGGGAGGACATTCCAGTGGAAAGTGCTTAATAAGTGCCTGCTGATTGGTTGATTGACTCAGTCCTCTTACACAGATGCCAGTGCTAGCTGTCAATCTCCATCCCAACCCTCTTCTAAGACTCTAAGTACAATAGTTAAAATTGCAGAAGTTTACATTATTTACAACATCATATATGTCTGTAACACTGGCAAAGGCCCTCACATACAGATTCTCAGCTCCCTGCCCATCATGCACACACAATCCCCACGAAGTTTGATAAGAAATCGCGCTCAATAGCTCTGAAAAAATGTCCAGTGGGATTATTTTGAAGAACATAATTGCAGCTATTGAGAAAAAGCCTCACTGTAATTAAGATTAAATTAGGATAAAATTGTTTTCAGGGGATTGATAATTGTACCCTAGGCTTTTCAATTAACCAGGCTTGTCTGTAACCTCGCCCAGAGAGACGAAGGGTAGATGACTAGCGTTCTCTCAAAGTGGTGGAGTGTTTCGTGGAGGAAGACCTATCAAAGTGGTTTTTTCCCTCTTCATTGTACATTGGGATTTATCAGCTGGGCAATATGTCAATTTGTGAATTTCAGCACTGAGGGTCCTATTGCTCACAGTTACTGTCTCTGTTAAGAAAGGAAGCCACCTTCTCTTATTCAAAATATTTGTTCTTTCCACAAGGAGCAATCATTCCCCAGTGATTACTGACTGGGTATCCTTTACCCCAGCAGGGGTGGGGAGCCTGGGGCCTCGAGGCCACATGTGGCCCTCTAGGTCCTCGAGTGTGTAGCCCTTTGACGGAATCCAAACTTCACAGAACAAATGCTTTTGGGGATCTGTTCTGTGAAGTGAGAATTTGTTCTGTCAATTAGTCAATCAATCAATAACCATAGAGTATCTTTAAGATTACTAGTTATTTAAGTGTTTGCTCCATTACTAGAATCTGAGTTCCTTAATGGCAGGGACTATTTTTACATTTCTTGGTATCCTTAGTATTTACACAGAGAAAGAAAGAAAGAAAGAGAGGAAGGAAGGAAGGAAGGAAGGAAGCAAGAAGGAAGGAAGAAAGGAAGGAAGGAAGGAAGAAAAGAAAGAAAGAAGGAAGGCAAAAGAAAAGGAAGAAAAAAGAAAGGAAGGAGAGAAAAAGAAAGAGATGGAGGGAGAGAGGAAAGAGAAGGAAGGAAGGAAGGAAGGAAGGAGAAAGACAGAGAGAAAGAAGGGGAAAGAGAGAAGGAAAGGTCAAGTGCTTTATTTTTTTGTCATTATATCCCCAGTGTCTGGCATTGGGCCTGGAACGTGGCAGGAGCCTGAATGCTTGTGAATTAATTGAACAAGGGATCTTGGCTTCTTGATTGTCCTTCTTCCATAAGCTGCAACACAGTTGAGAAAGAACTGGCCTAAATGCATGCTAGGAAGCAAAGCCATAATTGTGAATTCTGGCAACTAGGAAAAATTTAGTTGGAGGCAGGGAAGATATCCAAGACATTCCAAGACTGATGTGCACTGCCAATGTCACTGACTCTGATTGAACCATGTGGTACAGATCTAAAGGACACAACTAATGTGGTGGTAGCTGGTGGGGAAGGAAAGGGAAGTTCTCTTGGGGCCAAATCAAGGCAACACCACGGTGAGAGTGGGTAGGTAAGTAGGGAGGATACACTTGCTTCCTCTTTCAGACTGGTATCTGTGGGCTAGGGCACATCATCAGCCTTGGATTTTACCATATGAAAGGGACAAGGCACTTCCATTTGGATGCAAGTACCCTCAGCGGAGAAAACACCCCCCCAGATGTCAGCACACAGAAGCAAAGCCAACATTACTGCACTGATCATACGTCAGAGTATCTGAGCTGCTCTTCTCTCATGCTCCTAAAGTATAAACCTGAAGAACAGTCTCATCAGAGGGTCCCAAAGGCCTTATCTAAAGCCTATAATAATCCTGTAAAGTGTACTACAAGCACGATCATGCCCATTTTAGAGATGGGGAAACTGAGGCTCAGAGAGGAGACTTGCCTATGGTCGCACAGCTCACGTCACAAGCAGGTGTAGAACCCAGATCTTCTTGATGCCCATTCCAGTACCCAACCTACTACGCTAAGCTGCCTCTTACCCCCTTCATCCATTGATAGCTTTCCTGGGGACATTCTCTTCAATTTCTCAAAAACCCTCTTAAAATGTGGAGCCCAGTTTGGTTACATTACTCTGAAGATGGCCTAACCACTATCAGGTCACTTGTAGCTTGGGTGCGTGTGTGTGTGTGTGTGTGTGTGTGTGTGTGTGTGTGTGTGTGTGTGAGAATATGTACATTATGTAGAGGGAACGTCATCGTACACTTTTCGCATTCATCAGCAACTATAGTCCACTGTGACCTAAGCAATCTATCCTGTGGGGTTCTCTATTTAAAGAGAGCTATTTCAAGTCTGCTGACCTTCCTGCCTTTGGGTATAAGCATTTATAACTTCTCTGTTTTAGCAGATATTTTTTGTGATTAGGAGAATCCAATTATGTCTCTATATGTATAGATATAAATATCTATCTCTAGCTAATATCAGATTCTGTGAAAACAGTAGCCAGAACATTAACAGAGATGTAGCATCTAGGAAAAAGGGGGTAGACACAGTGTCCAGCACATGACACCTGCAGTCGATGCTTTAGGAAGATCGGAGTTCAGTCGTGTTCTCAGACACGTCCCACTTTAATAACCCTGGGTAAATTACTTAACCTGTACCTATCTCATTTTCTACACCTGTGAAATGAAGATATTCGTAGCACTTAGCTCACAGAGTTGTGAAAATCAAATACAATATTATTTATAAAGCACTTTGAAGGCCCAAAGGGCTACAGAGACACTTAATAGTGTTTTAATAGTTTAATTAATAGTCACTCAGTCCTCTGCCCTAGTTAGACCATCTCTGCAGCATCGGGTTCAATTCTAGGAACTATATTCTAGGGCAGAAACAGATACTCCAGAGGGGGTGTGGAGGAGCACATCAGGATGCAGAGGGCCTTGAGGTCAGCTGTTGAAACTGGGCATGCTTAGTCTGGTAAATAGAAGACTTGAGGAAAGGGCTGGGATTGGGTGGGGTAGAATTGATATAGTTCATGATAGCTACCTTTATGAATCAGGAGGAGGCCCCCGAAGAAAAGGTTCAGCTTGCCCCAGAAGGCAAAACTAAGAAAAATGGATCGAATTGAAAAGATATGAATTTCAACATTACATAAAGAAAAACTTGGTAATAGCTACAATCATCCATGGGGTTGCTTTGGGAAGAATGATCTTTGTTCTTCTTTGATAACCTCAGAGAAAGGCTTTATGACTTTCTCCTTCTTTCTCAATTATACAAGTTTGGGTTGTTCCTAATTCTTCCCTAAGGGACAAGCAAAACAAGTCTAACCAGAATAATCCTTCTTCCCCTTGACAGATTCTATTGAGGCCCCTTTTCTAGTGACTCCCAGAAAATTCTGGACAACCAGGCATAGTACAGAGGTGTTTCTTTACTGGGCATTGGTCATGCAAGGCAGCTACCAAGATGTCTTCCAACTCCAAACATTCTGAGATTTTGTGAATATCACCTTCACAGTTCATATTTTTAAATCAAGAACTAACCATGAGAACAACCAATAAATAGATTGATTTACAGCTCTGAAGTATGAGTAAGTTTATAGGTACAGAGAAAAAAATATCACAAAAACATCTAATCGACCCATATAATTTTTCCATTGTCAGGAAGTTTCAGTTTATTTCTTTGAATCTGACAGATTGTTTTTTCAAATAAAAGAAATCAGATCTCATGCTCCAGATTTCAGAATTTATAGTCCAGAAGTAACACCAAGTATGAGCATGCCTTTCTTTCCACAACCCCTCCATCACTGACCAGCCTTATGTTTTCTCATATTTGCCAATTTGCTGGGTATGAAGTGAGACTGCACAGTTGGTTAAATCTGTATTTCTGTTATTATTAGTGTTTCTAAGAATCCTTCCATAAGTTCATTGTTAGTTATTATTGTTCACTCATTTTTCACTCATGTCTGACTCTTCATGATCCCATCTGGGGTTTTATTGGGAGAGATGCTGGGGTGGTTTGCCATTTCCTTCTCCAGCTCATTTTCCAGAGAGGAAACTGAGGCAGAGTTAAGTGACTTGCCCAGGGTCACACAGCTAGTAAGTGTCTGGGGCCAGATTTGAATTCATGAAGATGACTTTTCCTCACTTCAGGTCTGGTGCGCTACCCACTGCACAAACATTGTTAACAGAGCACAATCTCTTTTTGATGACTGCTCAGCGCCTTTGACCACTCACCCAATGGGAAATGAATTTTCTCCATATATATGATAGTTTCCTATGTATTTTGTGTATCAGGTATATTAGATATCATCTATATTATATACATAATGTCATATATATTAGAGATATTTGATACAAAGATTTTTCCCACTACCTCGTTACATTACCTGCAGTCATTTTTGCTTTAAAAAACTTTTCAATATCATGGAATGCAAATTATATATTGTTTTAATCTTTTGTGATTTCCTTTCTTGGGAGAGAAATTTGGAAGGATCTTAAGAGAGGGATTAAAATGTTCAAACCTTTTGACTTGGAGATTCTAATGCTTATCACATACCCGACCCCCAAGGAGGCCACTGACAAAAGAAAGGTCCTGCGTCAATCAATCATCAAACATCTCTTTAAAGTACTTGTTATGTACCAGACCGAAGTTCTAGAGATAGAAGAACCAAAGCAGAACAATCCCTGCCTTTGTGAACTTACATCCTGATGGGAGAGATATTGTATACAGAAGTAAAAGTATCCAAAACAACAATAAGAAAAGCTTTTGAATAACATTTTAAGATTTGAAAAGTATTTTACAAATGGCTCATTTGATCTTGGAAGGTAGGCGCCATTATTATCCCCACTTTAGAGATTAGGAAACAGGCAGACGGAGATGCAGCAAGTGCATCATGAGAACACGGATAGTTAAAGATTTGAGGTTGCATTTGAACTCAGGTCTTCTTGGCTCCATTAATACAGGGCAGTTTGGGGAGGGAGATTACTAGCAGCTGAAGAGATAGGAAAGACATCATAGAAGTTAACAGGTAAGTTGAGTCAAGATGGAAGCCAGAAATTCTAAGAGAGGACAAGGGAATGCATTCTAAGCTTGGGGGACAACCAGTATATTGATGTGGAGGTGAGAGGTAAAGCACCCTGTCTGTGGACCACGGAATAAGCCAATAGGACTGGATTGGTGGGTATGTAAGGGATTAATGTGTAAGACAAGTAGAAATATTTTATTTTAAATAATAATTTAAATATTTTAAAAGGGTTCAAGTTGTAAAAATCTTTAAATACCCCCAGTGAGGAGTTTGGGCAGCATCATAGTACACAGAGTGCTGGGCCTGGAGTCAGGAAGTCTCATCTTCAAGAGTTAAAATCTGGCCTCAGACACTTACTAGTTGTGTGACCCTGGACAAGTCATTTCACCCTGTTTGCCTCAGTTTCCTCATCTGGAAAGTGAGCTGGAAAAGGAAATGGCAAACCATTCTGGTATCTGCCAAGAAAACTTCAAATGGAGTTGTAGAGTTAGACATGACTGAGAACGACTCAACAACAATAGTTTATATTTGATTCTAGAAATAACAATGATAATTATTATATTAAATAATTATTATTATATATAGGCTATGTACTACATATTTAATATAATTATTTAGTAATAATAACTGGAATTTATCAAGAAGAGGTGATGGTCAGTTCACACTTATGCTTTAGGATTTGGCAGCTCTGTGGAGAACAGACTAGAGTGACGACATCCTTGAGACCAGGGGAAAGAAAAAAGGGTATTGCAGTATTCCAGGCATAAGGTGTTAAGGGTCTGAAGAAAGATGGTGGATGTGTGAGTGATGAAGAGAAGATGCATTCAAGGGATGTCATAGGGGTAGAAGTGGTAAGATTTTGGTAACTGACTGGATTTGTGTGGTGAGAGCAAGTAAGGAGTTGGGGTGACATTGAGGCTATGTACCAGGTTGACTTGGAGAATGGGAGTCACAAGATATTTATAGGAACACTTTTTGTAATAGCAAAGAACTGGAAACAAATCATCAGAGGAAGGCTTAAACAAATTGTGGTACATAAATGTGATGGAATATTATTGCTCAGAGAGAAACGATGAAAATGATGAATAGCGAGGGTCAAAAACAGTACCCAGAAAGTATGTCCAACATTTCTCCTTCCTTAACCATGTCCCAGGCCTGAACTCCTACGCTCCACAGCTATAAGTCTTCCTAGAGTAAGCCAGAGGTCGAACAAAAACATCTGTTTGCCCAGATAGGTGGTGGACGTGAAGTCGGGCAGACCTGAATTTTATTCCTGCCTCAGTTTTTTTTATATACGTGTGGCCCCTCTAGAGACCTTAGTTTGATTATCTTTAAAATGAAGGCAGCTAGGTGTTGTAGTGGATGGAGTCCTGGGCTGGGAATCAGAAAAAGACTCATCTTCATTGGTTCAAAAATGGCTTTAGACACATTAGTTATATGACCCTGGTCAAGTTGTTTAATTCTGTTTGCGTCAATTTTCTCATCTGTAAAATGAACTGGAGAGGGAAATGAAAAACCAATGCAGGACCTTTTCCCAAGAAAATCCAAAATGGGCCATAGAGAGTTGCACGTGACAAAAAAAGTGAACAAGAAAAATCGAGGCATTGGTCTTGGTGGCCTAAAATATCCCTTCCAACCCTAAATCTCTGATTTTATGATTATAAAATCAACACCTCTTGAAATACCCACCTTTGTACCTAGTCTCACAAAACCTAATTTTAGTTATGACCTAATGCAGCCTGGAAGCCAAATCATCCCTGTGAAAAAAGGCATACTCTTCACCCAGTGCCTCATGTGGCCTAACAATGAACATTTGGGCAAACTCAATCGCCTCCCTTTCAGAAGAAGCAGCAACCACAAAAATGTAGCCTGCCCATCTCACAACCAAAGGAACACATGACGTCTGTGTCTACTTTAAGACTGAAGGGATATTCACTTGGGGGATAGGGATGAAGGTGGGAAGGTAAATGTGAAGGATGGAGCATTACAAACTGCCTTATCTTCAAGGGATGTCCCTTCTGGACAAAGTCAGCGCATAGACAGAATCCCAGAAGATGAGTTGAGAAGTATGGTTTCTGTACAGTTATCCCTTCAAATTATGACTTGCCCCATCATGGTTTCATTATATCTTGGGTGGGCTTAAGAAATTAAATGAGAATTTGGGGGGAGTTTTGTGGAAGCCACAGACAACACATGAAGTCCACCAGAAAAAAGTTTAGAAATTCAGTAATTCATAAAATATATGTATAGCCTTGTCTAATATCAACATTTTTAATGCCATAATAATGCAGACTTCTTCTCTGGAATGAAGAGGGCCAACCATTGCACACAGATTTTCTAGATCATGGGACATCCCGAGCCCCCACAATATTTTCCTAATCACTGACTCTATGAGCATTAGGTTCAGAGATTAAAATTTGGAAATAATCAGCCAATGAAGCAAGAAACATGTCTTTAAGTATCTGGGATGTTCTCAGCACTGTGCTAATTGCTGGGGATGCAGAGAAGATGAAAACAGTCTCTGCTTCCAAGGATTTTAAATAAGAATAATATAGATAGGTATGGATAAGAAGGAAGGAAACAAGTATTTTTACTAAGCACCTACTCTATGCCAAGCACTGTGCCAAAGGCTTGATAAATATTATCTCATTTGGTTTTACAACAACCTTGGGAGGTAGGTATTATTATCCCCATTTTATAGTTGAGTAAACTGAGGCAGATAGCGGTTAAGAGATTTGGCCAGCATCCCACAGTCAGCAAGTGGCTATGGACAGATTTGAACTCACATCTTCATGACTCCAGGCTCAGCATTCTATCCACTGAGTCACCTGAGTGCCACATACACACAAAGCAGATGGAAGAGAACTTTGGAAGGACAGTATGGAAAGGCATCCTGGAGGAGGTGAACTGAGTCTGGAAGGAAGCCAGGGATTGTAATGACAATCATCATTACCCCTCTCATCCTACCTCGGATAGGACAAAGACAGCAATTTTCAGAGGCCCTTGAAGAGAGATGTTATTCGAGCAAAAAGCCTCCTGATTTCTTTCCTGGTTCTCAATTCTTAAAGCCCATTTCCCCAGCAGTCTGTGTGGGCTTTGCTGCCATTCATGGCTCAATAAAAAACATGCCCAGGTCACTACAGGGGACATAGAGAGACCACACTCTTGTTCTTGGCACTCAACTGGGTCCTCTGACTCCATGATTTTCTAGAAACTGAATCTTTCAAAAAGAATGAGCAGAGGAAAGTCAAGATACTGCCTCAGATATCAGCTAATCTGTTCTTTTAAAAATATTTTTATTGTGAATTTAACAAAAACAAACATTTCAATATGAAGGATCAGAAGAGAGGGTGGTATATGAAACTGGACTTATGTACAGATTATTAGAGGCTTATTAAATGGCATATATTAAAAGGGAATATATTAAATTGAATGCAAGAGCAGCAAAATTATCGGATTTGTCTGTCCCCCCTCCCTTCCTTCTGCTACCCTCTGCATCCTTTGAAAATGTGTTTAACTGTTTTTTGCATCATTATCCCTAACCACCAATACCCCTCTCCCCCAAATTAGAAGAATTCTTGGGTAACTAAGAAACACAGTCAAGTCACAGTCAATACATTGAATGGGTACTTTATTCTGCACCATGGTCCATCTCTGCTTTGCCGAGAGATGGGAGGGATGCATCATCATGAGTTTTCTAAAGGCATGACTGGCGACTGTTGATACACACTACACACACATATGTAGGTATTTATATCTATCTATATATCTCAAGATTTTTTTTAATTTGAAAAATAATAGCAAAAAGCTGACTGAACTTGGGTCAGACTGACAAAGCAGGGGAAAACCCACCCATGTCTGTTAGAGGCCTGATTATTGCTGAGTGATATTGGTTCTATTTTTCTTGCCTCAGCATAAAATGCATCACAAGAAACTCTCTAAGAGCAATACTTGTGAATCTACATTGGTCGGTGGGAGTTTCCTCAGTGTGAGTTCCCTGAAGCCAGGAAATTTCAGGTCCAGACCAACTCCTCCCTCCAAAAGAACAACAATAACAAAATAGTAGGGATAAGAACCTGTGCCCTACTTCCCAGGATTTCTGCAAAGGAAAGCATTTTTTAAAACCTGCAGTTGCCACATAAATGTAAGTGTTGGTGTTAATTGCTATCTTTGATGTTTCTTTGACAATTAGATGACCTGGAGTCTTTCTGCTCATCTGGGTTTTGAAAGGAAACATGGTCAACAAGTTAAGTCAGCAACTGTTGATTTAGCACCCAGGTAGGACTGTGCTAAGTGCTAGAGCTACAAAGAAAATCAAAAGCGGTCTTGCTCTCAAGAAGCTCAAGGTCTAATTACCTCAAGAAAGAGCACTGGCTCTGGACTCGGAAAACCTGGGTTCAAATCCTGTCTCTTTTACTCACTACCTAGTACAGTGCTTGGCAACCACGTTCTGTTCAGTCATTTCAGTCACGTCCTACTCTTCATGACCCCATTTGAGGTTTTCTTGGCAAATTTACCCAAATGGGCTGAATTTCCTTCTCCAGCTCATTTGACAGGTGAGGAAACTGAGGAAAACAGGGTTATGTGACTTGCTCAGGGTCATACAGCTATTAAGTATCTGAGGCCAGATTTGAACTCAATAATAGGAGTCTTTTGGATCCCAACCCAGTGCTCTATCTACCGTACCACCTGGCTACCCCCTTTTGGCTCATTATAAGCATTTAACAAATGCTTGTAGACTGATCTATTGACTTTGAGTAAGTCACTTAACTTTCCTGATGAGAAGGTTGCATTACAGGTCCCTGGAGTTGCTTGTAAATGGAAATCTATGGTCCTCTGATCCTTATTTCTGGAAAGTAACTTTCAACTTCAGGCCTGCAGAGGTAAAATTTGAACACACACCAAACGGTCTATAGCTAGTGTTTTCATAGCCCTAGAGACAGGACTGTGGAGAATGGGGAAGGGGATGGATTATACTCTGGCATGGGGAAAACAGGGATCTGGGGCTGGTTAAAAGGATGGCTAAAAATTCTCTTTCCTTCTATGCACCAGCCCCTAAATGTGTTAAATATTGCTCATCAGGAATGAATAAAAACCAAGGGCCCAATTCAAATCATATAAAAAAACAGATTTTAGAATAAGTCACAAATTGGAAAATTTCTACTTATTTGTAAGTAGAAAATGATGAAGAATTGTTCTTGATTTCTCTCATGAACACATATTATTCCAACTTGCTCACTTGTGTCCTTTTGTAATTTCAATCTAAAAATACTCATTCAATCACACCCTGCCCTAACTATCAATTTTGTTGTCATTGTCGGGTCTTGTTTTCCAGCAGACTTACATCTAATATCTGCAAACATACTGGGAGCCAGCAGGGAGAGAAAGACAAAACAGAGGGAATGAGAAAATGGAGAGAATCCAGACTGCAGATGGCCAGATTGAGATAACTCAAGCTCATTCTCCAGTGATTAGGATTTCAGAAGGTTTTTAGGAGAGAATGAAGTCAGGAAGCTATTAGATGATGTGATGGCCTGGAGAGACTAATGTTCATTTGGGAAGACAATGATGCCTCTCTGTACTGGCCCAGTAGAATCTACCCAAGCTCAGAGAAGATTCTTTCTACATTTGGGCATGCCTAATTGGCAAATTCCCACTTATGCGGCATGAGATTTATATCGCAGAACTTTATCTGGACACGTTTCAAAATTTCTATAGTACATACTAGCTTCCCCAATCAATTTTTCTATCCTATAAATCAGCAGTTCTCAAACATTTTGGTCTCTGGACCCCTCTACACTTTTAAAATTCATTGAGTACCCCAAAGAACTTTTGTTTATATGGATTGTATCTATCAATACTTACCATATTAGAAATTAAAGTATCAGTATTACCATGAAAATAGTTTCAAGCTCATTGTTCAGATGTTTTTCAATTGTGTCTGACTCTTCATCATCCCGTTGGGGGTTTTCTTGGCAAAAATACTAGAGCGGTTTGCCATTTCCTTCTCCAGCCCATTTTATAGATGAGGAAATTGAGGCAAACAGGGTTAAGTGACTTGCCCAGGGTCACACAGCTAATAAGTGTCTGAGGCTGGATTTGACTCAGGGTGAGGAGTCTTGCTGACTCCAGGTCCAGAGCTCTATGTACTTCATCACCTGCTTGCCTTCATGGAGCCCCTCCAAAGAGTCTCAGGGATTCACAAGGATCTCTGCACCACCATTTGAGAACCTGCTATTGAGATAGGAAGTAGCAATAAAGAATGGAAAGAGAATGAAAGTGGGAATAAGGCACCTTGGCCTGTACTCTTGCCTCTACTTCAATCTGGTTGTGTTACTTGGGGCAAATTTCTTAATCTTGTAGGACCTCAGTTTCTCCATCCACAAAATGGGGAGAGGGAAGGGATGAGATTATCTCTGATGTCCCGCCTAAGTCTACAAGCCTATGATTTTATTATGTCTTATCCTGTGGTATCTACACAACCAGACTGAAGAGACGAATCCTTTTCTCATTGTACATCTCATCACCTTAGTCTCCAGGTGAAGGCTGTTCTTACTAAAACCTTCTTGCCCCAGGGCACAGTTAAAACGGAGAAACTTTTAATACTCACTCATACTTGCTCAAAAACCTAATAGAGCAGAACTGTTCGGAGTTGGAGCAGCAGCCGTGTGGTCCAACTCTCGGCTCTGAAAGAATCCCTATTAAGGTTCAGCTGATTAGTGTATGGAGGAATGGTGGCCCAGGAAAACCACGGCTGGATTTGGAGACAGAATAGCTGGTTTCAATTTTGGCATTTGGTTTGAACAAATAACTTCACTTTTCTGGGTTCCAGTTACTGCCTTAGAAATTTGGTTTATACGTCTCTTTGGTTTCTATGTCTCTTCCAGCCATAGATGTGCGATCTTTTAGAATCAAGTCTCCTTGAGAGTAGAAATTGTTTAATTTATTTGTATTTGTACCCTCTCAGCCTACAATGGTGCCTGCAACACAGAAGACACTTAATCAATGCTTATTGGTTGATTGATCCTGTGAGTTACAGGTCTTGCTTACAGACTTGTACGAAGGAAGTTACTCCCTTCATCCTCTTGCCAAATTGATTTGATTCTTTTGGCCATTCTCTGCCTTATTTCTTACCTAGCCTTAATCACTGGTTGGACATCACCTCAAACTGAAACCTTTCAAAGACCTTAGCTTAGAAGGCCAAGGTCTCCCACTCATCCAGGGCCATCTGCAGTCATCCTGATCTATATCTGGCCTCTGGACCCAGACGGCGCCAGAGGAGAAAGTGAGGCTGGTGACTTTGCACAGCCCTGCCTCACTTAAATCCAACTCACTTTCATGTCATGACATCACCTCCCTGATGTCATGGTTCTCTTCAAGAAGGAAGGACAAATAACAACTCCTTCCAGAAGCAGCCCATCTTAACTTTCCTAATTCTAATTGTTGAAAAGTATCATTAAGTAAGAAGTTACAAAAGGATGAATTTCAGAGAAATCCAGGAAAACTTCTCTGTCTTGATACTGAAGTGAAGAGAACCAGGAGAATGATTTCTGTAACAACATTGCAAAGACAAACAGTTTTAAGTTTGAATTAAGAATGCTGATCAACACAACGATCAGTCAAGATTTCTCAGGACCAGAGAGCATTGTATATGATTCAAATACAATAACGAAACATTTTTTGGAAGTAGACAATGTGGGATTTATTTCTCTTGACTCATATTTATTACAAAAGTTTTTCTTTTCTTTTAAATTGGAAAATAAGAGGAAGGGAGAGAAATGAAGTACTTGGGAATTGAAAAAAAAAACAATCCAACAGAAAAAGAAAGTTAATTGACAATCACTATCACAGGGCTAGTGCCAAAGGCCAGATTTGAACCCACAGGATCAGAGAATCCCAGATTCATAACTGAAGCCATCTAGTGCAAACTTTTTTTTTTTTGCTTTTTGGAGGGGTAAAGGCAGGGCAATTGGGGTTAAGTGACTTGTCCAAGGTCACATGGTTAGTAGTGTTAAGTGTCTGAGGCTGGATTTGAACTCAAGTCCGCCTGACTCCAGGGCTGGTGTTCTATTCACTGCATCACCTAGCCACCCCTAGTCTAAACTTCTTGATTTTACAGTTGAGGAAACTGAGGCCCAGAGAGTGTCTCACAAGAACTAGTAGTTGATTCGGGAATTGAGTCCAGGTCTTTTTTGCCAAAACTCTAGTATTCTTTATATTATACCATCCCCATCCCTCATCCCCAGCCTAAATTTGAATCTTAGTAACTTCTGAATATCCTGTCTGGGCCCTCAGAGTTTCATGGAAAGAAAAATAGGAAATGAGGAAGAGAACTTTGTTTTTCTCTTGCTGAGTCTTAAATTTTCTTCTTGGGAGCAGAGACTTTGTATCATTCATTTCTCCCTCCCCCCCCCTCGCTCCCCCACCAAAGTACCCATCATGGAACCTTGGATTGTCGGATCTCTGTCAAATGAAGCAACGTATGAATTGGCCAATTTCTTGGTTCTCCTCAATGAAGACTTTCCCTAGAACTCCTAAGGGTGACTTCCCAGACAAGGGTTCATTCTCCTTAACCTACTCTAAAAGGTATACTGTGCTCCTAGAAGCAAATACCTAAACATAAAATTGGACTAATTTCCTCTATAGGCCCCAAATTCTTTATGATCCTTGGACACCATTACTCATCATGAGTCATACTTCCACTATCTCTCCCACACGGCTCATATTTTTAACACTTCAGCATTTCTTGGAGGCATGGTTTTCTGGAGCGTTGGGGGTTTCTGGGGGTTGGGTTTTTTTTTATTTTGCAATTATTACCTCAGTATCATCACCTCACCAGACAAAAACTTGGATAGATGTTTAGACACTCAGAGTTACCTAAGAACTACTCAAGAGCTGTTTTCTGATGAAACTAATGAAGACAGTGAGTAGCATTGTTCATAATCTGTTTCTCAACATCTCTTGAAACAAAAAAAGAATGGGTAGGAAAAAAAGTTGAACCCTGAAAAACATCATTTCTATACATATATGTACATGAAGAGGAAAAAATTAGCTCTGTCAGTGCTCCAAAATAATCTTCCCAAGTATAAGTCAGACCACACTATTCCCCTGCTCAAAAAAAATCCCTATTGAATCTGCTAAATATTATGTGTGTGTAGTATATATATATGTATATATATATAGCATAAATATGCATAAAGTATATATACACATATACAATATGAGATGCATTTATATGTATATGGTATATGTTATATAATATTTTAGATATAGAGTACATATTTAGTATACATTATATATATTTAATACATACACAAATATATACATACACAGCTTTGTTTTTTGTTTTTTTCAAATTGCTTTATTGATGTCTTAATGTCTTTGCATTTTTTACATCATGATCATTTCCCAAACTTCCCTTTATATTCCACCCTGAAATCTTCCCTTATAATAAAGAAAAACAATAAACCAACAGCTCTACCAATCCATGTACAGTATCTCTGGTATCCATAGCATCATTCCTCCCTCTACTAAGAAAACAGTGTTTCATCATCTGTCCTCTGGAAGGAACATCCAAATTCCATTTGCAGTTTTACTTCACACTCTACCCCTTTATAAATTCCAGTGTTCCAGTCAACTGGATGATCAATTATTTCTCCAATTCAACATTTCATCTCCTGCTTCCCTGTATTTGAAGAAGCCATCTTCTGTGCCTGGAATGCATTCCTTTCTCAGCTTATGCCTCTGAACCCATTTCTTCAAGATTCATTTTAGATGCTCCCTCTCCTGTGAAGCTTTTTAAATATTACTTCTCTCTGTGTCATCCAATTACAGAGTAGTGACTGGCTTGGGAAGGTAATGTCTCCTTCTGCCCTGCCCCTCTAGAATGTAGACTCCATGAAGGGAGAGTTGCTTCATTTTGTCTATGTATCTCCAGCACAGTGCTTTTCACATAGCAGAACTGCATACTGAATTAAATCTTTAGATTATATTCTGCATAATGCTAAGCATAATTTTACAAGAATGATAGATTATAGAAAGGATCTGCGAGTCTGAAGCATAGGGATTTGTAAGTATAACAAGGGCTTAGTATGCCCTGACTGAATGCCTCAGATCTACCCCACCTATAAAGCTGAAAGCTAAAGTGCGGGGGTAAGAAGATCTACTTCTAGGCCATTAGAAATGGGAAGTTGAAGCATCATGGTTAGAGATTCTTCAGTTGGCTGTCCTTGCTGTATGTACCCTGCATTGGAGTTCCTTCTCCTTGCTTTACAAGGGATGATTTAGCCATAGCAAGATAGAGTTGAGGGTCTTCTCCAGGTACAGGACACCAAATGGAATGGAACCAGGGCTCTTCTGAGCACATGTTGTCTGCCATGAGGAAGAACAGACACCTACCTATACACAGAGTTCCTCAATCTGTCATTGAATGGCCAATTCTACCAGATGCCAGGAATCAAACATCAGTTGGAAACTACATTGTATTTCCTATACTTTTGCCCTGTCACAGGAAGGATGAGTATGAAGGCAGTAAAAAACTGAATTGTGTCTTTCTTGGAACTCCTGGGTTCAGAGTATATAATGTTGGGCAGCCTGAGTCTGATAGAATTGTGGTCACTTCAAGTCCTGTTATGCATTATTTATTCCTTTTATTGATTTTATGCAAAAAATAGTAGAACATTATATATAGTTGAGCCTCACTGTTTGTATGCATGAGTTGGGATGGGGAAAGGGATGCCATTGTACCAAAGTTGCATGACAAGTATAATATACCAGAATCAGAGAGAAGACAGGGTTTTCTCATAGGCAGGATCTCACAACTAATTCTACTGGGTTGCCCAGTGATAGGCAAAGATGGGTGAAGAGAAATTTGTCTGCTTTCTGAGAACCTGGCAGTTCATCAGAACTACCCATCAGGAGGGCATAGGACATAACTTGTGAGTTAGTGTGAGCCTGCCCTAAGAACCTGACCAAGAGAGTGGCTAGCATACTGGATGGTTAAATAAGAAGTCAGGACTAAAAACCAGGTTTCCTGAATGGTCTCTGTTCTGGAAATTTTTGCATTGCAATACACTGCCTCTGCTTGATGTATTATTATTGTTTTTCCATAAGCAGTAACTGTTAAGCAACACTCAGAGGCTCCAGAGGGTTCCAGTCTCCAGGGTTAACTTAGGAGGTAACCTGGGCTCAGTCTACTCCAGGCAGTTTGGGTCAGCCTTCCTATCTCTGATCATGAAACCAGCAAAGGTCCGATCATGTTGATATATCCAGGGATCTAATTGTTTACAGTAGGACAAATTGACCAAAGTACACCAAAGGAATTCAATTAAATTGAAAAAGCATTTAAGAACCTACTATATTCTAGGGACTGTTAAGTATGTGGATACAAAAAAAAATGCTTATGTTCTATTGGGGGAAAATAATATATGTGGAGAAAATTACAGACAATGTAAATATAGACAAAGTGATTTGCAGAAAGAGGGCACTAGCAACTGGGTGGCTTGGAAGGAGATATGAGGATAGGTTCCTGTACAAGATGGTACTTGAGTTGAACTCTGAAGGAAGCTAAGGATTCTAAGATGCAGAGAGGTAAGAAGGGAGTATATTCCAGACCTGGGGCACAGCCTGATACAATGACATAGGTGGGATATTGGATCTCATTTATGAGGAACAGCAAGTAGACCAGTTTGACCAGAAATTAGAGTGGGGCGAGGGGGACAAACAAAGGTTCTTATTGAAATGAGTGTGTTGGGATGAGAGAAGGAATATGAATGAGTGAATGTGGTGGGGAAAGTCTTGCACAATTTGTTGTCCGCAGCTAATCCTCTTGAAAACGATTCTAATGACAATAAGAAAGAATTTAATTTCCTTAAAATCAATCCTTCCCCTCAGGTCAAGTCCTACAACTTTGACAAGCTTCAGTGGTGACATTTATTAGCACCAATGGCAGGTTAGCCTCTCTGCCGGGGAGGTCCCTGGAAGCAGCCAATCCACGATCATGGGGTTGACAATCAAGTTTTCATAGCCAAAGAACATATAGAGTATGTGGCACAAAACACCAATGCTACAATTATACAGCTAACTGGTAGAGCACCACTTTTCACTGAAGTAGAGATAGAATGATGGTTCCTTAAGTAAATACACACTGGGAAAATATAGCAGTGGAATGAATGGTTGGGAAGCAATTGACACAAGAAGCCCTTGATGTACGACAATTAGCATTAGTGACAGTTTGGGACAGGGCACTTATTTGAGGGGAATCATCTCCTGGCCAAAGCAGACCCGTTAACAACTTCAGGAGGTATATAGTTTCAACATACAGCAGTATAGCACCCCCAGAAGATGGCTGACTACTACTTCTCCTCTCAGAGTTTGGGGAGGGGCACTAAAGCGATTGAGCTCCTAGTATAATCAATTACAAACCCCCACCAGTGTCTATCCCATTATCAATCATTGTTCATTACCTTAACTGTGGGTATTCACTAAGTAGGTATAGCAAAAACAGTTATAGAAACATCCCACCCTCTCCCACTTTGAAGGTGTCCTCTTCCCATGTGCAAGGTCCCTGGGTAGAGTGGTCTCAGATAGAGGGAGCTCACAGGACCCAAGAATAAACATACGGTTCTTGGTTACTGAAATCTTTTTCTCCTTCTCTGGAAGGAGACCTCATGAAACTCTCCTTAGATACAGCTCTCTGCTGGGCTTTGACGGTGAGTATCCTTCTAAATCAGTGGTTCTCAACCTTCCCAAAGCCACAACCCTTTAATACTTGTGAGTGTATCTGCATGTGGGCAGATCCACCTGGAGACAGATAGAGGAGCTGTCTCAGTTCCTAAGACCATCGGAAATATGTGTTTTCCATTGGTCTTAGGCAACCCCGTTCAACGCCCAAAAGGGGTTGCAACCCACAGGTTGAGAACGACTGTTCTAGATTCTTAAGGCTGCCTTTCCTTTCATTTTTTATTGGTCTTTGGTGTGCCTCTCTACTTTCAATGCAGATGTTTCTGTCAACCATTGTTGCTCCGGAGACATTGCTACTTGCTCTGGAAGATGCCAGTATGGACACCAATGGGAACTACAGATCTTCTGACCTTTTAAATTTCACAAGGTTAGGGCAGCAAAGTGACACAGTGAATAGAGCACCAGCCCTGGAGTCAGGAGGACCTGAGTTCAAATTCGACCTCAGACACTTAACACTTACTAGCCATGTGACCTTGGGCAAGTCACTTAACCCCAATTGCCCTGCCCTCTCCCCTCCAAAAAAATTTCACAAGGTTGTCCCCTTAGATCAATGAGTTCCCTCTAAGACAATTCCCTCTCTGGTGTCTTTCACTATACTTTGAATACCTATTGATTAGACTGGAATCCAAACTAGCTTATTATGGTATTCATAGGCCCAGAGCTGTGTTCATTTTTTTCAGTCATTTACAGCCTATTTCCTGTGCGACCATCATCTGTCTCTATACAATCATCAAAGCAATTTGCTCCCCCCAAATTAATTAAAGACTTATTCACATGTAGGTTAAACTCTTGATGGACTGATTCAATCCCACTCTCTAGGCTTTCTGTGATCTCATTAACTGGGATGGGAGTTGGAAACCTTATCCTTATACCGCAAAGATATATTAAAGCTTCATGTTTGATTGTGACAATCTCTGTCCAAGGAAGGGCCTATGCACTTTCTGTGGGCCAAATGGAAGAAGAATCTAATCAAAGAATGGTTCCTTGAACATGTCTGTAGTCTCAGGGGCCAGCTAGGTGACACAGTGAACAGAACACTGGTCTTGGAATCAGGGAGACTCATCTTCATGAGTTCAAATCTGACCTCAGATACTTAGTAGCTGTGTGACCCTGGGCAAGTCACTTAACCCTGTTTGCCTCAGTTTCCTCATCTGTAAAATGGGCTGGAGAAGAAAATGGCCATCCACTCTGGTATCTCTGCCAAAGAAACTTCAAATGGGGCTAGGAAGAGTCAGACAGGACTGAAACAACTGGGCAACAGCAACAGAGTCTCAGGTATGTTTTGAAAACATCAGCATTATACTTTATATAATCCATGCCTAAGTTGTCACCTCTATTTATGGCAGCCTTTCCATTGATTAGGTAAAATGAATGGTATCCTTAATGAAAGAAGGAAGAAAACAAGTATCTATGTGCCAGGGACCATGCTAAGTGGCCCTGTTTACAAATAGAACTTTATTTATTTAACCTGAGTTTAAATCCAGCCACAGATACTTACTAGCTGTGTGACCTTAATTTAGGTCTTCCTTAGTTTCCTCAATTGCAAAAGCATCGCTCTTGCAGGGTTATGATAATCAAATGAAATAATGTTTGTAAAGCCCTTAGCACAGGACTTTACACTGGCACACAGTAGGCACTTAATGAATGTTTGTTCCCTTTTCTTCCTCTTGAAGGGGTGAAGAAGACCCTGACAGTAGCTGAGAGGGCTTGGAACAGTTTCAGATGTGAAGTAGTCTCTGAGCTGAACTTTGAAGAAAAGTAGGGGTTTTCTGAGGCTGACATGAGAAAAGATTGTATTCCAGGTATGAAGGCTGGTCTTGGCAAAAGTGTGGAGGGGGGAGATGGCATTCTGTGTGGGAGGAAGAACAAGAGTTTGGCTGGAAGCCCTAGGTAAAATGGCTTCCCCTTTCCTCTTTGGACATTTTATCTATTGAGAGGCAAAGGCAATGACGGTTGTGTCAGACCCCCTGAGAAAAGCATCTGCTCAGAGAAAAATCCTTGGGGAAAACCATGGTTAGTTCTGAGAGAAAACAGTCCTCATTGCAGAAGTGGCTTGTTTCCCAGAAGCTAATTTACATATCCCTGTTATGATGGCTTTAAAGCTGATGCTCAGAAACCCTCAAAACAAGAACTTTTCAGTGACGATGTGACAATTCTATATGATCTTTGTGTTCCATATCTATTAGAAATACGAATTTGGGGTTCTCATCCTAAGATAGAGGAGAATCTCTTTACTTGTAGTTCCATAAATAAGATTCCATCTGCAGGCTCTGGGCATTTTCTCTGGCTATTTCCCTTTCCTGGAATGTTCTCCCTCTTCACCTCCATCTGCTGGCTTCCTTGGGTTTTCCTCAAATCCCATCTAAATCCCCACCTTCTCTAGGAAGCCTTTCCCAATCTTGCTTTTCATTTTAGTGCCTCCCCTCTGTAAATTGTTTCCTGTTTATCCTACGTAGCTTATCTGAATATGTTTGTTGTCTCTTCCATTAGATTGTGAGCTCCTAGATGGTAGGAACTGTCTTCTGTCTCTTTTTGTATTCTTACGGCTTAGTATCTGGCAACCAGTAGGTATTTAATATATGCTTATTGACTGACTGACTTCAACATAAGGAAACCCTACCTTCAAGGAGGAGTCCATTTGAACCAGGGATTACAGAAGCAAATTCAGGAACCAGTCCAGTTGAACCTATGTCTCATCACTGAGACTACCCAATGTGGCTCAAAAGGACACAAGTGCAACTACGTGAGTAGATGGTTCATAGAAAAGCAGCTAAAATCAGTAAGAAAGGAACTTAGATACTATATTGCTCTGTTGCTGTGCTGACTAGAGGAAGACAGGCTTCACATTTGCAATGTAGAAGCTGAAATGATGGGGGATGGAGGTGACCTTTACTGCTGGAAGCTGATTGGAAGAAAAAGAATACTCTGCTGTTTAAAAACAATGCTGCTTATGGAAAGGAGAGGTTTGTCTGCCTTGCCCTTTTCTGCCTCCTGTGGCTTAAGCAGAAAAAAATCTCTCAGAGCCAAATCAAAAAGACTGATCGGAATAGTTCTTCAGATCCCAGGTGAAGAAATCTTCATTTTTGATGAAAGAGTGCAGCCACAGCATAGTTCTAGGTGGAAATCAGAGAAGATGTTCCCCCTGAAGATGACTTGTGATGAAGATTGTTCCTTAAGGAATCAACCAAGTATTCAATTAGAACACATTTTTTAAGTGCTTACTATATGTAAAACACTGTGCTAGGCTCTGGGGATGTAAATAGAAAAGTCAGTCATTCCCCATTCTAAGCTTCCCATGTTTTAATAGAGGGATAGTACATAAAGAAGATTTAACTGACAAGTCAAATGGAAAGGCACCCTGGTTCCTAGGGTGCAGCAGCAAAGTCAATACATCTTCTTTAATGTCATTTCCATGAATAGAACCATATCAATTCCTTATATTGAGCTATTTGACAGCAGCAAGGATTCAGACAGTAAGAACTTTCTTGTCCAGGTCTTCAGTGGTTGTGGATATATCCAAACCTACAGCTGAAAGTCAGAAGTCACCCTGTTTGTTAGGTTTCTATAAGATCATGTCTACTTTTCCCTACATACACTGTGTACATTGGGAGGAGAGGATGGCCCAGGTTTGTGGGTCAGCTGCTATTTTATGATTAGTCTTGCTTTATATTCTCTTTGGTAAATGTTTCATGTTAAAAAAGCATTAATGTTGTCATCTTGGTTCATTTGCTTTAATAAGCAGATTCAGGAGCTTCATTTATGAGTAGTAGACCTATAGTTCTCCCACACCAGACTTACCCCAAGATCCTAAGAGGAAGTTGGAGCAGCATGGTCATCTGCTATGAGATTCTCCACAGCTTAATAGCCATCTAACCCAAATCGAGAGATCCTACAGAGCAGGGATGCCTGGCCATGCCTGTGTTACATGCAGAATAAGCTTAGGAAGATAGCTCATAACCACATCGTGAAGAGCTCTAAATGAGAAACAAAGGGATTTATATTTGATCCCAGAGTTAACAAGGAGCCATTGGAGTTTATTGAAGCAGGGGAGTCATGTGGTCAGATCTCTACCTTAGGAAAATGACTGGCAGATGGGCACTGTTCTATAAATTATGATGATAATTATAGCTAATGTGAGGTTTGTCAAAGAACTTTACAAACATTACATGTAGTTTTTAATTTATACTCTTAGAGAACTGCCCTGAGAGACTGACCATCAGCCCACTAGGTATCAGAGGTGGGACTCGAACCCAGATCTCCCTCATTCTAAGGTCAGTTCCCAATCCACTCTGCCACCCTATCTGTATGCACAGTATGTACAGAGATAAATCTAAAACAAGATAGGGAGTAATTGGGCGTAGGGGACAAAGGACAGGCCTAGTTCAAAAAGAAAGCTTTATGGAGAAGGAAGGACACAGGAGCAGAGAGTATGAGCAGTAATGAGAAATCTCATACCCTGCACAAGGGAATTACTTTATGACAAGGTTGATAGTTACCTTCCCTTGAGAAGGTAACTTCTCATGCATTCGATATTATCAGGGAGGGCCCAAGCACTTTACTTTAAGACTGAAGGAAACAAGGACTGGCAGGGAGATGCGAAAGAGAGGAGACGACAGCAGGAAAATAGGAGATAGCTCTCTTCAGGTGTCATGGAATCATAGTTTTAGAGCTGGAAGGGAACTCAGGTGCTATCTCATCCAACAATCTCATTTTATAGATGAAGAAACTGAATGCCACAGAGGTCTATTTGCCAAAGTTCATACAGGCTATATGAATTAAGGCTAGCTATGTGGCACAGTGGATAAAGTGTCAGACCTGGAGTCAGGAAGACTCATCTTCCTGACTTCAAATCTTACTATATCTGTGTGACCCTGGGCAAGTCACTTAATCCTGTTTGCCTCAGTTTCCTCATCTATAAAATGAGCTGGAGAAAGAAGTGGCAAACCATTCCAGGATCTTTGCCAAGAAAAATCCCAAATGGGGTCTTAGGAAGTCATGCATGATTGAAACAAGAGAACAACAACAAGAAGAATTAGGAGGCAAGACTTGAACCTAGAACCTCTGGCTCCCAAGCCAAGTTGTCAGATGGAAAAGGAATTTGACTGATTCTGTTTGGCCCTAGATGACAGAGAGAAATAATAGGTTCATAGATTTCGATCTGTAGGGGACCATAAAGGTCATCAAGACCAAGCTCACCATTTTGCAGATGAGGAAAAAGGGGCTCAGGGGATTGAGTTCAGGACTTCAAGTCAGAAAGATCCCAGCCTTGAACACTAACCAAATGTGAGTCTCTGGGTTAATTCATTTAGCCTCCACCAGCCTCAGTTTCCTTATTTGTAAAATGTGGCTAATAATAGCACCTATGCCATGTAGTTATTGTGAGGATCTGATAAGAGAGCGTATGTAAAATACTTTGCCAGTCTTCAAGCATGATATAAATGTTAGCTCTTATTATTAAGTGACTTACTCTAAGGTCACACAAACTACTAAGTGGCAGGATATGAGCCCAGATCTTCCAAGTCCACTCCTTTATGCTCTCCACCATTTGATTTCAAATGGGTCACCAACAATTAGATCTGTGCTAAAAGGCAATGGGATGACGTGGAAGGTATCGAGGTCACCTTCACCAGAGGTTTGTGATTACTTGTTGGTGATGTGATAGAGGGAATTCCCTTTCAGGTACGAGTCAGACTGCACGGCATCCCTTCCAACTCAGATCCTAAGAGAACATAGCATCTCTTCAATGACTTCCCAAGAGACAAAGCTCTTTGTAGACTGCAAAGTGATATATCCAAATTTAGAGTTTAATTATTTCTCTGAATACTTTTTCATTCTGATAGCCATTCGTGGTCATAGAACCATAGCTATAGAGCTAATGAGGTAAAACTGTTCTTGGAGCTAACCTTGTCCAATCTCATTATTATACAGATGATGAAACTGAGGCCCAAAAATGTTAGGTCATACAGCTAGTACATGGCAGACTAAGGACTCAAACCCAGGTTATCTAAATCTAGACTAAAAGCCCTTTCTACTGCCCCCTAATATTTTCCATGGAGAGAGTTGGTTCCAGTATGGCTTAGAGAAGGGGGCAACAGCAATACACATCCTTCCATTAACCAGATATCTCAGGCTGGCTCAGCCTCCATGCCTATCAACAAAATTTTCCAAGCCAAAGCAAATCCTTGAGTTCAACCAGTCCAGTCCAAAGAATTATGGAGATTTTAATCACAGGCACAGATTACTGATGCCTTTTCAGTTTTGCTCCTTTGTTTACTAATTAAAATTGCTGAGCAGGCTAGGCAAGTTTTCCCTGTCAGTTTGCTAAGGTTGATTTAGCAGCAAAAGTCCCAGGCTCACCCAGTTGTAAATAGTAACGCCCCAAGACAGCTCTGAGAGGCACTTGGGGGTGGGGTGAGGTAGAGGAAGGCTGGATAAATATTATCCTCCACCGGTCTCCTAATTTATTTAATGTTCTGGGGCAATTGGGGGGGGGGGAATGGAGGACTAAAGATTATGAGGAAAGTGATATGTCAATTCCATTTCTCTTGCTAAATATGAAATTGATTTTTTAAACAGTGAGACATATGCCCCCACTTTTATCTCATTGGTACAAACCCCAAGTCTCATCAGAAATCTTTTAAGTGATTTGAGATTAGAAAGAGCACAAAAGAAACTTCAAATGCTAGCCTTGCAATTTGAATGTTCAAAAAAAAAAAGTAATTAATGGATATGGTAGAACCAGCTAGCCTCAGCTTGTCTAAAGAAAGATGTCTATAGCTAAGTTGAACTGGGGATCGTTGAATTAGAATCAGAAGAGATCAGAGACTAATAGGTTCAAAACTGGGTGGCACCGTGGAGGTCCTCCAGTCCAGTCCCTCACTGGGGAGTGAGACTGAGGCTCAAAGAGAAGTGTCAAGGTTGCACAGTTAACCAGTGGTACAGGAAGGAATCCACCTTAAGCTTTCTGACTCCAAATCCAGAATTCTAAGATTCATGTGAACATTAAAGATAAGGCACTCGATGTCATGAACCCAGAACTGGATGTTTCCCCTTTTTTCCCAATTAAGTTAACATGAAATGAGAGATCCATGAAGACAGGAAAGCAGACTTATCATCAGCAACAACAATCATAGTTATTGATTTAAAAAAATCCAAGTCAGAAGATCAAAAATGGAGAACTATAAGGAAAATTAGAATTTTAGCCCCCTCTATATGAGAAAGTTCAGGGTCATCCAGAAATTAAGGAGAGAGCTATATTTGAACCCCAGGACTTTGGTTCTAGAAGTTGAGTTGAGAAGCTGAGATTTATAAATGGAAAAGAATGACACATGGCAGTCTATAACAGTATACATGAAGTTTACATTCATTCACTCAACGAATATTTATTAAGCCCTTGTTGTGTGCGATACAACATGGTGGGTGTTTATTAGGGATATGATACAGGACTCTCTATCTCTCTATCTCTCTATCTATCTATGTATGTATATGTGTACATATATGTATGTATAATACATTAATTAGAGGCATAATGAATGACCTAGGGCAATCAGGCTGTGCCATGGATAGAATGTTGAGTCTAGAGTAAGGAAGACGTCTTTTTTTGGAACTTAAATTTGGCCTCAGACACTTACTAGCTGTATGACTCTGTGAAAGTCACTTAACCCTCTTTACCTCAGTTTCCTCATCTGTAATGTGACCTAGAGAAGAAAATGGCAAACTACTCCAGTGTCTTTGCCAAGAAAACCCCACATGGGGTCACAAAGAGTTGGACATGACTGAGAAATGACTCAACAACAAAAAGGTAACACATGATCTAAAATATATTAGGTCCTGTTATATGATGTGATATAACTGAAAGAGCAGTAGAACATGAACAAAAGTATTCCATTATTGAACTTTCAGTACATTACAGAACATCCTAGAATGTGGGTAAAGTTAGAGTAGGAACAAGCAGGATCAAATGAAGTGCTCCCTTTGAGGAGATTGAGATTGTCCTTGGGCAAGCTATGACAGTCTCCTTCAATTCCAACATTCTGAATATAGGAATGAAATGACTCAATAGTTTTTAATTTTCTAAGGGCCAGAGTTACTTTATGATCCTAAGGGGCCGTAACTAGGAAGAGAGCATTGGATAACAGAACTGAGAACATAAAAAGGGAAAACATAGTTTTCCCTCTCCTCAAGAGTCTCCCTTGTACTGGCCATCTCCATACCTGCAATGTACTTCCTTCTCACCTCTGCCTTATAGAATCCTCCCCTTCTTTTACTGTGTAGCTCAGACACAATTTCCTTTTTTAAAAATTGATTTGTTTATTTACTTTTAGTTTACAAGACTCAGTTCCAGATGAGTTTCAAATTTTCTCTCCTCTTCCCCCCCACCCATGGAGGCATGCAATCAAGTATGGGATCTGCAAATACTTTCACACCAGACATTAGTCTGGTTGTATAGAAGGGTCGTAATTGATTGGAATGAACAATGGGAAAGAGGAATCAAAAACAAACATGGAAAAGAGCATGTTGTTTGCTGCAGTCTCCATATAAACTATATTCTTTCTAGATAGTTCTCTGAATGTAGACATTTCCTTCCATTCTGAGTCTCTTAGGATTGTCACACACCATTTTCTACAGGAAAACCTGAGTTCAAATCTTCCCTCAGGAAGTAGTTGTATGATCTTGGGCAGGTTGCAAATGTCAATCAGCTTCAGTTTTATCATTTGTAATATGGGATAATAATAGCACCTAGCTGACAGGGTTGTTGTGAGGAACAGATGAGATAATATATGGAAAAGTGCTTTGCAAATCCTAAAGAACTAGTGGTTCTCAACCTGTGTTTCATGACCTCTTTGGGGGTCGAACGACCCTTTCACAGGGGTCGCCTAAGACCATCGGAAAACACATATTTCCAATCGTCTTAGAAACTGAGACACATATTCTCTATCCATCTCCAGGTGGGTCCGCCCACATGCAGATATGCCCACATACAAGCATTAAAGGGTTGCAACATTAGGAAGGATGAGAACCACTGTACTAGATAAATGTGAGCTACCAACATCTTCATTATGTTGTTGTCACCATCATCACCAACACCATCATCACCACCACCATCATCATCATCATCCTCGTCATTGGCCATGGGTATCTTTGTCATCTTTGGAGACATCTTAAAGGGGATGTCAGTCAAGGATGGGTTAAATGAGATCACTTCTTATCAAATCTAGGATGCTCTGTTTGGTTTTTAAAGTCCTTCCTAACCTGGCCCTCCTACCTTTCTGGTCTTCTTATTCTTGGCTCTCTTCTAGGTAGTCTGCCATCTTGTGACCTTGAACCCTTTGCTTTTGTTTCTCTTCCAGCTCTGGACATCTTCACTGGCTGCTCTCCCTCTTCATTTCTGCCTCCTGGTTTCCTTGGTTTCCTTCAAGTCTTAGCTGAAGTCCAGCCTTCTGTAAAGTGGGACTTCCCCAGTCCTCGGATTCTAGTGCCTTCCCTCTGTTGATTGTTTCCAATTTACCCTGTCTATACCTTGTCTGTGCCTAGTTGTTTGCAGGCTGGCTCCCCCATGAGCTCCTTGAGAGCATGGACATTTTTATATTAAAGATTTTATATTGATTTTTGCCTTTCTTTGTATCCTTGGTGCTTAGCACAGTGTCTGGCATGTAGTAGGAACTTCATAAATGCTGGCTGACTGTTCTGCTGATAAACTCCCTCCTGTCTTAGAGACTCCAGTTTTGTTGATCATTTCCATAGGCTCCTTCAGGGGAAGCAGCCATGTATACCTCACCATCCCCACCAGCTCATCTCGGGTTCCCACTCTTGAGTTGTCCCAAGTGTTGACACTTTCGAGTGATTAGATGGGACTGAGCAAAGGGTATGTTTGCAGTCTGCAGGGAAGAGTAGGGAACAAAAATAAATAGAACATCTCATTAAAAAGTCCTGAATTTGCAGAACAGATGGTGACCAAATGCTGTGGTTAGATAAGCAGTCCCTTCAAAGGGAAACGTCAACCAAGCTTGGGCCCATGGAGTAACTGTCTTTACACTCAGGCAAGTCAGACGCTCGCCCATTTTTACATTCAGGTAATGTCAGAGGCAGGCTACCTGGTGGTTATTGTTTCAGGCTTTTCATAATTACCCCAAGGCAGCCTCCCTGCCAATGACCCTTCAAATTACACCCTGACTTCAAATTGCTCCAGTTTCAGGCGAGTTGGTGGCTACACCCTACCAGCTTCCTTTCTCAACACAGACCATTATTGATGACTCTGGGTGAGCACCTCCATCCTCCCCCACACAAGGCCAAGAGGCTGCACACTCATTGTGGTGTGGCCTGGACCCACCCAGGCCTGAGAACAAAGAGACAGCTGTGCTGCGGGAGCAGGGGGTTAGGAAGAGGCTTACTCAGAGGACCACATACAACCTTAGAGCTAAAGGCCTGAGGTGGAGGGAGAGGACTGAAGAGAAAGGTGAGAGCCCTCACCTTGGCCTCTGCTCCACACACCTACAGCTGACTGTATGACTCAGATCTCCAGCAGGGCCCCCTTTGTCATAAACTGCTCGGCAGTCTGGAGTTCTCAGGGCATCAAAGGGCTGTGTCTGATGATAACTACATTTACTTTATTGTTGTTCAATCATTTTAGTCATGCCCATCTGTTCATGACTCCATTTGGGGTTTTCTTAGCAAAGATAATGGAGTGCTTTGCCATTTCCTTCTCCAGCTGACTTTACAGATGAGAAAACTGAGGCAAACAGGGTTAATTGACTTGCCCAAGGTCACACAGCTAGTAAGGCCAAATTTGAACTCAGATCTTCCTGATTCCAGGTCCAGTGCTCTATCAACTGCCCCACCTAGCTGCCATACCACCAGAATTAGACACTGTTTCATCTGTAGAATAGCAGCCACTGACTACAGGACCATTTGAGGAAAGGCCCTTCTGTTCAATCAATCACCAGTCAATAAGCATTTATTAAGCCACATGTATGATAAGCTCTGGGGAAAAAAAAGGGCAAAAAATAAGAAGTCCCTGTCCTCAAGGAGCTTACAATCAAATGGGGGAAGGGGTTCTTTCAAAATTGTCTTTGCGATTTTTTTTCAATGTTAAATTATTCTTCTGGTTCTGCTTACCCTACCCTGTAACCATAATTCCAGAGGCCCACTGATAAAGTGTGGTAAGTTTTAGGAAGTTTCAGAAATGGGATTTGAACTTCAGTCCTCTCATGCAAGAAAACAATGCTCTTTCCGTTGTACCACACTGCTTTTTAAAACATCATTTCCTCAAACATTGATATCATAACATTAGAAGGACCCAGAACCACACACACACACACACACGCACACACACACACACACACACACACACACACACACACACACCCACACCCTAACTCTGGTCTTAAAACCCAGATTGGGTAATATCTGCTGCCTACCCTGCCCACACTAGTACCCACTCACTTTTTATTCTCACAAGTCGAAGTTCAAGCCTTCTTCCCCAGGACTCACCCACAAAACCTTAATGTTCTCTGTACTTGCACAGGTAGACACATCTTCATTCTCTCTCATACCTATCCTGGGTCTAGACTTAGAAGAAGACCTTGGAAAAATTTATCAGCAATCTAGCTATCCATCCATTCATTTATTTAGTAAACCCTTTTAGTTTTAAATATTTATGATTCTATGACATTTATTATCAGTATATGAAGTGTACAAAGATATATAAAGTTGCCCTCAAGAGGCTTACAATCTCCTGGGGCAGAGAAGACATAAATACATACAGTAGACGGTGGTATGATTGTAACTGTTATGCAAAGTGTCATAGGAGTTCAAACAAAACTTATCACTAATTGTCAGGGGAGGGCAACAGTCAAGGATACTTCAAAAAAGGAGTTGACATTTGAGCAGGGCAATGAAGACTGACAGAATTTTGATAAGAGGAAATGAGGAAGGGGAAAGTATTCTTGGCAGAGGCCAAGGCAAACAGAAAGACAAATTATATGTTTAGGAAAGAGAAAGTAGATCATTATTTCTAAAGTGACCTAATGGGAATAATTGAAATGGAAAATCACTTAAAATTCTTTAGGCCAAGTGAAATATAAGTTTAGGAAGATTAATTTAGCAGCAATATGTTGACTACATTAGAGGAAGGAAAGGGATAAATATCCATTAAAGCACCTACTGTGTGCCAAGTACTAAGCTAAGCACTTTACAAATGTTTTACCTTCACAACAACTGGGGGGGGGAGTTGCTATTATTTTACAATTGGAGAAACTGAGGCAGACAGAAGAGACTTGCCCAGGGTCAAACAGCTTGTAAGTGCCTGAAGCTGGATCTGAATTCAGGTCTTCTTAACTCTAAGCCCAGAAACCTGTCCACCGCCTGGTTGCCTCTAAATTAAGGGGAGTAGGGACAATATGGCTAAAGGTATGAGTGCCTAAACAAGGAGAGAAGTAAGGAAAATGGAAAGGAAGGGTTAGATGTAAAAGATTCTGTGAAAGGGTAATTAATAGAACTTGGTGACCAACTAGATGTGGGACGTGAGGAAGAGGAAGGGCCAAGGCCAAGGATGACTCTTAGTTTTATGCCACCAGTGCAAATGGTTTTACCATGGACAGAAATAGGAAAGTTAGGAGAAGGAATAGGTTTAGGATCTGGGAAGAGATGAGAGGTTTTTTGTTGTTTTTTTTTCTCAAAGTTTAAATATGTAATAACTTTCTGGATCCATTTGATACAATTATCCTGTATAGGTACCCTACTAGTCAGCCACAGATGGGAAGTAATTCCAAAAATAATTAGAAGGAACTGATCATTAAAAATATGGGAAAACACGAGGTTGTGTGTTGGTTGGACCAGTAGATTACATGGAATAAAGGCTATTCTGTAGTATAGTGGAAATTTTGCATTATTTTCTTATGTGTAAAATGAAGAATTTGAGCTGCATAGACCCAAATGTCCCTTCTGGCTCCAAAGCTCTGAACCTGGGCTCTTAATAGAAACAACAAACATGCTAGTTAAAAGGAGAGACCACGACCCCATTGGCCAATTCACCTGGTTTGAGGGACCAATCAAAAACCATAGGCCAAAAAAAAAAATCCCTACCTTGAGGTTATGGGCCTTTTTTCAAGGAACAAAAATTTCCAACTAGGCACCAAATGGCCAATAAATCCTGGGGCCAAAAGGCCAGGCAAAGCTGACTGTTCTTAATGGTAGGTTCCATTGCCTCCTCCCTCACCATAGAAGGAAGACAAGACACAAGAAGTCAGAGCTTCAGATGTGAGAGAGGAGAAAGAGACAGATACACTTTTAGGAAGTGAGAAATTGCTTTTTCAGGTTTCAAAACTTCAGGGGATTTTTCAAGATTTTTTTTTCTCTTCTGTTACAGTAAGAAAAGGTACACATGATCTCTTGTGTATTTTTACAACATTGGATTGAAAAGCTTCAACCATGAACCAGCCTTCAATACTGTCTTTACTTTTTTCCTCCATTGCTTCTGTCCTGGCAAAATTAAAGTATGACCATCTACTATTTATAGACGGAATCAATTCGATTCAAGAAGTGATTCAGTTCTACTGTGTGCCAGTCACCGAATGTTACCCTTCCTCACACCCACCTCTTACAATCATTCCTTTCCTTCAAGATTCGTTTCAAATACATCCTCCCTAGATGCGGCATCCAAATAAATATTTTTCCATTGACTTTTGGGCCAGGTCAGCTAACTGGATTTTCCATTCTGACCCAAATAAGCTTTTTATGACAACAGAGGGCAGTTAAAAGAGTGAAGTATAGTCCTCCCATGACTGGCCCAGGTAAAAGTCACAAAACTCCCTCCTGGCCCAAAGCCCTCCTGTCTCTCCAAAACAGAGCACTCCCCTCTCTGCATGATGATCACTCAGTCAATTAATCCACAAACACTTAGTGAGCGCACACTGCCTGCCAGGCACCATGCCAAGCATTGAGCACACACGGACAAAAAGAAGAAATAAACAAGGCCCAGACAGACAACAGCCATTGTGCATACCACACCTTAGGGTTTTGGAAAGACCTGGCACACATTGCTCAACTTAACGCTTTTCTGAAAGGTACTTGCTACAGGTATCGTTTATTATTTGTTGCTTGGGAATGGCTGACTCTTGGAAACCCCATGGACCACAGTTCACCGGGCCCTTATCTCCTCTGCTATCTCCTAAAGTCTGTCCAAGTTCACATGAATGACGCTATCTATCCATCTCATCCTCTGCCATCCCCTTTTCCTTTTGCCTTCAGTCTTTCCCAACATCAAGGTCTTTCCCAATGACTCCCATCTTCTTGTTTTGTGGCCAAAGTATTTAAGCTTCGGCTTCAATATTTGGCCTTCCAGTGAATAGCCTGAATTAATTTATTTAACTATTAACTGATTTGATCTCCTTATTGTCCAAGGGACTCTCAAAAGTCTTCTCCAGTACCACAATTCACAAGCATCTATTCTGCGGCTCATGGTTTTCTTAAACTCTCAACCATACCTTGCTACTGGAAAGACCATAGCTTGGATTATAAGGAACTTTTGTTGTTAGGCTCATTTTAAAGGTAAGGAAATAGCCTGCAAGAGGTCACACTTGATTAAATCATATGTTCAGGAATCCAGATGTGAACCTGGGTCTCTCCTAGCTTGGAATCCAGAGCTCTTCTCACCATTCTGCTGAACAAATCAATTCAGGAAAGTATGAGGGTTTTCAGAACATCATCCATAGATTGTGAGTTGGAAGGGACCTTAGAGGTGGTGAGGTGTCCTGGGTAGAGCGTCCAGAATGTGACTCCAATTTTACCTTCGGTGCTTACCAGCTGGGTGACCCTGGCTAGGTCACTTCACCTTTATCTGCCTCAGCTCCCTTACTCTAAACTGAAGGCGTTAGATATGATGACAGACAGATAAGTTCTCTTTCAACACTAAATCTATAATCCCATAGTCTAGTCCAAGGGTCAGCAACTGCAGCCTGCCAGCTCTTTTTGTATGGTGTATTTAAAAACAAAAACAATTCTTAGCTCATGAGCTGTACAAAAACAACCCACTGGATTTGACCGCTGGACTGTACTTTGCCCCTTCTTGGTCTAGTCTTACCCGCCTTCCCCTCCCCCTTGACTTAGCACAGTGGCCATCTTGAATTTATAGCAATGATAGCTAACGTTTCTTTGGCTCTTACCACATGCCAGACACTGAGCTAAGCACTTGACAATTATTTAATTGGATCCTCATAACAATCCTGGGAGGTAGGTATTAGTATTATTCCCATATTACAGATGAGGAAACTGAGGCAAATAGCAGTTAAGTGACTTGCTCAGGGTCACATAGCTAGTAAGTGTCTGAGGCTGCAATTGAACTCAGGTCTTCTTGCCTCCCAGGGTCAGTGTGCCACGTAAATGCTTATTGACTGTACTTGACTTGAGCTTCAGCCAGGTGGTAGAACTTAGCCCACAGGTGGTAAGCAACAGAGAAAAAAATGAAATCTACTTCTTCTGGCTCCAAACACTAGGTTCTTTCCCCTATAGCATGCAATGCAGGGAATCTGAAAGAAAAAGGACTAGCTCCTATCTTAACATGATTAGATTTGGTCTGCTTTAAATGCTAGAACTTCTCTCTTCAAAAAGACTTTGGACAAAGCACTCAGCACCACAGGAAACTCCAGGACTACAGATTACAAAAAGACATGGCAGATGCACTGGTGGAGGGAGTTTCCACAATGGGAGTTCCTTACAGCAAGTAACTGAAAGTCTGATGTGGGGAAAAGAGACAAAAGCAGGCTTTTTAAGGGAATATAGTCATCGTGGTGGCTATATACAACTAGAAGTACAATATGTACAAATCTGCGTGCTAACTAACTAGCCATGTTACATGAGCCCCCCCCCCCCACTCTCTCTGTCTATCAGTCTCTCTCCCTCTGTCTCTCTCTCTCTGTCTCTCTATCTCTGTCTCTCTCTCCCTCTCCCTTTCTCTCTCTCTCTCTCTCTCTCTCTCTCTCTCTCTCTCTCTCTCTCTCTCTCTCTCTCTCTCTCTCTCTCTCTCTCTCTCTCTCCCCCTCTCTCTCTCTCAGTGTTATTATGCACAGGAGCCCAATATCCAAGAAAGGGGGATGGGGTGAGGGCTAAAGCCAGGAACAACGTTGCCTCATTGGCAAAGAGCAAGGATCCTTTGTTTCAGAGGTGACAGAGAAGGGGCTCTCTTCTCCCATACTTGAGATGTGCTATTTGCTATGTGTTATTATACACAAATGCAACTTTCAGGTCAAGATGAGAAGGCCAGTATGTCCACACATCAAAAATGTCAAGGAAAAAAATATTTTAAAAACCAGAAATCTTTATTTTTTTTTTTTACATTTCCTGATTTGTCAGAGAGTTTGTTACAGATCTTTCCCTTCCAACGCTGGTCCACCCCCTCGCCCTGTATCCATTCCAGGCATTTTCTGGAGCCAACTCAAACCATTTCAGAGAGCTGGTTGTTAAATTCTCCATGTGAGTGTTTATACCTTGGAAATCAGCAACTGCAGCAAATCAAGGCTTGATTTATTGTTTTATTGATTATTATTAAGGAAGTGACAGAGAAAATGCAATAATGTAAATTAAATGCAACAGGGTGTCCTGCATTCATCTTCCCCTCCACCACCATCCCCCCCCACGTCAGTTATTAACCATTTACCAGAGCACTTCACGTTGGTCCTACCCATGCTTCACAGGACAAGGAGAAGGGAAAGGCCTTTCTGTCTGAACTGATATTAAGGAAAGAAGAGTGTCTGACCTGAGGAAGAGGTAGGACAAGTCTAGCAGAGAACCTAGACGCCTTCAAAAGATAAGAGGACCTGCTAGAAGAAATAAGGGTAGTTCTGATGGGAGAGCTCAGGGAAAAAAATCAGGAATTAAATGAAAATTAAGTAGAAGTTTTGTCTCTAGTTCTATAGGAGTTGCTTCCAGTTTTGGTATTCCATAAGACCTTTAAGACAATTAATAAGTATTTATTCAATAATTACAGTCTCTAATTGGGGCAGCTAAGTGATACAGTGGATAGAGAACTTTGATAGAGACTCATCCTGATAGAGACCCATCTTGAATTCAATTCTGATCTTAGATATTTACTAAGCTATATGACCCTGGGTAAGTCATTTAACCCTGTGTGCCTTCGTTTTCTCATCTGTAAAATGAGCTAGAGAAGGAAATGGTGAACCACTCCAGTATCTTTGCCAAGAAAACCCCCAAATGAGGTCACAAAGAGTCAGACATGACAACAACAGCAACCATGCCTGTACTAGGATTTAACACTGGGATTAAACCATCCCTGTCCTCAAGAAGCTTACTTTCTATTGGGTTGTTGGCATCCCACAAGCATATCAAAAAATGATTTGGGTCTGGAAAGGCTATCCCTCAAATACTTGCCTGTTTGTTTTTAGATCCTCCTAAAAAGTAGAATTTGGGTAGTAGATCCCATCTTTGCTATTTTCTGCCTCTGTGGCCTTGGGTAAGTCACCGGATTTCCCTAGGCTTCAATTTCCTAATCTGTAAAATGAGAGGGTTAGACTAGATGACCGCTAAAGTCTTTTTCAGTTTTAAGTTTATGTTTCTATGACCATCTACTTCATTTTTCAAACTTTCCCTGATACTACAGCCAGCTTCCAGTCATCAGAGACTCAAACTTCCCTTTCAATATAAGACAAAGAATGTATTGTGTGTCTGTTAAGGGCTAAGAATTGTGTTTGATGCTACTTGGAAAATTCTCCCCTTATCATTGGATCAAGAAAGAATTATATGTATCCCTAGACAGAAAATAGAAAACAGACACAGAGGAAAGGAATTCAGTGATGGAATAATGATAACCCAAAAGAAAGAGAGAAGCCAAAGCTATTTAATACCTATTTTGCTTCTGTTTTCTCTGCCAAGGAGAAAAATCTTTGGTCTGGAGGAAAGGGAGGAAAGTTGCTAAAGGTTGGCGGCACCTAAGATAAGTAGGGAGGTGGTAAGAGCCAACCAATCTGCCCTTGTGGACCTCAAGTTGCCAGGATCAGATGCCCTACATTCCAGGTGTCCCTCATTCATACCAGCTGCCTTGTGTCATAGACCCATTTTCACCAAAAAAAAAAAAAATCAAGCTGGCCAATGAATGCTAAAATTGGATGATTTTTGCTAAATTGGATCATAGGGAGGTTTTCACTACAGAATCAGGCTGGCCAATGAATGCTAAAATTGGATAAAAAAGCATCATTGGGTGATTTGTAACTCACAAACCAACATGAGACATCCAAGGACAGGCACACAGGAATATGAGGAAAGGAAGACCAGAACTAAGACCTATCCCATAGAAGGGGTAACCAGGCTTTAAGTTTGATGGTCATCAGCCCACAGCAAGGGAAGGAAGAATATTAGCAATTGATCTTCCAATATTACCATGTTTTCAAATATGGGCAGAGAATAGAGACTGAAAACTATAGACCAGTCACCTGAAGTTTGATTCCAGGCAAAATTCTAGCACTTATTATTAAAGGAATGGTTAGTGATCACCTAGAAAGGAGAGCAGTGATCACAAAAAGTCATTAAAGTCCAGTCCAAGGCCAGCCTTGCCTATAGAAGGAATAGAGAGGCTCCTTTGCCTCTAATCTTGCTACCAGTGGGGCTTTTGGTTTTTTTTTCTATTTTTATTGATAAGGTTTTTTTTTCACCTTCATTTCCCAATATATTTCTCCCCTATCCCTAGAAACAAGTCTTCCCTTCTGACAAAGAATTAAAAAAAATGAAAGAGAAGGAAAAGTCAGCCAACCTAACGGTTCAAGCAATATTCTATGCATATAGTCACTCACCTCTGGAGAGAGGAGAGGAAAACTTTTTTTTTCAACTTTCCTTCAAAACTGAGTTTCTTGGTAATTATAATTACATAGCATTTAGATTCTTTTTTTAAAAATCTTGTTATCCGAACTCATCTTTCTAACCTTCCAGCTCGTCTTCCAGAGAGACGAGCTCCAGACTCTCCAGCTATGGACCCCAACTGTAACTGCGCAAATGGTGGCTCTTGCACCTGTGGTGACTCCTGCAAATGCAAATCATGCTCTTGTACCTCTTGTAAGAAAAGCTGCTGCTCCTGCTGCCCAGCAGGATGTGCCAAGTGTGCCCAGGGCTGTGTCTGCAAAGCCCCCCAGAGCGAGAGTTGCAGCTGCTGCCACTGATGCTCCTGCCTCCCTGTGCCTATAGAATAGAGGAATCTGTATATTTTCATGCACCATGAATGTTTTTCTTTTTCCCTCTGAGATATGTAAATGAAAATAAAACT
>CM053581.1:349979032-349996171 GCA_028627135.1 Pseudochirops cupreus
ATAGGGAGATAGAGAGATGATAGAGAGATAGATGATAGATAGATGGATGGATGGATGGTTAGATGGATAGATAGATAGATAGATGGATGGATGGATAGAGAGAGAAAGAGAGAGAGACAGATAGATAGATAGATGGATAGATAGATGGATAGATGGATGGATGGATGGATGGATGGATGGATGGATAAGGTAGACAGACAGACAGATAAATAATGATAACAAACCCATATGTGCAGGGTAAACAATGATGGATTTAGAATCAGAGGCCCCAGGCTCAAATCTTCGCTCTGTCACTCTCTGAGTGACCTAGAACATCATTTTCTCTCTCCAGGCCTCTGTTTCCTTTCCCATAAAATGAAAGTGTTGGAGTAGATGACTTCTGAATCCATGAGTTCAAATCAAGTCTTACCTATTCACATGGTCTTGGACAAGTCACTGGCCTGGTTTCCTTCAGTATCAAATGACTATGTCAGACAAAAGCATTTTTGAGGCTCCATCTAGCTCTATTTTTAAGAATCATCTATGAGCTAAGAAGGACATGTACATACCCTAACGCAGAACAAGTCTGTGAGATAAGCCCTTTGGGTATGACTATCCCCATTTTATAAATGATTAAACCAAGTCTCAGAGAGGCAGTTACTTGCCTGAAGTCACATGGAACCTATTTGCTATAGTAGAAAGAGACCTGAATTTGGAACCAGAAGACCTCAGTTCAACTTCTGGCTTTGGAATTTATATTCTAGGTGACCCACCATATCAGCCTTCTGGGGCTCAGTTTCGTTAGCCATAGAATGAGCAGACCTCTTTGAGATGATATCTAAGGGATCCGGCTCTAAATTCTGTGCTCATGCAGCTAGCAAGTGTCAGAAGAAAGATTCAAATACAAGTCATAGAATCATCAGCTTTGAGATGGAAGGGCCTTAGAGGTCATGTAGTTCAACCTTTCCATTTTATAGTTGAGAAAACTGAGCCCCAGGGGATTTAAATGGCATGACAAATCTCATAGAGGTGGCATGTATATAAGAGGCCCTCTGACTTTGCATATAGGCAACTCGGTGGCACAATATATTGGACCTGAAGTCAGGAAAATCCGCTGAGGAAGATGAGGCAAACAGGGTGACCCTCGTAAGTGTCTGAGGCCATATTCGAACTCAGGAAGATGAGTCTTCTGACCCTATCTGCTGAGCCACCTAGTTGCCCCAAATAGGAAATCTACCTACCTATATTATTTATGGACATAACCTATTATATCATAGGTATTGTATCATAATTTACCTATAATATTTATAGCTTTGTCCTTCATCATCCTTTCCTGCCAAATTCTATCCCTCTTTATAACTTCCTCACTTCCACTGACTAATGTTTCAGTTAGCCAAGCCTATAGTCTCAAAGTCATTCTTGACTGTTCACTGTCTCATCCCATATATACAAGTTGCCGACTTTTGTCATTACCCTAAGTTACTCTCATTAACTCTTGTCTTGACTATTCTAATAGCCTCTGAACTTTTCTCCTTGCTTCAACTCTCCTCAGGATGATCCATCCTCCGTGGATTCCAAAGTGGTATTCCTGAAGTAGGTCTTTCCAGGTGACTTCCATTCCAATTGAAGATCTCACCAACTCCCATGGATTCAATTTGTATTTTATTTTTTTTTTGGAACAAATTTAGTTAGCATAGATTTATTTTAAAAGACTTTGTGAAAGTACCATTTTATGTTAACCAGAAGTGACTGATCAAATTCATTTTTGACATCTTCATATACTTTTGTGTAATTATTACTATATGCTACATTTTAGATTGAATACACTGTTCCACATTATAATATTTTTCCTTGTTTTTTTTCCTGATAGCCTTTTGTTGTTTTTTTAACTTTTATTTATTTTAGTTTACATCATTCACTTCCACAAGATCTTGAGTTACAAATTTTCTCCCCATCTTTCCCCTGCCCATCACCCCAAAACAGCCATCCCACTGTATAACCCCTCCCCCAATCTGCTCTCTCCTATGTCCTCCCCCTCACCCCTCTGACTTTCTGGTAGGGCAGGATGGATCTCCCTACCACAGTGCCTGTGTATCTTAAGTTCCAGTATTATATATATATATATATACATATATATTTTTAACATTTGATTATAGAACTTTAAATTCTAGATTCTTTCTCTTCCTCCCTCATCACCCACCCTCACTGGAAGGACAAACAATTAAATACAGGCTGAATATGTGTCATTACGCAGAACTTCTCCACAGTGGATATATTGTGAGAGACTGATTATGTGTCCCTTCTTCCTCTCCCCCCCCATTCCACTCTCTACTCTGTCCCTCTACACAATTTGTATTTTCTATAATGTTGGTGCTAAAATCTACTTATCCTGCCCACCTCTTTGCTGTTCCAGTCTCATATCTACAACTGCCTGTTTGCCATTTGCAGCTGAATGTCCTACAAACATCTTCAACTCAACATGGCCAAAACTGATTATTATATTCCCTCTACCTCTTCCAGATCTCCCTGTTTACTATGGAGGTCACTACCATTTCCCTACGCACCCAGACTCAACTCATTCTCTCTCACCCCTATAGTCAATCAGTTACCAAGTTCTATCATTTCTTCCCTCATAATATGACTCATATATGCCCTGTTCTCTTCTCTGATACTGCCACCTCCCTTGTGCAGACCCTCATGGTTTTACACCTAGACTATTGCAATAACTACTGGAAAGTCTGTCTGACACAACTCTCCCCACTTCTACCCATCTTCCAATCAGCTATTAAATTGATCTTCCAAAAGCATATCATCCCCTTGTTCAATAAACTCCATTGGTTCCCTATCATTTCCAAGTTCAAATATAAAATGTTTGGTTTGGCATTCAAAATTCTTCAAAACCACTCATAACTAGGCACTGTGGAGTGCTTAGAGCTTGGTAAAACATCAAAGATTCCAGGGTCATCCACTACATCTTGGGCCATTGCCAGTCCTTTTGAATTTTGTCCTGTCACTGGACTTCCATGACTCTGGAAGAGAGAGTGAGGCTAATGATGTGGTGCAACTCTGCCACACTCAAATCCAATTCACACATGAGTCAACATATCCCCTATGATGTCATTAATCCTCTTCAAAAATAGAGAACAAACAAGAATACTTTCCTGACTTCCTTGCTGTTCCTCAGACGAGATACACCATCTCCCAACTCTGGACTTTTCCACTGGTTGTCTCACAGACCTGGAATGTTCTCCATCCTTGTCTCTGGCTCCCGGATTCCCACCTTCTATGGGAAGCCTTTCCCAATCCGCCTTTGTTCTATTACCCTCCCTCTCTTGATCACTTCCAATTTATCCCGAATATAGCTTGTTTGCACCTGGTTATCTGCATGTTGTCTTCCCTAACAGACTGTGAGCTCCTTGAGGAAAGGGACGATTCTTTACATTACTTCACATCCCCAGGGTTTAGCACAATGCCTGATAAATAGCAGGTCCTGGATAAATGTTTAATGACTGTCTCAATCAATGCCAATGGCCCCTAATTTCTTGGAGAAAACAATACAAACTTTTCTGTTGTGTATTTTAAGTCCTTTGCAAAATGACTCCAGCCTGCTTTCACAGCCTTACCATGCCTCTTCATATACTCTGTGGTCCAGATGTTTGTCACATGCAACATTCTCTCTCTCATTTCCCACCTCCATGTCTTTTCACAGGCTGCTGCCTATGCCTGGAATGCACTCCCTCCTCACCTCTGCCTCAGACTTCTTAGCTTCAGGCAAAACTGAGATGAAGTACATCTTACAGAGTTTTTTCCTGACCTCCCCAGATGCTAACCCTACCTCCCATTATCTTGTATTTACCTTGTGTGTATTGGATTGTAAATACTTATGTGTGTTCATGATGTTTCTCCTAGTGGAATATCAGCTCGGGAAGGGCAGAAACTGTTCCATTTTTGTCTCTATAGCTGGAATACATAATGAAATTCCTGACACACATTAGGCACTTAAAACACCTTTATCGGCTGATTAATTGATTGGTTGAAGATCCAGGTTCAAGTCTCATTTTTACTTCCTGGGTCAACATAAACAAATTTCAAAAGCTTTCTAGGCCTCAGTTTCCTTCTATGTAGAAGAGAGGTGAAATAATATCTCACACCTATCTCACAGGGTCACTCCTCTGAGAATCAGAGGAGACCACATACATATGTAAACTTGAATAAACCATACAATGCTATATAATTGTCAGTTATCACGATGGAAGAAAGTAAGTTCAGTCTTGAAAAGCTTCAGATCCTACATAAGCTGGGTCAGAAACAAGCCAGTAACAGAAATCTCTGTCCTCTGTTCATTCAAGGACTCTCTCCTCTAGGAAGAAAAACTCCTGTGTCTGGCATGGAAGACCTCTCGCAATCTGTCTCCCAACGTTGCCTTCCCAGGCTGTTTATGCTTCACTCTCCTTTACGTGCTCTACCTTTCAGCCAAACTGGCCACCTCACTTTTCTCTGCATGTTAACGGCTGATCTCTTATCGCCGTGACTTAGCACCAGCTGTCCCTGAGTTGGGGGTACACTCCCTCCACATCTCTGCTTCTCAGAATCTCTAGTCCTTTACAGTTCAATTCTTCCTCCTATGCGAGGTCTACTTCTATGGTTGCTGTCCCAGAAATTATGACAGAGATGAATGGGAGGAAGGGAGGAATGGGAGAAGGGGGAACGGGGAACAGAGAGAGGAAGGGAGGAATGGTGGAAGGAAGAGAGGGAGGAAAGGAGAGAGTAAGGGAAAGAGGAAGGAAGGGAAGGAGGGAGGGGGCAAGGAAGGAAGGAAGGAAGGATAGATGAATGGACGGATGGATGGATAGATGGATGGAGGGATGGATGGATATAGGAAAGAAGGGAAGGAGGAGGGGAGGAGGGAATGCCTTTCAATGCCTTATTTCCTAGCTACACATTTGCATATTGACCAACAGGAGAACAAGCAAACTAATCACAACTTTGAACTCCAGAACTGTTTCGTGATCATTAGACAAATCTACATTGTCCGATTATGGCTTAGCCACCAGAGATGGGGATTTGATAGGGTTCTGATTAATCACTATAAGCTAGGGTAAGACATTTCACTGAGAGAAGGAAGGAAGGAAGGAGGGAAGGAGGTAGAGAGAAGGAAAGATGGGCAAAGAGAGGGGAAAAGATTGCTTATCTGTGTGTATATTTTTTCCTTGTCAATGAATTTAACTCTATGAATGCGAAAATTATTTCATTTTGCATGGCACCAAATCACTACTTATTGGATGAATGAATTCTTGCTGAAAGAAATAGGAAAATCTGCCACATCCTAAAAGAACCTTCCTGAAAGGTAATGAACAACTATCAGTATTTTAGAATCTTCCATACACATCTTTTTTTTTCTAAAATTAAGCCTTCCATTAGAAAAAAATTAATATTCCTCAATAAAAACAACAAAGTGTACTTAGTGAAGTGGAAAGATGACTGCATTTAGAATAAGAGAATCTGGATTGGAGTGCCAATTGTTTCACCTATTAATTTTGTGACCTTGAGGGAGTCATTGAACCTCTATGGGAGTCAGTTTCTTTATCTGTCAAATGAGTTATAATAGATTATCTATAATATTCCCTCCATCTCTAGATCCATGGTCTTATTTACATTTAAATTGATAAATATCAAGTCGTAAATAAACATAACACTTTTTATTCATTCCTTCTAAATTTCCATCAATTTTCTTTGTCCAACCTTTCTTATTTAGTTTCCTTCATATGGTTGTAGCTCATGTATAATCCTCTTCTGATTCTGGGTTTTGGGGTTGTGGTTGGGGGGCAGGATTTGTCTTGTATTATTTAATAAAAACACTTTCACATTTCTTTCCGTAAGGGTATGCCCTTTTTAGGCTGACAGTTTTGTCGTTGGAAAAGTGAAAAGACGAAGACAAACATGAGACTTGTGTGCAAAAACACCTAAAATAGGGACAATGCACTTATGGGGGTGGGGGAGGAACTGGTTCAATGCCTTATTTCCTAGCTGCACATTTGCATATTAACCAACAAGAGAACATGGCAGCTAACTACAACTTTGAACCCCAGAACCGTTTCATCATTATTAGACAAATCGGCATTGCCTGATTGTGGCTTAGCCACCAGAGATGGAGATTTTATAATGTTCTGGTTAATCACTATAAGCCAGAGTGAATCATTTCACTGAAAGGACCTAGCTCTGAGCCAAGGAGGCTGATCTATGAAAAAAACATCATAAATTAGTGGAAAGGAACTATACCTTTTTGTACTACCCCCTAAAGACTGAAAGAATTTCTTGGTGAAAGAGAGACTCTATTTTGCCACCTGGCACCCAGGAGGTAGAAATCCCTCTAAGACTGGCCAAGCAAGTGGTACTAGAGAACCCTCCAGAAATCCTAGGCGAAAGGACTCTGCCTTTTCTAAAGTAGCAAAGCTAATTGATCGACAGAGAGTGCCATTTTAGCAGTGGATTGGTCCAACCTAGTAGAGAATTCTCTTGGCCAAGCAGAGCAATAATCCAGCCCAACAGAGGGACAGACAAGCTCAGTCAAGGATCAACTTTGTAGAAAAACAGTCTAGTCCAACCATGATGCTGACCGGTTTTACACAAGAGCAATTTAACACAAATATGGAGCTTTCCAGCTTAGCACTGAATGCATCCATTCAGTCTCCAAGAAAGAAAAAGGACATTGAAACCCATTGAAACAGTTACAGAAAAATTAAAAGATGTTCTGGCCATAGATCTCCTTCATATATTAGTTACTACCATAGAATTTTTTGAACTACCACAGGGAGTTTGTGTCCAATCTCCAACATAGAAAATGTATTTTATTGGGACAATGAATCCCAGGTCATTACTGTTCTTGCTTTGCCTTCTGAGTCAATGCTGTTCACTTAATGTGAATGTCATTAAAAATTCACTGAGTTGTAGAAATACAAACACACTAATATATTCTTAGTGGAATTATGAAATGGTATAATTATTTTTGGAAAAAATGGAATTATGCAAATGAAATGATTAAAATGTTCATACCCTTTGAACCAGAAATTCCATTCCTAGGCTAATAACCCCAAGGATGTCATCAATAAGAAGTCCCCATATACTTCAAAATATTTTCAGCATCATTTTTTGTGATAGCTAAGACTTAGAAAAAAAGTAGATGTCTATCAGTTGGTGAGTGACTAAACAAATTCTGGTATTTTAGTGTGATGGAATACTACTGAACTTTAAGAAATGATGTGTGTGATGGATTCAGAGAAACATGGAAAGATACATGAACTGATACAGAGTGAAGTAAGCAGAGTCAAGAAAACAATATATATGGTTACAACAATGATACACTGAAACATGAAAAGTAAATGTAATAAAATTACGAAAATCAAGCAGGGCTCAAATGAAGAGCAACAAGACATCACCAATTTACTCCTCCGTGGAGGCGGAAGATCTATAGGTGTTACACATTGTTTCCAGGCTTTTTCAATGTTTCATTCTGTTGTGTAGACTTTTTTTCTGTCTAAAAAACTGGTACTTGCCATATAAGATGCCTCTTGGGAAAGGGGAAGGATACCTGAGATAACTATGGTAATGCAAGGAATGGAAAATTTCCATAAAAACTTTTTTTAAAGCTAGTTCATAGAGTCCCCTTCCTGATTTAGTAATAGAATGTACTCTAGTAGGGTCTCAGGAATTACAGTAGTCAGAATTTGCTCCCTCTCTACCTTATCTCTAAAATCCTGAGCAGTGTTTCCCTTCTGGGGACCCAGATTAATGACATGGGCACAGTTTGAGGGAGTCAGTGAATATGAGGATGAAGGGGAGAACCCACACTTCATTCACACCTGATATTTGTCAGTCTTAATTGTTTTATAATATTCTATTACAATCATATCACTTAAATTATTTAATAATTAATTACTTAATAATTCCTTTATGTTTGGACATTTAGCATCTAGACCTAGAGTTGGAAGAGACCTTGGAGGCTGGCTGGTCCAACCCATTCATTTTACAGGTGAGGAAACTGAGGCCCAAGGAGACTAAGGGACTTGTCCCAGGTCTCATAGGTAGAAAGTATGCAAGGAAAATGTGAACTCAGATCTTTTGACTGTAGAACCAGAGCTGTTTCCATCACAGTGCATTTTGTTTGTCATGCAATTGGTTGTTTTTGGTTTTGTCATTATATATAATATAGCTATGAACAATTTGGACAAATTGTTCTTTGTTCTGTTGTTATTTTTGACAACACTATCTGGGTATGTGCCCGGCAATAGAATTATTGGGCCACAGTGCATAATTATTTTTTGAAGTCTTGTTGTGTATTGCCAGGATGATCTCTATAAATATTCTCCAAGTCGCCCTTGTTTTGGAAATAGCAAACATCCAAATGAATACATCTTGCCTGCAGTACAATGAGACTGGACTTGAGCGTTTGCCTTCTGCAGCTAGTTCCGATTCCTGTTGGCATGTGCCAGTCACCCAGGATACTGGAGAGTTTGGGTTTGCTGTGTTGCAATCCCAGCACCTTCTGTATACATACGTGTACATTGAGAAACACATCAGGAAATGGCTAGCCACACTTGGAAGAGTGCCACAGATCTCATGATTATAAAGAAAGGCAGTGGGGAAAAAAGCTAGCAGCATGGTGAACAACTAAGTCTCTGCTACGAGTTGTACTTGAATCCCATTTCCAAATCAGTTTGCTTCTTTTCACAATGGAAAGGTATAAAGAAAATCTTCTACTAAGATCATATATTATGATTACTGACATGGAAGAAGGCTGGAACAAAGATGATAACATGACATACTAATATATTTTTTAATTTACAAAGATGGTCTATGAAGTAGACACATGAATACAGAGAATGAATGTTATGCGTACATATGCATATAAAATGTACATGTTCATTATACACAATATACATTATATGCATATAGTATACATAGTATAGAAAACTGTCCTTGGACCAGGAATATTTGGATTCAAGGCCCACCTCCGATGGGTAAAGGCTGTTTGGGCAAATCACTTCACCTCTCAAAGCTTCAGACAACTATCAATTTAAGTTGTCAAGAAGGAGCTGACCTGTACTGATAAATGGAGTCTTCCCTTTTTAGGAGTTCCTTTTATCAAGGAAATCACAGATCTGGAAAGGAGGAAGGGAGAGAGAAGGGAGAGAGAAGGCGTGAGGGGAGGAGGAAGGAAGGAAGGAAGGAAGGAAGGAAGGAAGGAAGGAAGGAAGGAAGGAAGGAAGAAAGGAAGGAAGAAAGAAAGGCAGGAAGGAAGAAAGGAAGGAAGGAAAAAAGGAAGAAAGGAAGGAAGGAAATAGTGAGGGAGAGAGGGAGGAAGGCAGGAAGGGAAGAGAGAAGGGAGGGAAGGAAGAAGGGAGGTAGAGAGGGAGGAAAGGACGGGAGTGAGGAGGGAGAAAGGGAAAGAGGGAAGAAAGAAGAAAGGGAGGGAGAAAGGAAAGGAAGGAGGTAGAGAAGGGAAGAAGGGAAGGAGGGAGTAGGGGAGGAAGAGAGGGAGGAAGGAGTGGAAGAATATAGGGAGAAAGGAAAGGAAGAAGGGAGGAAGGAAGGAAAGAAGGAAGAGAAGGAGGGAGGGAGGAAATACAAACCATGTCATGAGAGCAACAGAGTTGAGGATGAAACAAGAGATTGAGAAGTATGGGTGAGGATTGTATTCTCAATTCTTTCTCTGAGTTTTTATCTTCTCACCTAGGAGTAATAATTTAAGTCTGCTGTAAAGGAGAAATGTTGCCCTATACCATTCTCTTAACCAACCCTCCTGCCATTATCCAATAATTTTGAATGTCCCATGAGAACATGTTAATAATTATCTGTGAAATACTTCAAACTTGGAAAGAGGTACTTTATAAATAGGATGATGATTTATAGTGTCTTGAAGTATATTTGAGTAATGCTTCTCTTTTCTTGTGCCTTGGAAAGTAGAGCATTACTGCTATAATTAGAGTAGAAGGAAGAACTTTTAAATTTCATTTAATATATAAATGATCTTTTTTATTATGACCTTTAGAAGCATCAATATTTGCATATAAGAACATAGAAATCTTTACTTATGAAAACATGGATCTCTTCAAAACCATCCTACTTATTTCTGTCTCCTTCTGAACATTTTTCTTCTCTCATCTGTGAATTTTTAAATGTTTTATTGTCTCTCTTTGGTCTTTTTTTTTTGCATCATTATCACTACTCCCCACATCAGCCCTCACAGCCCTGTAAAAAATAGAAGCCCGTCTCCTGTGACAAATATAGTTAAGCAAAACTAATTCAGAGTCAGTCATGTCTGAAAATGTATATCTCACTCTGGATGTACAATCCACCAAGCACCTCTGTGCTGGGAGAGGGAAGGATGCTTCATCAGCCATCTTCTTGAGTTGGGACTGGTCTCTGCAGTAATCAGATTTCTTAAGTTTTTCAAAATGGTTTTCCTTTACAATACTATAGCCATGTTAGAAATTGTTTGCCTAGTTCTTTGCCAACCTGAGGAGTGTGGATTAAAATTTGATTTGCTTGAAGAAGAAAAAGTTTCTTAAGCACAAAATCCCCAGAAGTCTTAGCAACAAGTGGTAAAATCATTATTTGCATAGCTATCCATGAAATGACTAAACATATCAAATTACCATCAGTCCTCCTGGTTCCAACAGTGAAGGTGGCAAGGGGATGAAAGGGGGTAAGGAAGTCAAAGATGTATAGAATCATGCAATGCTCATATTACCTACAGTTATCAACTGTATTATTTAACCATCAATTAACTAATATTAATAACTAGCATTTACATAGTATTTACTATGTTCCAGGCACTGCGCCAAACATTTTATGATTATTATGTCCTTTGATCCTCACAACAAGCCTGGGAGGTAGGTGCTATTGTTCTTCCCATTTCACAGATGAAGAAACTAAGGTAACTGAACAGAGATCAAGTGACTTGTACATAGTCACATAGTTAGCATCTGAGGCCCAATTTGAACTCAGGTCTTCCCAACTCCAAGTCCAATACTCTACCCACTGTTGTTCAGTCTTTTAGTTGTGTCTGACTCTTCATGACCCCATGGGCCAAAGAATGGTAGGGCCTTCTAGCCTCCACTATCTCTCATAGTCTGTTCAAGGTCAAGTTCATCATTTCCATGCTGTCTATCCATCTCATCCTCTGCCATCCCCTTCTCCTTTTCCTTCAATCTTTCCCAACCTTGGGGTCTTTTCCAATGATTTCTATCTTCTTACGTGATCAAAGCATTTATGCTTCAGCTTAATTTGACCCACAGTGCCACCTCGCTATTCAACTATCAATTATTTAACTCTGCCTACTCTAAAAGACATTTTTCCCATTGACCCAATAAATTCACACTAGGAATTGAACCAATTCAGTCCAATATCCCTCCTACCAATCTTTCTTATTCGTTTCCAAGCATTTAGCAGAGAATGGTCTGTAAATGAATGGAGGTAAGTAAGTGTTGTGGGGAGGAAGCAATTTGACAGTGAACTTGCCCTGTAGGTGAACGTTGCCTTGGTGACTTCTCTCCCCTCACTTACTGACATGGATGACTTGGAAAGATTGAGAGTTTTAGGCTGGGGCAATCCACCCTGCTCAAGTCGATTGGGTCAAAGTAATGACAAAAGATCAAAACAAAATCCTATGTATAATTAACGTATTCAGGTGAGATCTATCAGAGGATATGGCACAATTGACTGGGTCCTAAGATGATTGAGAAGAGTAATAAAACATTACCATTTCAGATGTGCCCCGCCAAGTTTATGGTGATTCTTCAGGTCACATCAACTTCTTTGTCTACAGAGGGCAAGAGCAATGAAATGAAGATAGCCATGACTTTCTGGAGCATAATCTTGAGTAGCAATGCATCTTCAGCAGGATGCTGTTATATCTAGTTATGCTTAGAGTGTAAGGTCCTTGAGGGAAGGAGCTATCTTTTTTCTCTTTTTTTTTTGTAATCCCAAATACTTATCACAGTATCAAACATATAGCAGGTGCTTAATCAATGCTTTGGGATTGACTGACTTGCTTGTCCTCATTCCAAAGCCAGTTTACTTCCTACTACAGTAAAAAAAAAAAAAAAAGACTCTGAATCCAACAGAGGAAAAGGTTCATTTCAGATAGAACTTGCCAGCAGCTGTTGATCTGGCCTGATCACTGAGTGGCCAGGGTACAACTCTTGGAAGGTTTTGGGGTTTTTTGATCTCATAGTTGGTCTTTTGGACAACTTAGAGTTGGCACACCTTCAACACCCTCAATGGACTTAGAAACCTGAGAGACTTGTATTGGACAGTTTCTCATAATTAACACAAGGATTACACCCATAAGTAACCCTGGGAGGCAACTGCCATCTCAGGGAGGGCAGTCTGCCCAGTAAAGGTGTTGGCAATTACCCCGGGAATGACCTTGAAATAACCTACCATTATCCTGACGGGAAAAAGTAGGAAGAGGGACTAAGCCCAGCAGGTAGGGCTTCTTGAAAAAGAAAAAACACTTAAACTTTTAATAGACTAGCCCAAATGTTACAAACAGTTTTAGTCTACTTCAAAGAAGCCTATTAACTCTTAATGAGCAAGAAGAAAGGGTTATAATATTATATAATACAAATGTCCTACTTAGGGAAGGAATTCACCTGAAAGAGAATGACACTGTCAGCTTCATCATATGGTAAATAATAAATGGTACCAATCCCTCCTTGGACTTGGCCCATCACTTTAGTAGATTGAAATCTGTACCTCGAATTTATGAGGTGGCCTGTAGCATTCACTCCAATAAAAAGCCACCTATAACACAGACTCGATGTGAGTCCAGGATGAGATCAAGTTGGTAAAGTGGTTTGCAAACTGCAGTCATTGCCATTATTAGTGGTACTTCTCTGAAAGGTGATGCTTAGGAGAAGTCAGCTTTCTGACTCCACCAAGCTGGAGGACTACTAGGCCACATCTCTAACAGGACAGTGGTCTGAGACTCTGTCTTTGTCATCAGACTTGGGCCATGCATGAGAGGCCCAATGTTGACAAAATGGTTCTTACCTGGCAGAACCCATTAATGTGTATAAGGAGTAGAATCAAGTCTGCTGGAATGATTTGGGCAGGCCAGATGTGATTACAGCTTTCAGTACCCCTTGATTCCCAATTTTAGACCATGCTGTATACAGGTTATCCTAGAAATCTTTGTTGTTCATTTGTGGCCCCATTTGGGGTTTTCTTGGCAGTTTCTAGAGTGGTCTGCCATTTCCTTCTCCAGCTTCTTTTAGAGATGAGGAAACTGAGGCAAACAGGGTGAAGTGACTTGCCCAGGGTCACACAGTTAGCAAGTGTCTGAAGCCAGATCTGAACTCAGGTAGATGAGTCTTCCTCACTCCAGGCCCAGGGCTCTATCCACTGCAGTGCTACCTAACTGTCCCAGAAGTCTTAGTGCTATTTTAAGTTTTAATAGCTTCAAAATGCATTCAGATTTTTGGACACCTTGTAATTGTTCCCCTGCCTGTTGAAACAGAGTAATCATCTAGTTTCTGTCACCTCTTGAGTCTTCTGCATGCCCACATCTGTTGGGGCATCAGGGATGAACCCCACAAAATAACCAACCAGTAACAATACTTCATATTTAATGAAAACTTGAAGGTTTTTCATATATTATCTCTTTTGATCCTTAAGATAATGCTAGAAAGTGCTATTGTTATTCTCTATTTAAAGGTGAGGGAACTGTGGTTTAGAAAATCTTAAGCAACTTTATCACAGTCAAAGAGCAGTAATTATCTAAGGCACAATTTGAATTCAGAGGCTCCTGATGCTAAGTCCAGAATTCTCTCCACCATGCCCTACTGCCTGTCACTATCCCAGTCTGTCTCTTCAAATGTCACCTTGCCTTTCCATATAGCTTTTCTCTAAACAAAATAAAATTAATAGGAATCATCCACATATATTTTTGGTCATTTGGACTTGTCATTTCATCAGTGTGGGTCTTTTTTAATGAAGAAACCATCTACTGATGTAAAAAGGCAACTTTTCTGTCATTTAGTCTTAGAAAATTGCCTGGAAACATGAAAAGGTTAGATGACTCACTCAGAGGCACACGCAACCAGAGAGTCGTGGAGACAGAGCTTGAGCCCAGGTCATCCTGACTCTGAGACTGGCCTTTTCTCTGGGTACAGCATGGAACTGGTGACCTATGAGGTGGCTCCCAACTAGATAAGGACAGGGACTGAAGCCATAATTTCACTGATGTAGGGAAGTGCCATGTCAGGAAACTTCAGAATCTTAGAAAGTTGCGCAGAACACCAACAAATTAAGTGACTTGCCCGGGGTCAAAAACTCAATTGATGTTAGAGGTGAGCCCTGAATTCAGGGCTTCCTGGCTCTGTGGCCAGCTTGCTTTTCACTACTTTGAGAAATTGATTTCAATTGAACCTATGAAAAGATCACAGGAGGGGATTCTAAAAGAAACAAACAAACAGATGGAACTGAGAAGACATGAGCAATTTCTGATACACTAAAGGAATCATCTTTTTATGTTCATCCATGGACTTGGTAGGGGAATATCACAACTTCCCTTGAATGCCAAGTCTTCTCTGTATTTGTGTCCTGTTTTTCTGTCTCCGAAAATATATAGATTCATTCATGGTGGGGCAAAAGGGCTCATTCCACGGTGTTTCAATTCTATTCCTTCAACTATGTTTCTCCCATTTCTCTATATACTTTGACCCTGATTCCTTTGTTCAACATATACCACAAGTTAGGTTAATTACACACACACACACACACACAAACACACACACACACACACACACACACACACACACACACCAGATAGACCAAAATATGTATTGCAGTACTTTTTATGGTAGAAAAGAAATGGAAACAAAGTAAAAGTCTATCAATTGGGGATTCATGTGCTACAAGTCATAAATGTAAAAGAATTATCTTTTTGCTGTAAGATGTAATGAATATGATGGATACAAAAAGGCATGGTAAGAAGCATATGGACTGATGCAAAGTGAAGCAAGCAGAACCAGGAAAATATGAACAATAATTACAATAATGTAAACAGAATGACCGCCACAAAATAGTTCAAATTGAATGTTGTGAAATTACAATGGCCAAGCTTGGCATCTTCTTTGCAGAAGTGGAGGACTGTGGGCATGGGACATTGAAGATATCAGACTTTTTTATGTACCAGTTCAGCTGAACATGTTTTGTTTTGTTTTGTTTCATTTTTCTTTTTTATTCTTCATTGTAAAGAATGGCTTTCTGGAAGAGAGAGAGGGCAGGGATGAATTAAGAAATGAAAGCTATGTGAAAACAAAAGCTACCAATAAATTTTTATTTAAGAAAACCACAAGGCTGCTTTCTTAGCTCTTAAAATCCTTACAATAATAACTTTGAGTGCTTTCACTTATCTCCCTTTTCAAATTACTTTGCATTGGCTTATTTGGGTGTCTCTTGTGTCCCCAGTAGAATGCAAGGTTCTTGAGGGCAGAGGCTGTTAGTTTGGCCTTTGTATTCCTGAAGCCAGGAAGCCAGCACAAGGCCATGCAGGGCCAGCTGAGGGTGGCCATTGTGCTACCTTATGGCTTTAGTTATTGAGAGGTTAAAATAGCTTACCCAGGGTCACACAGCCAGTATTTGCTACAGGGAGGACTTTAAAACCATGTATTCCTGATTCCAAGACCAAAGGAGAGAAGTAGCAAGGAAAGAGGAGGAAGGAAAAAGATTGAGTTCAACAGAGAAGAAGCTAATTGGCAAATCTATGAAAGATAGAAGGCCAAACATGGTGACCTGTTAAAAATCATAACTTAGATACTGAATCATAAATTCAGTATCTAAGTTATAATTCAGATAATGTGTCAGGCAAAAGACATAACAAGAATATGGTGATCTGTTTGCAGTCATTTTGACCAGGTGTAGCACCAATGCAATATCTACAGCACCCATGATCGTGATAAAGACTGTGACTATAAGTATCACATAAGTATTGCAAAATATATCAAACTCTCCAGATAGAGGATAGAACTGAAGCATTTATTTAGACACCAGAAAACTGAATCCCAAAACCAGTAAGCCAATTCCATCAAAGTACCAGAGATACTCAGAAGCCCTAATAACACTGAGAGCCACAGCATCCTTCAGCCTTCCCACAAACCAATACAAGATCAATAACTACTCACAAACTTCTCTCTCCCCTTACCTGAGTATCCTCTCTCCCCCACCATCTCACTAGCTCTGACCGGCTTCCTTCGGGCTCTTCTCCCCTTCAGCAAACTCCTCCCACCACAGGCTCCATGGGACTACATTCAGCCTATTAGGGGGCAGAGTTTACTTTCAAAGCTGGGGAGCTCTTCAAACTCCCCCCTAGGTCTATTAAGGGGCAGGGAAGATCTTCAAATTCCCATTCTCATTACACCAGTGTACAATCTTGTGTTTAAACTTTTACCCAATAATATCAGGTAAAAGCTCAAGCTTAGAAATGAGCTCATTACTAAGCAGAAAACCCAAAATAACCACCTATCACTAGTGATGTACTCTCTAGCTCCCTTTCCCTTTGTCTGTTTTCTATAATTACCACACGGATTTAGAGGGTTCTTTTGAGGGGATTCACCATTGGTCTGGCTGCCACCCCAAACCACTGATTATCTGAACTCCTGGCAGGGATCCATCATACTGGCCCCCAATTTAAGTAATCTAATTGATTAAACTACTCCCTCTAAAATCCATCTGGAGCTCCTCAACCTCTTCCTTTTGAATCAAAACTTACCCCACAATTATGGGGGAGGTATAGGGTTCCCCAGCAAGGAAAATTCTGGACCTTACAATTATCTTCCCCTTTTAGATTGTAAGCTCCTTGAAAGAAGGGACTGTCTTTCTTTTTCTGGTTTGTGATATTCATTCTTATAAATACAATACCCAAATCATATTTGTTATTTTATTTGTAACCCAGATCTTAGCAAATTGCCTGGCATACAGTAGGCACTTAATAAGTGTTTATTAAATTGAATTGAACTGAAGCTCCAAATCCTCTAGCTGGGCTACCTCAAGGGTCAAATTCCTTTTTTTTTTTAATTTTTTTTATTTACTCATTTACTTTTAATTTACAAGATTCAGTTCCACAATCACTTGAGTTTCAGATTTTCTCCCCTC
>CM053581.1:349996671-350049753 GCA_028627135.1 Pseudochirops cupreus
GTACAGGTTTTGCCTGGTTCTGCTCTTCTCACTCAGCATCAGTCCATATAAGCCTCTCCTGGTAATTATGAAGTCCATCTCCTTCCCATTTCTTATAGCACAATAGTATTCCATTACATTCATATACTATAGCTTGTTCAGCCATTCCCCAATTGATGGGCATAAGGGTCAAATTTCAATGACAGGATATACTGATACCCGGATCAGGAGGAAACCAGCATAGGGAAAACAGAAGGGAAGAAACTTGGTAGCAGGAAGCTCATTAATGGCAATTTAAGGAGACCAGGCAGGATTACAGTCCAACCAGCACCACCAACTTAGATTAGCAAGGCCACTGATACTCTGTCTTTGCTGCCACTGCTGCCTTTGGGTTTATGCAAAGGGCACCACTAACTGACTCAAGGGGAGTAGAGGCGTCTCATTTTGCAACTGCAAAATGGTAGGTAGCTGATAGTAGAATGAGGCAGGAGGTTGTTTTGTTCTGTTTTTCAAGTTAAGAAATCAGGAGAATAGGCAATTCTTAGCATTGTTTGTACCCTTCCTCCAAAAAATTGGTCTGGGCAATGGAAAGTTCCAGAATGTCTCTGACCCCAAAACATTCTATTCTATCTCTTTTTCCACCTCCTTGTTCTTCTGGTTGATGCTTTTAGGAACTGAAATCTTCCCCTACTTTGGTTTTCCCAAAGCAATATTTTTAGCAAGGGAACATTGGTCAAATCAAGTTTCCCGGGGTAGCTATTCTTTGTCGTCTGATAATAGTACAGGATGAAAATGTTCCCAGAAGTTAACACCATTTTTCATCAGCATCATTCAATATTTAACTAGTCCTGAAAATGTGCTCGGTCTGCCAAATCCAAAAGTATAGAACACTGCCCTCGATGTATTCAAAGAGACGATCAGAAAGATAAAATGCCAACTGGTCTCCTTCATTTTCTAGTTTTTCATTCTCTTAATAAAAGGAAAGAAAATAAGATTTAAGGGGATGCTAGAAAGTAGATAATTCCTGCCTGTGTACTGATGATGTATTTAGTTAGCAAGTGACATTCCTAAGGCTGTGGATTTCTTTTCCTGATTGTTGGGATTCCGAATTCCTTTGCATTTGCCCTCAGCCACCTCTAAGACCTGGACTTAACATAGGTCATGCTGAGATCTCTGGAAGGTACAGCCCTCAGTGGGGAAGCTTGTTTATTCAAATTTAGATTCTTCATAAACCTGATGTATTTTGTGCCCTGAGACAGCCTGTACCCCCGAGAATGAATCTGTTTCTGAATGCACATTTCTCCCAATTGCCTGTTTCTCACTCCTCTCAGAGCCATGGACCTAGTCCAGACCCTCATCCTCTTTATCTTGGGCAAAAGCTTCTTAAGTGTTTCCTCCATCTCTGGTCTCTCTCTTCTCCAATCCCTCCATGAAACAGTCAAAATTATATTCACAAAGCGGAGGTCTTAACCATTTCATTCTCTTCCTCAAGAAATCCAAAAGGCACCTTTTCACCTCTAGGCTCAAATATAAACTCCTCTGGTTGTTATCTGAAGCAACTAGATGGCTCAGCGGATTGAGCACTGGGCCTATTTAAATCCAGGTTCAGATACTTTTTAGCTGTGTGACCCTGGGCAAGTCATGTAACTTATCTGACTCAGTTTCCCCAACTGTAAAATTGGGATCATAATAAAACCTACCTCATAGGGTTGTTGAGATGGTCGGGGATTTAATATTTGTGAAAAATATTTAGCATGGTGCTTGGAACATAGTAGGTACTTAATGAAATGCTTGCTCTCTCCTCCTCCCCCTACAATCTGATCACAATCGTGCTTTCCAGAGTAGTAATCCATGAGTCCCTTTCATGCACTGTGGTCAGGGCAAACTTGGTTACACATGACAGACAGTCCATCTCCCAACCCCATGACTTTATACTGGTCATCCTTCAAGCCTAAAATGTACTCTCTCTTCACCTCTACTTAGAATTCCTAGCTTCCTTTAAGACACTCATCAAATATCATCTGCTAGTTTGCATATACTTAGAAATGTACACACTTTCTCCTCCTATGGAGTATAAACTCTGTGATGCCAAAGACTTTTTCATTACTGCCATTGTGGCCTTAGAACCTAATATGGTACATGACACAGAGCAAGAACTTGATAAAAATTTGTCTATTGGTTGGTTTATTCATTGAGTATAAACGGACATCATAATGTAGTAGAAAAAGCCCTGAACTTGTAATAAGATAACCTGGGTATGGATGCCAGCTCTGCCAATCACTAGCAAGTGCGGTGGTTCCATTTCCATGGATGAAAAAGACTAGTTTGTTATAAAAATATGCCACCAACTCTTTCCTGTTTTTCTCTGGTTATTGTCTTTTCAGTTTCATCATTAAACACTCTTGTGAAGATCCAACTTACTTTGTCTCGCACTGAAGCCCCTATAATTTCATTTCTCTTTCAAGCATCTTTCACTATTTCATGAGGTGTTATTACCCATGATCTTCCACAACTTCCTAGGTATGGTTTCGTAAATACATTTCTATTCTACACCTGTTGTCTTTGGTAGCCATGTTTTACTCTCTGTTTAGCAAGAAAATAAAATGTTTGCTGGCTGAGGCAGGTTCTAGACACTTTTGGCCTCTTCCTTGGAGCAAATGAATTACAATGGCTAAACTACCATGAGAAATGGCAAAAATCTGTGTCAACATCTGTTCCTTTCATCATTTCCGATTTCTTTGGCATCAGTTGTGTATTTAAATTGGTTGTGGTACAATTTAAATCACTATCTAGCTATGCTCCTAATTTGAGGTCATTTTGATATTTGTTGTAACAAGTCGATGGTCTAACTGAACACAGATAGCTGATACGGAAATTACATTCCCACAGGTCCAATGGTTTCTTCCCTGTTATAATGTATTGTTTGCTATTCTTATTTAGTGCATAACATATAGCATCTTCCTGTTATCTTCCTGAATTAGGAAAAATTATATACATATAGAAAGAGAGATAGATGCATATATCTATATATGTATATATACGGGGAAGGGGAAAGGGGAAAAGAAAGGAGGGGAAAGAGGGAGAAGGAGGGAGATGGGGAAAGGGGGAAGGACCAAGAAGAAGGGTGAGAGGGGGACAGGGAAAGTGGGAGGGGGAAGACTAGACCTATGTTCCTATCAGAACTGGGAACTCCCAGTAAAGAGAGCTTCCTCTCCACAATTTATATTTTTAGAGAGTTGTCTGGGGGCCCTGAAAGTTTCAATCATAGGGTCATACAGCTCAAATGTGCCAAGGATAGATCTAGAATCCAGGTCTTTCTGACTCCAAGACCAGTTCTCTATCTCCTGCTCCATCATGCCTCTTGAAGGGATTCTTTATGACGTGTAAGCATGTCTCCTTTGTAGTCTACAAGCCCTTGACCTCCATCATTTCTTAATCTGAAGGTAGATTTTTTTTAATCCCCTCAATGCCCATCTTTATATTGCAGTAACTCTAATATTCTATGATCCCCAGGAGATCAGGACTATGGACTCCATCCTAAACTTGAATCAATTAATGAATCAATCAGCAAGCATTTATTAAGTATCCACCATGGGCCAGCTACTGTGATAGGTGCTAAGGATGCAGATCCAACAAAACAACCCCCATTCTTGAGGAGCAGGGAGCTTACATATGGAGCAGAATGCTCTGCACATAGTAGGTGATCCCAACATATTTGTTGATGAATAACCCTGATGCTAATTGCTTTCAGCCTCCATCTCACAGACCTTTGAAATTTCATAGCACAGATCAAGACCTCCCAAACACCCAGCTACCAACAAAACAACAGCCCCCTCAAATTGCATCATTCTTGAAACTGAATAATAACAGTTCAGCATCACACAATTCAGTTTTCTCCTCCAGCTACTGTAAATTTAATAGCTTAATCCTGTGTCTGTCCTCACTCAGCAATGAACCAGGGTGTTTGGGGTTTTTTTTTCTCCTCAACAAAAACATTTCCCTCTGGCTTTAGCAAATGTCAGCATGGCAGTATGAGGGATGATTGTATAAAAAAAAAAAAGAACCAGTGTCATTTCAATGAAGTGAAGTTCCTGGGCCAGCAGCAGATGCATCCGTTGGCATCAAATGAAGCCCATTATGTGAGCAGCAGCAAGGATGAGCCTGCCTCACCAGACATCAGGCATTCACAAAGGAAGCGCCTTCAGCCCCCGTAAACAGGCCCATCTATTGTCTCCGTCAGACAGTGCCAGAGATAAAGTATCCTGGAGACACAATGTAAGGAAAGGCGACCATGCGTGTGCCAAGCAGCAATGAAAGCGAGGCCACACAATGGTGACAAGTGAAGGAGCAGCTGGTCTGGTGGCATCAGACTGTGTCTTTCAGCCCATGTTATCAACACTCGTCCATAGAGTAAACATTTTCTGGAGAGGAGCTTGTCAGTTTCCATTTATTTATAAATAAGTGAATGAATTGAGTCCAAGTCCCAGACTTTTCAGCATCCTTTTTTTAATTCCAAAACCAGATCAGAAGGACATTGAAGAGCTAAATGGGAACACAAATTGAGGTCACCTTTGTCTGCAGGGACTGGGAAATGCTGAGTCTGAGAAGGCAGTGAGAATGCCCAGGAGGCGAGTGCAAGTCATAGGTGGGAAAAGGCTGGCAGGGCTAAGTGTTCCCTCCTCTCAAGGCAAAAAAATTTAGTGATGTCTTTGGGAGAATGAGAGGAAGAAAGGAGAGAGGGAAAGAGAGAGAGAAAGAGAGAGGGAAGGGGAGAGGGAAGGAGAGAGGAAAAAGGCAGGAAGGAGGGAAAGAAGGAAGACAGGAAGTATTTTTATCCCTAGCACTTAGCAAAGTACCTGTCATATATTAAGAATTAAAATGCTCATTGAGTGACATTCTATTGATAGAAACAGCAGAGAAATATAAATATAATTCAGAGAGTAATGTGATAAATATGGATATTTAATGAGCACATAAAGAAGAGAAAGAATTAATGAAAAGGAAGAAAATTAAGATGTGCAAAAAGGGAGATATTTATTGGAGAAAGTCCATAGTGGAGGTAGGAATGGATGCTACATAGACAGAGGGCACAGGATGGGAAGATAAGTGATGAAGGGGAAATAATGAGGTAAAGAAGAAGAAGAAAATTAGTGGAGTCCATTTCACACAGGCCTCCTTTCTAATTCCACCTCTCCCCCAATCTTGAAAGTCCCCTGGCTGTCATGAATGTGGGCCAAACCATGTGCTGGGAGTGAGACCAGTAAGGCCCATCACCAGCCACTAAGCTTCTCATCCATGGGGTGATGGGCCCTCTGGCTCCATGGCAGGCACGCCCTCAAAACAGTCCCACTTAGAGCTCCGTTGCCAGTGAAAATCTCCATATTCCTCTGCCAGTGCAGTCCTTCCATCTGCCTCTATACCTTTGCCTCTATACCTTTTCTAAAAATTAGAATACTTATTTTCCTCATAAGGATCCTGTGATCCCTTTTCTCACCCCCAGCAGCCATTTTGCAGTCAGTTAGTCAGTCAACGAGCATTTATTAAGTACCAGGTACTGAGTTGAGTGTTAGGGATACAAAGAAAGACAAGCAAAACACACACAAACACACACACAAACATACACACATACACACAAACGCACACACACACACCACCTGCTCTCGAATATGCATATAAACATAATGTGTTGGACATATGAATAGACAAAGTAGACATAAATAGTAACATCTAAGATATTATATATAGTATATATAAGGAGTCACATCTAAGATATTTCTATTGTATGCCAAGGAAATCTGAAAAAGAAAGGCATCAGCAGATGAGGGGACTGGGAAAGTCCTCCTGCAAAAGGTGGGATTAAAGGTAAAGAAATTGAAAGAATAGAGGGAAACCCAAAGGCAGAAATGACAGGTCAGAACATTCCAGGCATGGCAGAGAGCCAATGCAAAGACCTGGAGATGGGAGATGGGGTTAGAGGAACTATAAGTAGGCTGGTGTAACCAGATTATAGAATTCATGTAAGGGAGTAACAGCTAAGAAGACTGTAAAGATAGGAAGGTGCTAGGATATAAAGAGGGTCAGTGGATAAAGCCCTGGGCTTAGAATCAGGAGGATTCATCTTCATGAGTTCAAATCTGGTCTCATTTACTAGCTGTGTGACCCTGGAAAAGTCACTTAAACTTGTTTGCCTCGGTTCCTCAACTGTAAAATAATCTGGAGAGGGAAATGGCAAACCATTCTAGTATCTTTACCAAAAAAAAAGTCAGAAAGGGTCAGATATGACCGAAACAACTCAACAATAACAAAAAAGATATGAAGAGCTTAAAATGTCCTGGAGATGATAGGGAATAGGGAATCGCTGGGGCTCCTTCTTGAATTACTTCGTGTATGAGTATCTATCTATATTTACATTTTTATATACAGACACACATACACACATATATATTTAAATTTACTTATCAGTTTATATCTTGTAAGCTAGAGCAGGGACTGCTTCATTTGTTTCTTTTTATACTGTACACAGCAGATACTTGATAAATATGTTGAATTCTTTGATAACTTTTCCTTCTTCTAAGAACATACAACCATGCTATTTATACCACCCAGTCCTGCTGCCATCATTTGCTGACCTCCTCTTAACTTCTTCAAAGACTTTGGCCCCTGGTCCCTTGTGTTCTTTTTTACCTCATCCCCTGTCCTTATCAATGGGGTTTCCATAATCACAGTGCTAACCTATTTAAAACCCAATCTCAAAATCCCTCAACCAATCCAACTCCACAGACCTCTATCATCACCACATGTCAGTTATTTACCAACCTGGTCATGCTTTGGACTTCATCATCTCATGGAACTATCCATCCTTCGAAGGTCCTGAAGATTCCTTCATCATTCCACTACTTACATTCTCTCCTTCATTCTAAACCTGCTTTCCATTCTTATCACAAATACCTGACTCCAACAAAACTATTCCATCTCAAGTACTAATTCCTCAACCTTTTCCCTAAAATCACATAGGGCACACTTTGCTTTGCAACTTTTTTTCCCCTTGGAGGCAAACAGAGTTAAGTGACTTGCCCAGGGTCACACAGCTATAAGTGTCTGAGGCCACATTTGAACTCAGATCCTCCTGATTCCAGGGCTCATACTCTATCCACTGCACCACCTAGCTCCCCCCCCCCCCCCCCCGGTTTTGCAGTTCTTATAGCAAGCACTTAATAAAGGTTTGTTCACTTCCCAATCTTGTTTGTACATATTTATGTGCTTGTGGTCTCCCAGTTAGATCGTAAGCTCCTTCAGGACAGGGACTGTCTTTTGCCCCTTTTTTTTCTCCAGCAGTGAGCATTTTGCCTGGCACACAATGGGTACTTAACAAATGTTTATTAGATGACACAGTGTGTAGAGTGTTGGACCTGAATTCAGGAAGATTCATCTTCCTGAGTTCAAACCTAGTCTCAGATACTGTATGACCCTGGACAAGTCACTTAACCCTGTTTGCCTCAGTTTCCTTATCTCTCAAACGATCTGGAGAAGGAAATGGCAAACCGCTCTAGTATCTTTGCCAAGAAAACCCCAAACAGGATCATGAAGACTTGAACACAGCTGAAATGACTGAACAATAACAGTAACTGGCTGTTGGAGTCTCTTCTTCCCACCATACTTTCAGTTCAGTGAGGTCAGCAACTATCCCTTTTGTCAACTTTGTCCACTACCAAGAACCTAACAGAGGTTCTCCTACTCTATGCTTTTGTCCATGCAGTGCTCACTGCCTCCAAGTGACACCTCCTTGAGCTGCTAATGATGGCTGCCATGCTTAGAACACATCCATAGCTTTTGCTTAAATCTGTACTTACCATTAAGGGGAGTGAGACAAAGAAAGCAGCTGATCTGGAGTGAGATGATCATGATTGAAGCCCCAACTCTGCCTGGGGATCATGAACAGCGCAGTCTTTTCTCTCTAACATGAAGAGGTTAAAAAAAGAAAATGAGAAACTTGGAGTAGATCCCAGGTTTGTGACCTGAGTTCTGTGGACTTTTTTTTTAATATTTTGATAACTTTCTTTCAGTGTGTGACTTCCTTTATAATCCTATTTATTTTATTTTATGCATCTAAAGATATTATTTTGAAAAAGAGTCCATAGGCTTTACCACATTGCCAAAGGGGTTCATAACACAAAACAGATTAAGAACCGCTAGACTGGCCACTTGCTAAGGTCCCTTTTGGTTCTAAATCTAGAAAACCATCTATGATCCCATGCATTATCTTGTATTAGAGTTATTGAGGTATATATAACACAGAGACCCAAAGGGCCCTGCTAGGCCACAAGGTCCATGAGGCCAGGAATCATGTCTTGCAGAAAGTGTTGCATCTTTTCCAGGGCACAGCTCACACAGTGTTCTCTACCAAGCAACCACTTAATAAAATGTTTGTTAAATAGAATTGTTCCTCTCCATAAAGCTGAGAGCACCTGAGAAGGAAGGAGGGTAAGGGGGAGAAAGGAGTTACAGACCTAAGCAACATTAGAAAAGACTGAAACAAACTGCATGGAACGCATCATGAAGTCTACCCAAGATGAAGTGGGGGACTGTGGAGGAGGAATGAAAGCCCAGCCAATGTCAGATTAAATGGATTTGTCTTGGAAGCAGGGCATACCACAACAGGTGACTTTGTCCAGAGAAGTGGTCTTGCTCAGCAAGTGGTCAGGAAGTGATGAGCAAAAAGCAACAGAGTTAGAAGGTGGGGGCGACATAGGGTTAGTGATTGTTACCAGCAGATGTTATGAGGCAGGGGTCAAGCATTCTATATGTGCATCTGCCTGTGCATTACTCATCCCCAATAATTTTTTCACAGTCAAAATCCAGTCAAAATGAATCTCAAAGAGCAGCACACATGGGGAAAGGAAGTGAGAAACTCTCGCCAGTGAGCAGAGTGGAATGGAATGGAATGGATTTAGGAACAGCTAGGTGGAATAATGTATAGTGTTGGACCTGGAATCAGGAAGCCCTGAATTCAAATGCAGATTCAGACACTTACAAGTCATTTCAGACCCTGGGCAGGTCACTTAGCCTCTGCCTCATTTTTCTAATCTAAAAATGGGGATAAGGGGGCAGCTAGTTGGTGCAGTATATAGAGCGCCAGCCCTGAAGTCAGGAGGACCTGAATTCAAATCTGGCCTCAGACACTTAACACTTACTAGCCGTGTGACCTTGGGCAACTCACTTAACCCCAACTGCCCTGCCTTCCCCCTTCCAAAAGGCAAAAACAAAACAAAATAAAATAAAATAAAAATAAAAATGGGGATCAGATCAGCATCTAGCTCCCAGGGTGGTTGTAAGGATCAAATGAGAAAATATTAATGATGCTGTATCTACATCATCTATCGATAATGGTGATATGTCATATCAATATTAATAATGATCTATCTATCTATAAATATAGTATTTACAGGGGGTGCAGTGGATAGAGTGTTGGGTCTGGAGTCAGGAAGACTCATCTTCCCAAGTTCAAATCTAGCCTCAGATACTTACTAGCTGTGTGACCTTGAACAAGTCACTTCACCCTGTTTGCCCCAGCTTCCTTCTCTGTAAAATGAGCTAGAGAAGCAAATGGCAAGGCACTCTAGTATCTTTGCCAAGAGAACTCCAAATGGGGTCGTTAAGAATCAGGAAGGACTGAAAAAATGACTCGACAATAACAATAATGGATGGATGGATCTAAATCGCATTTGGTTCTCACAACATTATGAGCTAGGTGCTATTGTTATCCTCATTTATAAAGGAGGAAACAGGCTAAGGGATACTCAGAGATATGACCAGGCTCATAGCCAGTGAGTGAGGCAAGATGAAGACCTCAGGTCTTCCTTTCTCAAAGTCCAAGACTAACTTCTACACCTAACTGCCTGGCAAACCAACATGCAACCATCTCAAGAGTCATTGCTAGTAAGAGTTCTAAAAAGCCAATTTCTAAGAGTAGCACACTGTTATTGTTGTTCGAGGCTCCTTTATTGTGTTTATATAGCTTGAGAGGAAAAACAGACTGTGTTCAGTCCTAGATACCTCTAATAATAATTTCTCTGGTTCCTCCCATCCCACTTCAACCCACCCAAACTTCCCCCTGTAAACCTCAGAACCAGGATCATGTTTTTTCAAGTGTGTCGAGCTCCCTTGCAAGCACTAAGGCTAACAAAAGCATTGAGCATAGTACATAGTACAGGCTTAATAAAAGACATCAAGATGGGAGGGACTTCTAGCTGAAACCCTTTCACATCCTACAGTCAATAGCTTTCTAGTAAGCTCTATTTTTCCACCAGAGTTTTATCTCAGTGCCTGAAAATTCACAGCAGTGAATAAAACAAGAGTTGATTAAGTCAGCTCTCTGCCTTGGACACTGCTAGCATGGGTCCTAAGGTCTGTTCAGTGTTGATTGATCCCTTCATTCTCTCTGGGGTCTGTGTCCTACTTCTGCTCAGTGGCCATGTGCTTGGAGTGATACTTGTACTCTTAGTCTGCATACCACATGGTCCTGGAGGTCCCAAAGTTGCCTGCATGTCATTTGTTGCTGTCCTCATTCCAGTAGCTCCCTACTGGGCCCTGGAACTCCTGGGTGTGTCCTCAGCAGCCTGCTTGCCTCTCTCTGCCATCTCCAAGTTCCTCATGGCCTTACTCTCAAGATGCTTTCTCTTCCTCTTTTAATTGTGCTTCTGTGTTCTATTTCTATTGTTCCTCCGATTTGCTCCCATCCCAGACTGGGGACAAAAAGTTGTTTGAGTCTTCTTTTGACACATACTTGATGCACGAACTAAGATTCTATGACCTTGTGACTGGTAGAAATGTCATCCTTTAAAGGACTCCAAAGGCTTTTTAAAAGTATCTTACCTTCTGAAATTTTTTAAAATTTGTCGTATTTGGGAGGGGGGGAGGGGAAGGCAAGGCAATTGGGTGAACTTTTATATCCACTAGATATCCAACGCAAGTAGCTAGCAGCCCCCTTCAACCTCTTCAAAAGTATAGACCTAGGATTTCACTGATATAGGGATCTCTCAGGGAGGAACTTTCCCAACAAAAGTCTTTGAGAGATGCCTAAAGCACTGAGTTTAAATGATACTCAGATGGGTCGGTTTTAACAGTTGTAAAATGAAGCCTATCTCCAGGGGCTTTTAAGGTCTCTGAGCTGCAGGACTCCATCAGATACCTTCTGACCCCCCTTTCACCTTTTTATATGTGGTCTTCCCACATCAGTGAGTGAGTCCCCTGAGGGCACACTGCCCATTTGCCTTTTTTTGTACCTTCAGTTCTTAGCGTGAGTGCCTGGTGTAGAATTGGTGCTTCATAAAGATTTATTGACTCATCAGCTGACCAACACAGGTCTATGAACTTTAAAAATCCAAAGATGGAGGCAGAGATGGAGATGGCGGCAGCCGAGGGTATGTAGATGTAAACATTAGATAACTATTTCAGTAAAGATGATTTCCTTGGTGATGTTACATATTTTATTGTATGTATTTACAGACATTAATCTGAGATAAGGGTTCATAAAAAAGTGGTCCTTGACCCCCCTCCAGAAAAAGACTGAGAATCCCTGAATTAGGAAATCTCTAAGAAGCTTTCCAGATTAAAATCCTGGGATCCTGGGATCCTGGGATCCCGGGATCCTGGGACTGGACTGGACCTAGGACTGGACCCAGAGACAGTCTGGAAAAACTGGAATTGGATTTTTCCATAAGTCAGATGATGTTTCATGACGTTAGAGTGAGGATAGAATGCAGGCGTTGAGGGTGACTCACTTTATTATTTCACCAATATGCCCATAACTGGGGGTGGGGGGGAGGGTGGCAGGAAGGACCTCACAGAGAAGAGAAATTTAACATTCATATTTAAATGACTTCTGGAAGGCAACTAGATTGCAGACTAATTAGTGCACTAGCCTTGAAAACAAGAGTTTAAATCAGTTTAAATTCTTCCTCAGACAATTATTAGCATTTGGACCCTGGCACTAAACTTCTGTTAGCCTGTTTCCCCATCTGTAAAACTGGAGGTGATAATATTAGCACCTACTTCACAGGACTGCCTTGAGGATCAATCAAGTTAACAAAGAGTGAAGAATTTTGTCAAATTTAACAATCTGTATCAGGAGTTCTTAACATGAGACCTGTAAACTTTTTTTAAAAAAATATTTGAAGACTTCTTTTAATGTAATTGATTTCCTTTGTAATCCTATGAATTTAAAAGTGTTCTTCTGGGAAGGGATCCACAAAGACATCTCCAAAAAGAGAAGAGGGTAGACTAGACTGTTTCTCATTAGAGATCTGCATCATCCCTGCTCCCTACTCTCCTTTCCCATAGCATCCTGGTCCTGCTTGACCACACCCCAAACACTACACCCATTCTTTGCTTCTCTCCATCACAGGACCAGAGGATTCACATTCTGTTCCCTCCTTCCTAGTGATTTTCTAGAACCTATGCTACCCATGGTCTCAAATGGCTGTCCACATGGCAGTTCCTATCTTCCCAAGGTCAATTGCTTCCTTCACCAAGGATCTCACTTCCCCCTACCCCAAACCCCTTTGAAATGGCAGCAGCTGCTGACCAACACACTCATGCCTTGTCTGTCCTTCCAAACTGTCACCATAAAAGAGGATTTCATATCTATTTTACATCTAAAAACGCATTTTGTTTATATGGTACTTTTCTATGTATATGTTCTCCCCTCCTTGAGGGCAGGGACTATGGCATTTTTGCCTTTGTAATCCTGGCACTTTGTACAGTACCTGGCATGTAGAGTGGTGCTTCAATGCTGGAAAAGGATAAGTGATCCACACCAAGGCTAGAAGACAGAGTTGGGTGTGGCCATTTGTACTCCTGCACTCCAACCTCTTCTCCTGACCCAGAGCTCAGACTCCCACTCTTTGGCCCCTGGGCTCTAATTAGTAAGCACCCAGACTCAGGTCACCCACCATTTCAGCACCATCTCCATGACCTGCTGCTACCATTGTACTCTCCTTTCCCCTGACCCCAATCTTACATTCCCCTTCTCAATTCGAGCTCTAAGAACAATAACTAAATTAATACTGGTGTTGCTGGACAAGTAAATCAAATGTCCTCTGATTCCAATCACCATTCGCTCTTTCTTCTCTCCTCAAACATTCTCCTTTATGAACTGTCTATTAGAATAAAAGCTCATTGAAGTCAGAGACTGTCTTTATATGACCTGCTCTCCAAAACCATCACCCTGCAGGTTACCTTTCTCTGGATGCATCTTTGCCTCCAAGCACATATAACAAACTAAAGCAAGCATAAGCAGAAGAGAACAGTGAAGGCTGGTTACCACCATGATAACAATTATGACCTCAGTAACCCCAGTACCACATACTTGGTGCTGCCATAGTTTGGTCAGTCTGATTTTTCAGAGTGCATATTGGGTGTTCACCAACAAAGAACACAACCATGTTTGAGAGTCACCATGATCAAAAAACACATTCCCCTTGGGGTTGTTGATGAGTCTTTCCAACCTTCACTAGGCTAGTCCTTGGATGACCAACTTACAATCCATCATCAGGCCCGTATCTGAAGTTTTTCTAGCTTGGTAGGCCTTGCTCAGCCATGCTCTGTGAGCATAACCTTTAAGAAACAAGGGCCAGTGAGTCAGTCAATTAACAAGCATTTATTAAGTCTTTGTTCTATTCTAGGAACTGGGCTAAGCAGCGAAAATACCAAGAAAAAAAAAGGCAAATCTAAACTCTCTACTACTAAGTAAAGTATCAAGGGAGAATCTTGGCTTGAGAAAACAAAACAAAATTCAAAAAGAAACAGAGGATAAGAATTTATAAGGGGATCACACAATTGCTTCTGTCTTATAGAGAGAGGAAGGGAGCTCTGGGCTTGGATTCAAGAACTCTTGGGTTTAAATCCCTAATCCAATACTTATTAACTGTGTTACTCTGGACAAGTTACTTAACCTCTAAGTATCTCAGGCAGCTCCCTAAGACTTATTTACAGGGTCTGAGATAAGGGTTGAGAAAGGAGTTTGCCACAGATATGAAAAAAGCATAGCACTTTCCAATCAGGGAAGTTCCATAAGACTTACAAATACCCTAATAGATCTGTGAAGTTCTGATCTCTCCAATAAGGCAGACTGTGTCAGCCCATATTCACCTCATCGTCTGGGATTTTTGTCCATGTTCCCCTCAAAATTTCAGAGGGTCCACCTAACATGCTGGAGACTTTCTATTCCTTTTCCCAACCTTGTAAAGTTACCAGGGGACACTCGGGCCATTTAGCTACCATCACTCATTCTTGCCACAGTTTAAAATTAAATTCTAAATAATGGAATTAATGGTTTCACGTCTAATCACTTTTTAAAAATGTTATGTGTATTTTTGAATGTTTCTATTGTTACCAACTCCAGACTAGGAGACCCCCTACTTTACCATCATCCCTATCCCCTCCTAGAAGGAGACTTGGGCAGCATGCTGAGAAATATCTTTGTTCATGGTAGGTGAGTTTTTTCTCTATCTTAACAAGGACCAAGACTCCATCCCACTTTCTAGTCACCAACATCAGCACACGTCTCTGCACATGTACTCCCCAACTTCCAGTTCTTCTTTTATATATTATCTTTTTCCAGTAGAAAGTAAGGTCCTTGAGACTGTCTTGCTTGCATTTGTTTCTTCAACAGCTAGTACAGTACCTACCACATAGTAAGGACTTATTATATGCTCCACCCAACCATAGATCCATTTGTCCATTCATGTATCTATCCATCTAAGTAGCTAGCTAGCTATCATTAGTAAGTTTGAAATACTCAAATACTTTAATGCACCTGTGATAGCTTCCATGTGAGCATCCCTTCCAGCGATGAAGATTATCATAGGTCATCACCTAGCAGTGCCTGCCCACCTAACATCCCTCCGATCCATGGCCTACCATCATTTCACCATAGGAAACTTCTTTGCTATCTCTTGACATATAGAGATTACCAATGATGCACATGGACTGTCCATTAGTTATCTATGAGTCTAGCCACATGATCAGCCCCTTTTCTTTTTTAGTCTCATACATATATATATGTATATGTGCATGTATGTATGTATGTATGTATGTATATATGTATACACACATATTATGGCCTCCCTTATTCCAGTTTTTTATAGCCTCTTATTTATTCTACATAGCAGCCAGATTATACCACCATGTGTCTCTCCAATGCCCTTGGTGAAAGGCATTTTTACAAATTGTTTAGAGACCGTATTATTCCATGATTCACAAGACATGTAACAATACCAACAGAATATTCCTTATTAAAAAACTAGCCTCCTTAGCAGGGAAGAATTCAAAGTCTTTCTAGGAGCTCTGCGGTCTGTTTCAGACTTATGCAACCCAGACATTTAAAATAGAAGTTAAAAGTTTGAAGGGAAAAAAAACATTCTAGGCACTTTGAAGTTATGAAAGAATGGAGCCTTGGAAACAATTCATCTCCAGTAAGGAAAAACTTTAAAAATCCCCAATAATACTTTGGTCATCTGAGCTCAACCTCTGAAATCTCTTGTTTCCAAGGGGCGAATGCTTTCTGAGCGAGAATTTGGTCTTCGGGTAAATTCTAGGTCAGAGAAGGATTTATGTAAGTTCAGGGAAGGAGTCCGATTAGCTCTGCTTATGTAAAGACATCATTCCTTGTGGGGTCTGCCTCAGCCTTAAAATTAGTTGAGAAACTCAGCTTCAGAAAGGAGAGTATAATCAAAGAAGGGGAAAGATTTATTTCAATAAGTTTTTTCACAGAAAGAATCAGTTTTGTTTTTTTTAACAGAAATAGTTTTTTTTTTACTGAAATACAGTTTTTTTAGCGAAAGGATCCCTAGAAGAAACAGCTTTTTTTGGAAGAAAGGAACAAAGGAAGAAGGAAGGAAAAAAGGAAGGAAGGAATGAAGGAAAAACATATAGTTTATACTACTTTTTTCCCCCAGAAATCTTAGTTTTAACCGACATTCTTCTGCCCTGGCTTTTCTACTCCAAGAATGTAATGTAGTTGCCAAAACACCCAGAGTCAAAACTCCATAAATGCCACACCATATCAGCTGACCTTACTAAGTCTGAATCAGCAATTTTCTGTGAGTAATGGCTGTACAAGACAAACAAGCAGCCTAGTGTAGCAGAAAGTTTGCTGGATTTGGGGTCAGAGGAGCACGGGTTAAATCCTATCACTTATCTGTATGATGGAGGCAAGTAGATCACTTAATCCTCTCTGGGCATCATTTTACTCATTTGTGTAAGATAATAGATTTAAGAAGGGAAGGGACCAGAGTCTATTGAGACCAACCCTGTATATTTTACATATAAGAAAATTGAGACCCAGAGAGGATTAGGTGACTCACCTACATCACATAGTTAGTACCTAATGAAGGACTTGAATCGAAGTCTTCCTGACTATGCCAGATATGATGAGGGGTTTGAACTAAATCTGAAGTCAGGAAGACTCATCTTCCTGAGTTCAAATCTGGCTTCAGACACTTCCTAGCTGTGTGACCCTGGGCCAGTCACTTCACCCTTTTTGTTTCAGTTTTTTCATCTGTAAAATGAGCTGGAGAAGAAAATGGCAAACCACTCCAGTATCTTTGCCAGGAAAACTCCAAATGGACTCATGAAGAGTTGGACAAGACAAACAATTCAACAACAAGGTATTTATAGATTCTATGACCCTCTTTCGAATCTTTGTTCCAATGCTTCCTACCTTCATGAACTGGAAGACATCAGGTCCTTGCGCTATTTTCTTTCCTTCCTTCCTCCCTTCTTTCCTCCTTTCCTTTCCTACCAAGACTTAGGTCTAAAATGAAAAATGTCTCGCAGAGCTGTAAGGATATAGCTTGACAAAGGCAATTTTTCTGCAGGTGCTGCCCACCCCTCCATCTCAGGGACCACAGCTACTACAGATCCAGGGAAGCAAGTCATTCCCACCCAAGTCTTTGGCGCTGCCAAATGGCCCAACCTCAGAAAGGAATATGTTATTCTAGATGGAAATGACCCTACAGAAGATGCCCTGCCATAAGCTTTGTCTACTGCCGCCTAAGGACCACTGGACCTTTCCATCTGACTTGCAGCTAAAACCTTCTAAATGTGTTGTCTCCCCTCTTAGAATGGGAGCTCCCAGAGATCTGGGACTGCCTGCCTTTCCACTGGTATCCCCAGTATTTAGCAAAAGGCTCAGCACTTAGTATGCCATTAATGAATGCTTTTTAGTCATTCATTCATAATTCACTCAGATAGCTAGCATTTATATACAACCTACTACGTTCCAGGCACTGTGCAAACATTATCTCATTTGATCCTCCCAATAACCCTTGGAGGTAGGTATCCCCATCTTATAGATGAAGAAACAGAGGTCAACAGACTTTATGTGATTTGCCCAGGGTCATATGGCTAGTGTCTGAGGCCAGATTTGAGTCTAATTCCAGGCCCAGATCTTTATCTACAAGCAGTACATAAGTGGTTGAGCCAAAGGTGCAAGTCTGGGAGCACAGGACATTGTTCCGAAGGTCTGCTCATTTCTTGGAATGTGACTTCAAAAGAGTGGCAGGGAGGGGAGGGAGAAGACTCAAACATACACCATTAGACACAAACTCAATCACATATCTCAGTTACAACATCTCACGTGCATTGTGACTTGACCATCTCTCTAACATCCCTAGATTCCTCCTCTTCACCATGATATGAAAATAGCCTAAAAGGGCCTCTACCACCAAAGGAATCCAAGCCCATTGAGTACACACACTTTCTTTGACCTGGGCAACACAAATATTATTATCCTTCCATAGAGATGGGGCACAAACTCTAATCAGCTCAATATTTGCCTGTGGTCACATGGGACTTGAACCCACATTGGGGACTGGAGCAGGCTCCTCACAGCAACCCAGGGCTCCTAAGATAACCCAAGACTAAGTTACAAAACTCTATAGCAAGGGGATCAAACTCTCTTAAACCCCATTTGCCTCATTTTCCTCACTTGTCAAATGAGCTGGAGAAGGAAATGGCAAACCATTCCAGTATCTCTGCCAAGACAACCCCAAATAGGGTCATGAAGAGTCAGACATGACTGAACAACAAAATCAAATTCCAGCCACTTCAAAACTTCTGCCAAACTGGATTAAAATATAGTTAGATGTTTAACAAAATAAATAAAAATACAATAGAACATATATAATGCTAATTTGTGGTTTTCTAAGTCAATATGCTAGGTGGCACAGTGGATAGAGGGCTCAGCCTGGAGTCAAGAAGACCCATCTTCCTGAGTTTAAGTCTGGTCTCACTCTGTGTGACCCTGGGCAAGTCACTTAACTCTGCCTCAGTTTCCTCATGTGTAAAATGAACTAGAGAAGGAAATGGCTAACCACTCCAGCAACTCTGCCAAGAAAACCCCAAATGGGGTCACAGAGAGTCAAGCACTCCCCCAAAAAATGACTAAACAAAAATACCGGTGTGTACCCCACAACAATCTATTTCTATTTGAGTTTGACACCACTCCTTTAGAGAGTTTCAGAGAAATAGCTTGGGAGGAGTGAGGGCAAGAATGAGCCAGGCTGGTGCTCGAGAAGTAGACCCCGAACTCTTCATGGGCTGGGGTTGCTCTTTATTGATACTCCCAATGTCTGGGTTGATGTAAGAAGTCTCAGAGTCAGGATGATCTGGGTTCCAGTCTCACCTTTCCCACATGCTGCCTTTGTGACCCAGGGCAAATCACTTAAACTTTTAATGTCCTGGGCAACTATATAAGAATCTAAGTCTCAGAACAGGTATTGGTCTGTGCCAGGGGAGGGTATTTTCATAATGGGAATAGCTTAGACCAGAGGTGTCAAACAAGGAACCCCCAGTGTTGCCATGTAATTGGGAAATACTTTTGAAAATAAATAAAAATACAATAGAACATAGACAATATTAATATGAGATTTTTTTTTGCTTTTTTTTTTGGAGGGGGGAAGGCAGGACAATAGGGGTTAAGTGACTTGCCCAAGGTCACATGACTAGTAAGTGCTAAGTGTCTGAAGCCATATTTGAACTCAGGTCCTCTTGACCCCAGGGCCTAGCCTCCCCAATATGTGATTTTTTAAAGTCAATTTGTGACTCACCGTCACTACTACCGTTCTAGACCAGGGAAATTACATATCTGGACTCCCATCCCTAGGCCACACAAAAAATAAAAAAAAAAAAAAACCAACCTAGTGTTTTTTATAAGAAAAGGGGCTGGGCACGTGATTTTATCGTTACAGGAAATTCTATCAATGCAAGTTGGCACCTTCTCTGTAGCCAGTATTTAAAAGGGACTTACCAAGAGTTTAAGTGGCTTTTTTAAGTGACTTCTTTTCTTTCCAAACTGGCAGATCAGGGTAATCATGCCTGAGATGTAGTGAACCTGGATATCAGCAAAACATTGAGCCCAAGTTCTCAGGAGTCGTGTTCTTGTAAACAAGAAGGAAATCTGTGCTATTGATCTCAATACCAGTATGTACACTCACTGGCTGGAGGAAGAAGGAAGAAAATAGTTGAGTAAATATGGAATTGAATGAGTAGCCAGGTGCAAAGCAGAATGATTAATGGAAGTGACGTTAACCTACACAAGCAGCTTCCATTGTGATGAGCCCAGGACTCTGTTCTTGGTCTCAATATTTTTATCAGTAGTTTTAATGAATAGGTGACATCCTTATCAAAATTGCAGGTGACACAAAGTGGAGGGAAAGCTACTGAATTAGGCAGGCTAGACTTATGGGTTAAATATTAAAAAGATGAAATGGAATAAAGATAAATGGAAAATCCTACATTCAGGTTCAAAAAAGTCAACTATATGATTGGTAGTGGAGATAGAGAGCAGAGATCATACTATACAAAGGAATTCTTGGTACTTACTTAGCCTGAAAAGGAGACGTAGAGGGCAAGGGATAATTGTTTTGAAGGGTGTAGAAGGAGGAATTGGGCTTTTAGCCGATCCCAGAAGGAAGATCTTGGAACAATTGGGTAGAAACAGAGCAATTTAGGACAGCTAGGTGACTCAATGATTAGTGCTGGGCCTGGAGTCAGGATGATTTGAATTCAAATCCTGCTTCAGACACTACCTGTATGACCCTGGGCAAGTCATTTCTAATCTATTTGCCTCAATTTCTTCATCTGGAAGATGGGGGTTAATAATAGCACCTACCTCCCAGGGTAGTAATGATGATAAAATGAAATGATACTTGTATAAAGTGCTTTGTAAACCTTCAAATATTCTACAAACCCTAGTTATTATTACTATTCTTATCATTATTATTATTATTTTAAAAATTAGATAAGATGAGCCATCAATTCTAATGTTCTGTGTTATACTAGACCTGCTTTTGCCACTAACAAATACTCTGAGTTGGCATAATCAATCACCATTCATTTATCAAACATCTGCGGAGCCATCTCCAGTCATCCTGATCTATCTCACCACTGAACCCAGATGGCTCCAGAGGAGAAAGTGAGGCTGGTAACTTTGTACAGTTCTGCCTCACTTAAACCCAATTCACTTGCAAGTCACAATATCTCCTTCCTGATATCATGGTTCTCTCAGAGATTGAAAGACAAACAACAGCCAAACTATGCCCAGCATGGAGCCAGACTCTAGGAATGCGCTACAAAATCAAAAATTGAATGTTTCCTGCCCTCATAGATCTTACATTCGATTGAAAGGACTTCATCTCCCTAAACGTCAGTGTTTTTCTCCATAAGATAAGGAGCCCGAACCAGAAAGTCTCTAAGGTTCTACAATTACATGAATTCAAGAAACACAAATCAATCCATAAAAAAGGTTTTATTTTCAGAAGCGAGGCCCCATGGCACCATCTAAAAGTCTAAAAATGTCCATTCAGAGCTTCATGTGATTAAAAACCTGAGAATACACATGGGAATTTGTTACATGGACTGAATACAGTTTCTGTGCTCTGAGATGGCAGGATTAAAAACATCCTGAAACCAGCGGAGTATTTCTCATTATTTTCCTTGTCACATGCATTGGGAACACATAATTAGATGAGAACACTTTCTTTTTATTCTTTCCTTCCCCTCTTCTCCTCCCACATCCACCCCAGAACTAGTTATACACAGATAGGTGTAAAGGCAAGGAAATTTGCTCGTAGCAAATATTGGAGGCCCATTTTACAGCCCAGTTTACGCACCATGCTAAGAGAGTCAAACCTAATTTGACCTCTTCCAGAGTTTCTTAGGTGGACATTTGCTCCAAGATAAAACAAGATATCCAGTGGAGAATTCCAACAATAAGATGGAGGTGATGTGCACATGGCATCTAAAGCTGGATAGAACCTCAGAGGCCACATAGTTTAATGCTCAGTTTATGGATGAGAAAACTGAGACTCAGAGAGTATACGTGGCTTCTTACAGGATTTAGAGCTGGAATGGACCTCAGAGTTCTTTGGGCCAACTCCCCAGTTTCACAGGTATGGAAACTGGTGTCAGTTGGCTTACCCAAGGGCACATAGGCAGTATCCAAAGTGAGATTTGAACCTTGGTCCTCTGATTTCTTTTCTACTGTACCACCAAGTCTCCCTAGAGAATCTTGGACTTTGGGGGGCTTGGGGAAAATAAATTAATGTACACATCCCAGTGAGGACAGGAGAGATTGGGCCAGAAGCTGCCCTACCAATCCCACCCGTATCTTCTTCCTACTTAAGACCTTGACCCTATTCTATGTGACCAAGAGATCTGCCTTCTAATTCTTTCAGGGAATTATATTACATTAGATGCTATCCCCTCCTTCCATCTTTCACTGAATTAACACCTACTTTAAGTCAGATTCTTTTCCCAATATCATGTCTATATGACTGACATACTTTAGACTTCTTTTGGGTGTTCTCAAGGTTAAGCTTCCCTGCTCCATATTGCTTCTATTGCTTACTCATTGCCCAGCACAGGCAGTCAATGGCAGAATAGTGGATGGGGGACTGGCCTCAGAGTCATCCACACTTGGGTTCAAGCCCATCTATGACATATATCAGCCATGTGACCCTAGACCCATCATTTAATCTCTAAGTGAACTAGGTAACTGTCTCAGACTGTGAGTTACAGATGAAGTGCTAACTCCTATTACTAGAGGGAATTTTTATGAGGCAAGCTTCTTCCTCTATACATGAAATCATAGCTCTGGGGTGAGGGGAAGGAGAAAAATAAAATATCCAAATATCCAGCACATTAAATACCAATCCTGTCCTAAAAAAGCACTGAATTGGAGCAAATAAGGAGACCTAGATCCTAGTCCAAGTTCTGGCACTATCAATAAGAAAGACTTTTATTATCCCTTCAGGGTTCACTTTCCTATTCTGCAATGTGAGGGCATTGGACAGGATAATCCCCAAGGCTCTTCCCAGCTCTAAGATTCTATGCTTTCCATTCTATGATTCTACAGAAAGCCCAAATCAGCGTTGTGACAAAGTGACCTCATTCATGCCCTCTTGATTCACTGGCACCCCAACCACATCACATGAAATAAAAAAGAGACCCTGATTTCACCACTCTCCCCTCAGGACCATCAACATGGGAGATCACGAGACAAAGAAGCCTGTGATTCACCAACACTAGTTGCTCACTCTCTCTCTCTTCCCCCCCCCCCTTTCTCTCTCTCATAGTGCCCTTATATATGGCCAAGTTACTCATATAACTTATCCCATTGACTTCTCTAGGTCATCATCTTCCTTCTTCTCTGTAATAAAAACCATTATTATTATTTATTGGGTAATCTCCTTCAATCCCATGCCTTCAGGGCCAAATCTTGGCAGTGATCCTCCCTGTTTCCCACAAACACTCCCTAAGTCCCTTTGAAAAATCCAAGCAGGCAACATGATACAGTGGAAAGATTATTGATTTGGGGCATAAATATGTGGATTTGAATCCTATCTCTGATGCGTACCACCTGTGTGACTGTGGACCAGTCGTCCTCCCTGGGCCTTAGTCTCCTCATTTGTAAAATGAGAGAGGTCCCCTCCTGCTCTAAATCAATGTTTTTCTAATGTGATGAATTATTTTGCAATTTCTCTTTCATGTAGACCATAGTCTGATCCTTGAAATACAGAGTAAATGCAGGAGGTCACTGAGTACAACATCTTCATTTTCAGGTGAGGAAAGTCAGGCACTGAGTGGTTAAGTGAGTAACCCAGGGTCACTCAGGAAATGTACAAAGTGGGATCTGACTGCGGGTCTTCCCAACCCTAGCGCCCAGTCTAGGTCAACTGCCTTAGCAATCCTTTATTTAATCCAGACTTAGAATTTTCATTGGTGTGGAGACTCCAGGAGAGAAAACTACCTCCACCAATGCAAACCAGCACTTCTTCTGTAACTTTTGGTCTAAGAGAGGCGCCTGTCTAATGGGACACTGAAAAACTAAAAGATTGAACCAAGGTCACAAGTCATGAACGAAGAGCCAGGATTTGAACTCAGGTCCTGTGAATCCAGCCAGAGGCAGTCCCCTTCCCACTGTCTCCTTTATCTTTTTCTTTCCCAAAGTGAGTAAGAGGGGTGTCTTGTTCAGATCACGCTTGTTGCATTAAACCATGAGTGTTAAATTAAACTTAGCCAGGTAACCCTACCAAACAGGATTCAAAAGGTACAGAACATGCTTGAAAGACTTCTAAGTCAGATGGGCCATTCTCTAATTACTGTCCCCTAGGAAAATGGATTTCTAAAAATAACTCACTTTTTTTACTTCTTCCTTTAAGTCTTGGTCATGCACAAGTCTCAGGAGTGTGCTGGTAAATGCTTAACAACTGGCTCCATGGGGGATAGAGAAAAGGATAGAGAGAGACAGAGAGAGACAGAGAGAGAGACAGACAGACAGAGAGACAGAGATATAAACAGATATTGCAGATACACACATACACACACATACACAAATTTTTAAATCTATAATTTTCTCCATCTCTTTCTTAAGTCTCGACAATCCACAAAACAATGGATCAAGACACGATTTGTAGTAATTGTCAATATCCAAAATGTTAATGCTCACACTAAATAGCAATCGGCTCTTGTGAGCTAATTTGAGCTGGCTTCCACGCACTTCTGTTATAAGACTTTGGGGACATCCTCTACATGTGGATGTGTGCACACAGATGTTTTTATACGTAGATGCATGTGTGCATATATATTGACATGTACATATACACTTATATGCACATACACATATACATATATTAACACATATCCAGAAGGCAGCTAGGTGGTCCATAGGACCCAAAGTACTGGGCCTGGAGTCAGGAAGGCTCATCTTCTTGAGTTCAAATCCAACCTCAGATACCAGCTGTGTGACCCTGGGCAAGTCACTTAACCTTCTTTGCCTTGGTTTCCTCATCTGTAAAATGAGCTGTAGAAGGAAATGGCCAACCATTCCAGTATCTCTGCCAAGAAAACCCAAAGAGGCAAACATGACTGAAAAACAACAAAAAAATATCCAACTGGCTAAAATCCTATCCCTTAGGAATCCTGGAAAGACTCAAACGTCTCCCTTCTGGCTGCAGACAACATCTACAGATATTTCCTCCCCAAACAAAACCACCAACTCTTTTTCATGCCATAATTCTTAAAGAACTTCTGAAAAAGTGCTAACTTTAATTTAAGATGACTGAAGCTGTGTGGTGTCACCAATCAAAAAAGCTCAAAACTTCCCCCTACCTCTTGGTAAATAATGCAAGCTCTGCGTAAACACTCTCCTCTCTGTTCCAATCTGAAGCTCCAGACTGCTTCAGAAGCAAGTTTCAGGTTTGCTTTGAGTTGCTTTGCTCTGGTGGGTTTCAGTTAAATCACAAAAAATAAAGAAATCTTTGAAGGACGAGCATCTAGGAAGAGGGCCTTCTCCACAGATCTCTTACAATATGTGTTTGATCCAAGGCATCTAATGATAAGGTTCTCAATGGGACTTTTGTGTTAATCACCAAGAATCAAAGAGTATTAAGGGACCTCAGAGTATTAAGTTACACCTTCCCATTTTATAGATGAGAAAATGGAGGCCCAGAGAGATGGGAAGTAACTTGACCAATGGCACGTAGATATTGAGCAGCCTGGGTAAGAACCAAACTCAGGCCGTCCAGCTCCAAACACAGGGCTTTCTACATTATACCATACCAACTCTCAACTGGAGAGAATATAATTCTTCAGAATGTCTCTTTCATCTTTGGTTTTCAGCCTACTTTTATATGAATTACAATAGCAACTACTATTATAAAGGAAATTTTAATTGTGTTGGTTACCATTGTACTTATATATTATAAGTTTTTCCCTCCAAACTGGACCACCAGAGACCATGCCCAGGCAGGAGTAAGCTATATAGTTCTGTACCCCCTGTGTTCATGTGTTCTCATCTTCACATTAGCCAGTTTCCACCGTCCTACTGGGCTTGTAACACCCACCCCCTAGCCCCTAACCCCAGATGTTTTTTGTCTTTTGCTTTAATCAAAGTACAACCTCTGGAAAAAATGAGTCAACAAAGTGCATTATTGTTCCATTACCTTCTTTGACGTCCCAGACCAAAGCACCCTTCCCTGGGCACCAATCCTCTCTACATTTTGTCTTTTCCTATCAGAATATAAGTTCCTTGAGGGCAGGGACTATCGCAGTTTTTAACATATATCTCTAGCATATAGCTAGACACATAATAAACTCCTAATTAATAATTTGTTATTATCTCTTGTGTTATTCATTCTCATTTTTTTTGATGGGGTTCGGTTTGAACCAGGCCTGATGTGAGTCACCCTTCCTTCTGCTGCTTTTATTTTTTTTTGTATCGAATGTTTTATAGACTGTTCTATGGACTTTTGTTATTATTCTCTTGTATCAAATGTTCTGTGGGCTATTGAATTGATGGATGAAATAAATGAATGAAAGCACGGAGATAAAAGTTCATCTTCTGTAGGCTCATTGAAAGCAGCCTCCAATCCAGTCCAATAGTGGCCAGGACTAGAGGGAAGTTACCTCATCCTTGTTCCACAGGATGTGGCTCTTGGCTGGGTCACTGTATTTTGAAAGACTTTCCATTCAATATAGTTTGGAGACTATGGGATGGTGACACTTATTAAAAAACATATCAAGTCTTTATGTATCAATATTATGTCTGGGCAGTTACTGGCAACAGTTTAGTCTGTGATAATTGTCCAATTGCAACATAATTTATTGGTTGTTTCCCAGAATTTTCTAAGGTCTGTATCTGTAGTGTGGGGATTTGTCATCCATTGGTCTCTGAAAGATGAGAAAGCTTTCAATGTACAAGTATGCCCCCAAGTCATGTCTTGCAGGAACTCAGTAGGTGCTAAAGTTTTTGCAGCCTTCAATGATATATTGCACTTTCTACCATATCTTTGTGCAATCTGATCAGTAAGTCCTTAAGAATAACCCTTCTATAATTTTGGGTGGCGATTCACACTCAGTTGGCACCATAAACTCTCATTTCCCCAAACTTAACTACATGACATTATTTGGCTGAAGCTTCTTTGTGGATTTGTTGTTGGCCAAGTTCATGAAGGTTCTACTCATGGAAGACTCTCTGATTCCACTCTTGGACCTTAGTCATTTCATTGTCATTGCTCACCAGAGGACGGCATCCTACAAACCCATAGGCATGGAGCTGGAACCAGTCTTTTACAAGTTCTCCGTGCAGTGATCTCTCCATGTTCCAAAAGGAACTCTAAGTTTTTGGCCTACTTATCACGTGCTCTAAGAGTATCTAGTAATCATATTCCTCCTTATCGGTGAGGAGTGATCACCTTTCTAGAGCTGCCTTCGTGGGATGGGTCCTGTACTGCACGAATACTGTAGGAGTTTCTTAGGATATTTTCCAAAATCCATTATGGTCAGTTTTACATTTCAGAAAGTATGCATTGAGACTGCTATAAGGTAGGTGTTGATTGCTTTAAACATATCCTTCCCATTCAGTTTACTTTATTTGTATGTAATTATTTTCATATTTTGTTGTTCAGTCATGTCTGACTCATTGTGACCCCATTTGTGGTTTTCTTGACAGAGATACTGGAGCAGTTTGCTATTTTACAGATGAGAAAACTAGGATAAACAGAGCCAAATGACCTGCCCAGGGTCACAGCCAGAAAATGTCTTAAGATTGGATTTGAACTCAGGAGTCTTCCTGACTCCAGAAGCAGCACCCTGTGCACGATGGCGCTCCCTAGCTGCCCTGTTTGCATATTAGCTCCACTATAGGATGAGAAGCTTCTCGGGGGAAGGGACCATCCTTTGTCTTAACACAGGGCCTAACACATAGGAAGTTCTTAATATGTGATTGTTGACTGACAATGTCTCAATCAATTTCCTGATACTACCTCACAGGATTGTGGCAAGAATTGACTATATGTGTAAATATGCATGTATGCGTGTGCATACATGTCCATCCATGTGTGTATAATCTACATGTGAATGCATGTATATGCACATATACAAACTACATGCACATTCATATAGATATATATACATACATTATATATTCATACATATCGCCGTGTACATATTATATATGTATCTACATACATATTTACACACATTTATTAAATATATTTTTTCAAACCGTAAGGTGCGGCACCAACGTAAGCTATTAATAAAGTAGTTCCCGTAACACAAGAATGATGTAAAAAATGAGCTCATTATCTTCTTACCTAACCCTGCTCTTCCTCCTTCCTTGACTATTTCAGTCTGTTGCATGGTCGTTCCACCCAGACACTTATATTAATAACCCTGAATTTAGTTTTTTGGGTTTTTTAAAGTTCTTTTTCTCTCCCTCACTTCAGCAAAGTAAAAAATTAGAATTACTAAAATATTTTATTTTCTTAGTCAACTGATATGAGAGTAGTTAGTTGGAATTGTTGTGCTCACATGTGGGGGCTCAAGTATTTTTCTTAATATTAAAAAAAAATAAAAACAGCCCCTACTGGGAAAAGACTGGAAGCCAGGGAGCTAGTCCAACTGCCCATTTTATAGGTGGGAAAACTGAAGTTCAGGAAAGTTGAGTGATTTCATAGGATTATAAATCTAGAGCTGGAAGGAATTTCAGAGGCCATCTAGTTGGACTCCTTCATTTTATAGAAGGGGAAACTGAGGCTCAGGAGGGTCAAATAACATGACCAAGGTTCACAGGTAGCAAACATCAGACATATCATCTGAACCCAGTTCATCTGGCTCCAGAGTAAGTGCCCCATATCATACTGACTTTCCTAACGTGAGGAAGGCATCATGTAGTAGGGTTAAGGGTTTGGACTCAGATGGTTGGTGGTTGTCCTTCATTCTCAAAGAGGACCAAAATGACATCCCTATGCTACAGTCAGGTTGCAGTGTGTTTGACTGTGGCTGTTGAGACCAATACAAACTCAGAATGTTCTACCACAAGTGGGGCACAAATAGTCCCTGTGAACACTTGGGGTGGATTCTCTAAATTTGCGCATCCAGCATTTCTTTTGAGTTGCTTCAATTCTTCTTTGCTCATACGGCACAGCCCCTCCTCTGATGTGGGCATGCCATGCTGAGCCATCCTATGCCAATGTCTCCCATGTCACACAATCAATCCCAAAATTTCTTAAGAGAGACCTTGAGAGTGTCCTTGTATCGCTTCTTCTGACCACCACATGAGTGCTTGCCCTGTGTGAGTTCTCCATAAAACAATCTGAGGACAAGTTGAGGGTCCAGTATATCTTTGGGTCATAGATGAGAACTCTAAGTCCAAGCAAGAATACAATCACCTTGGCTTCTGAAGTGATTTCTCCAAAGCTGGAGGCTTCATTAACAAACTAAACGATATTTCCTGAAACAAAACTTTTTATTTAGAGTCAAGACTTGGACTTTGCTTCCTTGGCACTCTGAATTAGTAGGTTACACTGTGAGGATGTCCCTCTCGCCTCATTCTTAAATGGAGAATGTTAGAGGTACAATATTTACGTCTGAAAAGGAATTCTGTTGACCTTTAATATTTAATATCTGAAAAGTACTTTGAAAGTTTTATCATTCCTGATATAAAATATTTTCAATTAGCCTTTTGCCTTCCAAAATTAGTGGCCAAAGTAAGAGCTACCTGTATCTTCACCATTTGATATGTACCCCTCTGAAATGACTTCTTGATGCACATGCTGTTGAGGGATCATCTAACTTGGACTAGGATTGTATTTTTTAAGAGGAATAACTGTTAGCGGCTCTGAAACTTATGAGTTATAGGACCAGAGTCAAGGCCCTGAACCTTAGTTCAAGTCAAGTTGTAAGGCCCAGGGGTCCTAGGAGTACATAATGGGTATGTTAAATGGAAATTTTTCAGGGATCTCTCAGGTGTAGTAGAAGGCTGGACAGTAAGGACCAATGCTCTTCCATTTATCAGAAAGTTCATAGTTGGTGATATCCTGCTCACTCAAGTCATGTGAGTTGGAGATGGGAAACCTGGAAGGCTGCCATCATTAAGAGGAAAGTAAGTTCTGGGGTCAGGGAGGAGTAGACACTCTTGATTTTCTCTTCCATGAAGGTGGATAGGAAGTCAGTGTCCAGCCATGAAAGGGAAAAGAAACATTAGCAGGGAAGCTAGAGGAAATGGTTCCAGGCAGTGTATGTTCCTGCTGAGTCCGCCAACACCTGGATGGAATCTGGGTTTCAGGAGGGCTGGCATGGAGAAGGGAAAGAAGACTCTACAGAGTCTACCCCTACTAGGATTAGGTTAATTATTGGACCGTAAGAGGAAGTACAAAGAAAGGAGGGGGCAGCTTGATGATCAGGACAGAGGGATGGTAATGTAGGGACTCACTCTATACTCCTCAGTCAGGTCTGCTCAGTTCAGGACTCACCGCAATGTTGGTCAGATTATTGGTGGCAGGGTTGAGGAGGGGCAGTGAAGAGGGCAGTTCTGGACTGAATCTGGGTTTAAGCCCTACCTTTGACACATGCTATGTGACCATAGGCACGTAACTTAGCCTCGATCAACTTTTAAAGACTGTAAGTCACAGGCAAAATGCTGCTATGCACAATTGGAAGAAGTTTCCATCCTGGGAATTTCTGAACAGGGACAAAATCACAGGTTCACACCAAAAAAGAAGATAAAATAAAATAAGAAACAAAAAAATTTAACTAAGGAGGCCTCTACCACTGTTGTTATTAAAATACATGCGTGTGTATGTATGTGTATATACATATATATACACACACACACATACATATAGGGGGTGGGGAGAGTGATAGTTATTATTGGCAGCCTGGTATAGTAGAAAGAGGCCAGGCTTCACATCACCCCTCTGATGGGAATGACTGGTTAATCTCCCTGGGCCTCAGTTTCTTTACCTGTAGAATGGGGCAACTGGACATAAAACTTCCAAGGTCCATTCCTGCCGTGGCTCTATTCTATGCCCTATTTTAACTGCTATTCAATTCTGCAAAGAAAATTACAGTCCATTTCAACCCTCCCCTCAAGAAAGTAGGAGCATCCATCTATATGGTCATGAAGTGGGAGACCAGCAGCCTTTGCATCTAGTGAAATCTGGAAATAAGTATCTGCTACTGATTACCTTCAGGAGGCAAAAAAACTCCCTCTGCCTTGTTTGCCTTTCAGTGCTTAACAAGCTCTCTTCTTGCAAAGGGACAGGGCATCAGAGATGACTTCCTGTGGTCTGGAACACTCCATGAATAATTTGACATCGCTTCATAAGTGCAATTTAAAATCTTCCAAAGCAGGCTCATTAAGAGGGAATCTTCCTTCCCCTCAGAGGCATCATTTCATTAAGCTCCTCGTTCCATCCGTTTTCTGGGGGTTGCTTGTCTTACTGTCTGTCCCGCTTCATGAGGAGAGGTGTTCATTTTTTTCACCCATGCTCCATTTCTGTTGGACAGTGCTGGGACACAGCTCAAACTCTGACCACATACGTACCTATTAGACATAATTATGAACTGCCCTTTATGCTGGGAATAGCATCGCTGGGTTGTTTTGATGGAGTGGAAAAAACATTGAATAGAGCTGAGAGTATTCGGCTTCAAATATCCCACCTTTGACAGGTACTCCCTGTGTGACAATTCCTGGGCCTCAGTTTCCTCATCTGCAAAATGGACTGGATGGACTCACAGGGCCCTTCCAGCTCTAAAGCCATGGTAGGATGGATTGCACCACAGTCTTCCTGTTCTAAGTCCTGAACTTTCCTAACCCCAGAAAAGGGTGAAAAAGTCAGTCGACCTTTTCCTCTCTGTCCCTATCTCACCATCCTTCCCTGTATCTTTTCTGAGTTCTGATCTCATTGTGCCCTGAATAAATGGAGTAAAAGAAATTAGTTACTGCTAGGTGCTATGCTAGGAATATGAAAACAAAAGTTCCGATAATTTCTGCTCTCAATGAGCTTACATTCAAATAATACATGTACATATATAGGTGTGTATAAGACTCATACAAAACATCTACAAAGTAACCAAGCTTTGAAGGGTAGGGGGATCAAGAAAGACAGTATGGGTGTTAAATCTTGGAGGGAACCAGGGTTTTCAAGAATCTCCAGGCTTTAAGACAAAGCATAAGCAGAGAGATGCAACCAGGTCTCTGCATCATAGTGCCAACAGCCCTATCCTAGAGCATGCTTCCTTCTTCAACCCACTAGACCCTCTCTGCCTCCCCTGAAGCATCCATTCCTTCAAGAGCTGGTATTCATGTCTGTTTAACTTTACAGAAAGAAGATGCTTGATGTGCTGGGATGAGCTTCCTTCTCCAGGCACCAAAAAAAAAAAAAAACCATTCCTAATCAGAGCTCTGCTTTAAGGAGGACAGGAAGAAAAGACGGCATATTCTAAAGTTGACTTTCCTGGCCAGCCAGAAGACATTGGTGGAATAATTTTCCATTTGTGTATGAAAGAGAGAGATCTAGAACAGGTCCCTTTATCCTAAGTACAGGATTATTCCAAAAAGGCTCCCATGAGCCGCTGGGAAAATGGCTAGGAAGAAGATTATTTTCCCTGTGTAGAAAGAAAATATTATCATTAGACCTTTCACCTTGAAGAAACTTCTACAACTTGTCCCAGTGGAGAAAGCACTGCACTTTGAGACAGAAGATGTGGTTTCATTCTTTTCTAGCGATGGGCAAGTCACTGAAGCCCCTCTGAGCATCAATGTCTCCATCTACAAACTGGGAACAACGCTACCTACATACACCAGTTGTTTCAATGAAAGAACTTTCCAGATCTTATAACAATATACAAGTATGAGGTGTTATTATTCAAAGAATAGAATTGTAGACTCTTAGAATCAAGACAGGTCAAGTCAAAGAGCCCACTATAGGACAAGGGACTGTGCATACAGCTGATTGGAATGGAGTGCAGGGGGGACCCATCAGCTCTTTCATCACAGATACCCTTAATGCAGCCCAACATCACATCAACTTTTCTGATTGTTACATCACAATGCTTAATTTTGTGTTCAGACTGTCTGAGTCATGCTTCTTCCATCTTGTGCTTATGAAATTGATGTCTTTCAAACCCATTCGATTGTAAGGTTCTTGAGGGCAGGGACTGTCTTTTGTCTCTTTTCATAGCCAAAGTGCTTAACATGGTGCCTGTATAGTAGGAGGCACTTAATAAATGTTTACAGAATTGAAGAATTTTTTACATTTATCTTTATGAAATTTAATTTCATTCTAGACTCAGAGAATGTTATATCTGCTAAGTAACTTTGAGTTCTTGTAGATCAGATCCTCCATTTAACAGATGAGTAAACTGAATCCCAGTGATGTGATTTGCTTGAGGCCTCCTAGCTAGTAAACAGCAGAGATGGTACTCAAATTCAGCTCTTTGGGGATATCCAAGTGGTGTGGGGGATGGACTGAAGGTCAGGGAGATGTGGGTTTGAATCCCGACTCAGACATTTAGTTTCTGTGTGTCCCTGGGCAAAGCATTCCAGCACTCCAAGCTTCAGTTTTCTTATCTATAATATGGGGATAACAATAATAACACCTGCTTCCCACAGCTGCTGTCAAGATCGACTGAGATAGTATATGCAAAGCACCTTTGCAACATGTGGATACGTACACACATGTACATATATATTTATAAGCTATACATATAATATATAAGTATTACAACAATGATAAAAGACATATGGCACCCCTTATAGATGTATGTATACACACACACACATATATGTGGGTGTGGAAAAGTTTTGGGGGGGGTTACACCATACGTCTGTTATCGATTACTCCTCCCCCTCCAGGTCCAGTATTCTTTCCATCTCCCCACACTGATTATCAGTAAGAAGGTTTCACTTTTCTTTCTGTTTTCTTGCTGCTCATGACAGGTCTTTCAAACCAATTCACACCCAGCACTACCACCCCAAATAATGTTTAGACCATGCTGCTTTGGGGAGGTTTTCAAGGAGACGTAAGTAAAACCAGAAGCAGGCTTTCAGCACCAGGCTATGCCCCCAGTCCATGTTGGCTCTTCTTCTTAATCCCTGACATAGTTTTAAAAGCCATTTTTTGTTGTCCGTGGCATTTTGATGCCAGCTTCGTTTAATTGTGGGCTCTGACACTCCTGACATTCTCAAAGGCCGATGCCACTCATTTGAACAAGGTAGAGCCTTTTATGGTTCTACACTGGTCATAATCCCCATCCTGCCAAGGCTGAGCAATTATTACACCTGGGAATGCACCATGAAAGGCCCCTGGGACAAAGACTCATTCAGTTGTGGGGCGGAGGAAAGAGAGGAACGGGGAGGGGAGAGACTTTGGACCTTGGGACCCAAAGTCCTGTGTCAGGAGAGACCGAGCCCAGACAGCAAACCATAGTGGGGAAGACAAACTCAAAAACTTCTTAAGGCTGTTCCTGGAGAAACTAGCATAGAAGAAGGAGAGCTCAAGGAGGGATTCAGCGGAGTTGCAGCTAGTGGAGAATATCATTCTTGCTAATCAGAAGCAAAACATGGTTGTTTTACCAAATCAGTTCAAGCGCTGTGAGTAACTTCTAAATTCTAGTGTTCTAGAACAGACGTAGGGAACCTATGGCCTCAAGGCCACATGTGACCTTTTAGGTCCTCAAGTGCAGCCCTTTGATTGAATCCAAACTTCACAGAACAAATCCCCTTAAGAAAAGGATTTGTTCTGTAAAACTTGGACTTGGTCAAAAAGGTTGCAACTGAGGATCTAGAAGGCAACATGTGGCCTTGAGGCCACAGGTTCTGAACCCCTGTTCTAGAACAGATTTCCTGTTGCCCCACTCTGGTTACAGGTCTGAGTTTAAGGAGCTAAATTCAGTTGTTCTTTCCTCGGGATGAATCTGAGTGCTGAGAGTGAACTCCTAAATCCCAATATCCTAGAACAAATCTCTTCATTTCCCCACCCTAACCATAGATCTGAGTTCAAATAATACCTTTGAGGTCTCGTTTGCCATGTTAACATCAAATCCTCTGTTAAAATTTCAAGGTAATTATTAATTCGGAAGAAATGCACTGGTCTATAAAAACCCTCTTTATAATTATTTTCTTCTGTGAATTAAAAAAAAGCGTTGTTGTTCTTCTGTTTCATACCTGTGATCCTCCAGGATATTCTGTTTTAATCAGTAAACATTTACTGAGTGCCTACTGTGCAAGTCCTAAGTGCTGGGTAACCAGATGGAGAGATTTCTCCGGACAGCTTTCCCCTTTCCCTTTATTTTCCATTTAAAGCCTTCATGAATAAGATTGACAGGTCTCTAGATAGCCTTCTGAGACCTCAGCCCCGGGTAGGAATATATCATACGAGGCTCTTGAGCCAAGCATAAATAACCAAATCCCATCCTCCAGCATCATCCCCATAGACAGCTATATACCCCACTTGCATTCCTTTCTCATGCAAACACTCTGATTTTCCTTTTAAAGAAGGCCCAAGACAATTATCTAGGATGCCAAGATACTTCAATCTTGTACATTCTCCTTCACTCCAATCCAATAAATATTTATTAAGTGCTGTGGGCAGCTATGTGGCACAGTGAATAGAGCACTGGGCTTGGAATCAGGAAGATGCAGTTTCAGATCTGGCCTCAGACACTTACTAGTTGTGTGACCCTGGGCAACACACAAAAAGAGTCAGGAAGTATGAGAAAGAGGGAATAAGAAAGGGGACCAGAATGGGACACTATGGGGTACCTGGAGCCAGGAGCATCTTGCCCCTTGGAATCAAAACCAGGCAGGGAAGCAGATGCCCAGTGGCATGAGCTAAGGGTCCAGTTTCTGCCCTCTTTAAAGGAAGGCATTGGGAGCAGTTGGTACTGAGTACTCTGGCCTTCCAATTAGAGGGAAAGTGAAAGGTTGAGGCAGGTGGTATCAATCAAGGCTTGAGGTAACAACATGGCCGTGAGTTAGAGTGATGAACTCACCCTGGGAGGGGCATCTTGTTCCTTGGAGTTGAAACTAGGCAGGGAAGCAGATGTAAAGCAGGAAGTTCTTTGGCCACCAAACCCCTTTCCCAATCTCACATCATGCCTTCCCTGATGCTCTTCGATAATATTCACTGGATTCTTACTGCCTCTCACTCATACAACACTCCTTGTGATCATTTAGCAGAGAGGATGCATTCACAAAGAGAAAAAAAAAATACAAGCTCTTTAACCACTTAGTCAAAATGGAGCTCAAACCTCACCTTCTAAATGAAGCCTTTCTAAATCCCCATCATCGGCTGGTGGCTTCCATTTCAAACTGCTTGTATTTAATGGCATTGGATTTACTCTTTTTATATTCTATATATTTTTGTATGTATGTCTTGCCTCCCTTGCTGAAAGGCAAGGGCCTTAAGGTTTTATTTTTGTATTTATGTCCTCAAGACATAATAAATACAATGTCTAGCACATAGTAGGCACTTAATAAATTCTCATTCAAAATCTACATTGAAAGACCAATTGGTTTTTGTCTTTTTTAAAAACTAAATTTCGATGCTTGCTGTGAAAATGCCAACCTCTAATCTTGATTCTGCTTGGGGGAGGGAGGGAGAGAAAACTGTTTCTCATTAGCATCTTGGAAAATTCTTTATTTCCATACCAGGTGGGGTCCTAATGAGGCTGATTTCCATATGGAACACAAGAAAATCAGCCTCATGACTATGGCCACACCAGGCACTCGTAGCCTTCACTTTGGCATGCTGAGTATATTTATTTTTGTTTATGATTTTGCATCCATACCTGCTGGCACATAGCTTCTCTTCCCCACTGTGCAAGGGAAGAGAGTTTCAAGTTAGAAGGATGAAAGTGTAAGCCAAAGAACAAGTCTTCCAGTGGAGAAGTCAAGCATTTCCAGATGGCAGAACCATCTCTTTCTTTTTCTTTCTGTTGAATCACAGAGAGGATTCACAGACAATGGCATCGTTATCAAATCTGCAGGTGACGAAACATCAAATGGATGGACAGGATCTGAGACTATCTCAATAGGTAGAATAGTAGGATGAATCTAATAAGATGAAATGCAATTGGATTAAAGCATCATAGATTTAAAACTGCAAGGATCCATGGAGGCCATTGACTCTAACCCCTTCATTTTACAGATGAAGAGCTTAAAGCATGGAGAGGTCACCCCCTTACCATGGATCAAAAACCTAGTAAGCAGTAAGGCAGGAGTTGAACTCATATCTGCTTTACACTACCTACCATTCTAAACAGCTACCTAGATTCCTCGATTGCCAGGAATAATGTAAACTCTTGCATGAGGGCACAAAAAATGAATTTTGCAAGTACAGATGAGGAAGGTGGACCTGGGCAGCACGTTGTCTCAAGAAGCACTGAGAGACAGCAATACAGTGCTCTAAGGCAATTCCAAAAGACTCGTGAGGGAAAATGCCGTCCACATCCAGAGAAAGAACCATAGAGTCTGAATGCAGATCAGAGCATGCTCTTTTCTCCTTTGTTGGCTTGTTTTTCTTTCTTGGGATTTTTCCCTTTGGTTCTGATTCTTCTTTCACAATGTGACTAATGTAGAAAAATGTATAATATGATTGTGCATGTATGGCCTACATCAAATTGGGGAAGGGGCGGATGGGGGAGATTGGAACTCAAAATCTTATAAAAGCAAATGCTGAAAACTAAAAATTAATCAATTCTTTCAAAGGACTGACAGAGTTGTTGTTGCGTCATGTCTGACTTTTCATGACCCCATTTGTGGTTTTCTTGGCAAAAATACTAGAGTGGTTTGCTGATTCATTCTCCATGGCATTTTACAGATGAGGAAACTAAAGCAAACAGGGTTATAAGTGACTTGCCCAAAGTCACACAGCTAGTTAGTGTCTAAGATCAGATTTGAACTCAGGAAGAGGAGTCTTTCTGACTCTAGGTCCAATGTTCTATCCACTGCACCACCTAGCTGCTCCCAAGAGAGTATTACTACTCTATAAACTCGGTATGAGTCAGTATTGTCATGTAGTAGACTAAAAAGTGAATACAATTTTAGGGTGTTTGGGGGAGACATAGAACCAGGCAGGGCAAGGAGACAGTATCACTGTTCCAGTCCGTGGTCAGAGCACATGTGGCATATTGTGTTTTGATCTTTTAGGGAGGATGTTGTTGGTGAGGTGTAGAACATCCCAGAGAAAGCCTTCAAAGACGGTAATGATTGAGATTATGCCTTATGAAGAGCAGGTGAAGGAAGTAGGGCTGCTTAGCTAAGAGAAGAATGGCAGACTTGTTATCCATCTCCAAATATTGAAAGGACTGGAATTAAGACAAAGGATCAGATGTGTTCTGTTTGTGCCCAGGGGTCAAAAGAAAGAGTAGTTAATAAATATTGTGAAGAGGATAACTTAGGCTTGCAAAAAGGGAAAACCACAATTAAAAGCATCTAAAAGTCTTTCCTTGAGAGGTAACATACCCCATTCCCTGGAGTCTTCAAAGCAAAGACTGAATGACTCCTTTCTTGGTACATGGTCACGCGGATTATTTGTCCATCAGACCAGCCGGTTTCTGATGCCCCCATCCAACTCCAAGGTCTTGTGATTCTCGGAAAAGAAACCCATCAAAAAGGTTAGGTGGATTTTCCCAAACCCAAGTTCTTTAGGCTGGAAATTTTCATTACCAACTCAAAAAGATGCCAGGAACAAGGGTTACACCTGTGATTTCACTGAAATAGGAAATTCCCTCTACCAAGGAGGGAATGAAAGTCATGACCTTCTTTGAAATGTATTATCTTAAGAGAGTTGTCCAGATTGGCACTCAGAAAGATTAAGAGAACTGCCCAATGTCAAACAGCTAGCAGGCCAGAGGCAGGGCTTGAAGTCAGGCTGGCCCTCCAACCACTATACCACATGGCCTCCCCTTCAAGGGCCTATACAAACCGAAATGTTCCCCATTCCTCATTTCCTCAAGATAGAACAATGCATATTTGTTAAAATGTTTACTATGGTCAAAATACAGTGCTAAGTACGATGATACATTTTTGGAAATTACTTCCTTAAACTTATTCTAATTGTCTTTAAAATGTCCGTGAATAGAATGCCAGAGTCAGAAAGACCTGGGTTCAAATTCTGCCTCAGACACTCACTAGCTGTGTGACCCTTGGCAAGTCACTTTACCCTGTTTGCCTCAGTTTCCTCATCTGTCAAATGAGCTGGAGCCTTAAGGACAAATTCAATATCTTTGCCAAGAAAACTTCAAATGGGGTCACAAAGAGTGGGGCACAACTGAAAATGACTGAATAATATTTGATTCATAAAGTATTTATGATCTCTTATTATGTGCAAAATAAAAAAATAAATTATGAATGTAAATTGGTTCTATCTTTAGGTAAATGATTTAACACCAGCCAAGATCTTACTAGCAGAGGAAGGGAAAATATGTTCATTGTCAATACTTAGAACTACATATTTTGAATTTATAAAATGGACTTTATATTACAAAAGACAATAGTTTTTACCTTCAAACTTGTTTTGGTGAATCTAAGAACCTTTATTAATTTTCTGGACATTCAATACTGTCAAATACATTGTGGGTAGCCCGTAATAGAACCTTAATACATCTCTGTTGAATAGTCAAGGCGTGAATGAAAGGAATCTTTTGAAAAAAAGGAATTTCGGCTTCTTGAAAGAGTTAACAGAGCTTACTTGGATAGAAGCTGTCACTGTGAACTTTTAAAATTGCATTATATAATTAACTCAACCCTCGAGCCTGAATGGAAGGCCAAATCTACTTTTATTGTTCTATTTCTTCTTCATAAAACTCTGAAAAGATGAGAGCAGAGGGTGATGATTTTCTCTAAATGATAAAGGTAGGGATATTATCTTTGGATTGAGAGCTAAAAGGACCTTTCCAACTCATCCAGCCCAATGCTCTCATTTTCCAAAGGAGAAAATAGAGAGCTTATATCACATCTCCAAGGGTCACATAGAGAGCAAGGAACCAAGCTGGCAGCAAGATGGCACAGGGTTCAAATCCAAACTGACCTGAGTTCAAATCCAGTCTGAGAGACTTGCTAGCTGTGTGACTCTAGGCAAAGCATTTCACCTTGCTCATCCTCCATTTCCATCTCTGTAAAACAGAAATAATAATGCCCACAGGACTGCTGCGAGGGTCAAATGAGACAATGTTTTGAAATGCTTTGCAAGCTTTAAAACGTTATGCAAATACCAGCTATTATCGTGCTATGATCTGAGCTCAGTTTGGGAGGTCAGATTTGAACTCATGAAGATGAGTCTTTCTAACTCTAGACCCAGCACTCTATGCACTGTGGTGTCACCTAGCTGTCCAGTAAAGAAGTAGGAAGGCTGGGATTCAAACCCAGGTCTTCCAGCTCCAAATTCATTGCTCACAGAATCAGAGAATTGGAAGGAACCACAAATGCCATCTCGTCCCCTCCATAGCTGAAGAAGACTCATTTCTATAACATCTCTGGTTATGATGATAATCATTCAGTGATTAATCCATCATAGATCCAGAGTGAAAGGACCCTTGGAGGTGATCACATCCAATCCTCTCATTTTACAAGTGGGGAAACAGAGACCCTTCCAGGGTCACCCAGCTAGTAAACTACTAAGGCAAATTTTGAAGCTAAGTCTTCCTAACTCCAGGTCCAATGTACTACCCACTACATCTTTACTTAAAGACCTCTAGTCAGAAGGAAGAGGCAGAAAAGATGGAGTCTGTTACCCATCCACTTGTAGATGGCTCTAATTGTTCCCACTCTTTCCATAGGCCATGAAAATTCTTATTTTGCATGAAGAGCCTCAGCCTACAAACAATTTAACTGCATTAGTATTTCGGGCCAGATGAAATTTCCTAGATACTAAAAACTTTACCTCTTTTTGAAGCAAGTAGTCTAGTTTCTGAATAGAAGAAGAAAAGTAAATACCTTCATTAATGGACCTGGTGAAGTCTGGGAATCTGCAGGGAGGACCAGGAGCCCATGTTAACATTTTTATTAGGAGGAATTGTTGTTAATTTGTTCATTCTAAGCTCTCTCCGTGGAAGTTCTACCCTGACGCTTCATTGGGGAATGGAGGTGATTTGGGGCTCTTGAAGGTGCCTCCAATCTCACAAGTTATGGCAGGCCTTCCATAGCTGGAAAGCCTTCAAAGGCTGGCAGGGCAAGTGATTGTCAGCCCAGGAGCATTCTTGCTGAGTTTGGAGCTCATGAGAAGGTTGGATGTCAAGTGATGTGTTATTTGGACCACAGTGATTCACGGGGCCATAAATTAAGACCTGGAGGGTTTGTGTCCTACATGGGAGGAGTATTCACACTGATGAAAGTATAGCTCTATCAAAATGTACATATTTAAGGGTTTTTCCCCCAGCCATGGTTATTGCAGTCTGATAGAAATCAGCCTTCATCAGTTAGCTTGGATTTTTTTTTAAGCTAAATGGTACTTTGTAATATAAATACTAAATGTGGTTATATTTCTCAAGAAGTCAGGAATCCTGGAGAGATAGCAAGCTACTACTGACCAAAACAATATGTAAACTTAAATCTAAAGAGAAAAAAATATTTTCAAAAGTAAGAGGATAAGTAGGGTTGAGCTGTAGGAAGGACTGCATAGGGGCAGGTAAGTGATACAGTGAATAGAGCTCCAAGCCTGGAGTCGGGAAGATCTGAGTTCAAATCCAGCTTTAGACACGTATTAACTCTGTTACCCTCGGCAAGTCACTTCAACCTGTTTGCCTCTGTTTCCTCACCTGTAAAAAGAGGTGAAGGAAGAAGCTGTCATTAGAAGTAAACAATCTCCCAAACTCAGAATGTCTACTAAATTTAACCTAATCTCCTCATTTTACGGAGAAGAGGGGAGGGAGAGAGGAGGGGGGAGATAATTAGAGAGAGGGAGATAAGGAAAGGGGGAGGAGAGGGAGAAGGAGAAGGAGGGAAAGAGGAAGAATTAAGAGGGAAAGGGGGAAGGAGGAGGAAAGATGGAGAGAGGGAGGGAGAGAAGTAGAAGGAAAAGGAGGCGGAGATCAAGAAGGAGAGGGAGTGGAAAAGATTTGCATCAATTTTGTATGTAATGAAATATACATATATTTATATGTAGTTATATATGTATATATAGTTATATATACATATATGTATATATTTATATGTAGTTATGTGTGTGTGCATATATATATGTGACTCTTCATAGGATGTAAGCTCCCTGAGAGTGGGGGATATTTCCAGTTTTGTCTCTGAATCCCCAGTATCTAGAACAGGGCTAAGCACGCTTTCTGATTGACTGATTACTGAACAAATATTTGTCAAGCACACACTATAAGCAAGACACACTTTATTTTGGGGCTGCAAAGATTTAATAATGAATCATAGTCTCCACTCAGGGAGTTTGCATTCTTTTGGTGGAAAGGAGGGGACAACAGGAACATAACATGAACATAGACTTTTTATTACAAAATTAAATTGAGAAGAGAGAGAAAACAGGTGATTTGGAGGAATTGGAAAAGGCTTCTGAGACCAAGTAACAACGGAGCTGAGCTTCGAAGGAAGGGCAGTAAAGGCACAAAAGGGCAGAGGTGGTGTAGACACCCCTTCCAGGCACAGGACTAAACCCGGGTAAGAACACAAAGTAAGGAGATGGCATGTTGTGTTTGTAGAGTCTCTAGATGTTCAGTTCAGTGGGAGCAGAGACTGTGGTGAGGACGGCAATGTGAGCGAAGCCTGGAAACATCAGTTGGAAGGAAATTGTGGAAGGACTTAGAGAGCATGCTAAGGAGGCCATATTTTATCTTCTAGGTGATGAAGAAGGCATGGAAAGCTTTGCACAAGGGAATGCTATGGCCAGATTTGTGCTTCCAGAAAATCTTTTAGCTGCTGTGTAGAAAATGGATTGGAGAGAGAAGGGCCTGGAAGCAAGAAAACCAATCAGAAGGCTATTACAATATTCCAAGCAAGAAGTGATGAGTGGAGAAAATTCAAGGGCATTTGAAGGTCCAGGGGAAGAATTTGAGAGATGTTGTAGTAGTTCAAATGGACAGTGTTTGACAATGATGAAAGTAGGCTCCTTTGAGAGAGAAGACCATAGACTTGCTTCTGGAAGAACATCCTAGATCATTTAGTCTAAACCCCCTGCCCCACTGTTTTATACAGGAGGAAACTGTCCAAAGTTACGTAGGTAGTAAGTAGCCATGTCCCTTGACTCCAAAGCAAGACATGCATCACGCTTTCAACAAAAGCACCAACTGTGTGCAAAATAATAAGACACAAAGACAAAATATGAAATAGTCTCTGCTCTCAGGGAGCTTATACTCTACAAGGAGTGATTGTAACATTGCAAACCAGGCGGGGGGAAAAGATTGCAAACCTGGGTGCCTGGAAGAATGCTGGTGTGCTCAACAAATGCAATGAAATCTAGAGGTAGAGTACTTTTAAATATTTATTCATTTATTTATTTATTTGCTTTTTGGAGGGGGGAAGGTAGGGCAATTGGGGTTAAGTGACTTGCCCAAGGTCACACAGCTAGTTTTGTATCTTACACATTAAGTGTCTGAGACCGGATTGGTAGAGTACTTTTAAAGAGAACATCTGGTTGGAGATGTCCAGTAGGCATTTGGCAACGTGGGATTGGAGTCAAGGGAGAAATTGTGATCGAATATGCAAATTTTGTTTCATCTCTGTAGAGATGATAATTGAACCCATAGGAATAGACGAGATCGCCAAAGGAATGTAGAATAATTGACAGTTTCCTTCTACCACTTCTCAGTCACTTTGGAAATTTAGTCACAGAGTGACCCTGTTCTTAGAGTTGGTGGGACTTGAGTCTTGTTATCACTGTAAAATGTAAAGTATCTTCTATTATAAGCCTGTATTGCTGGCATTCTGCAAAAGTAACTTCTCTAGGAAGAAGTCACTGAAGGGATAAGCCAATCAGGAGAGCCTGAGGAGAGCAATGCTGTTAACATGTGCTGCAAGAGTCATGAGTGTTAGCTATTAGTTGACAACAAGACCTATTAATCATCTTGGCCCAGTAAATGAATGGAGAGTTGGGTCAGGAATCAGCAATTTAGTAAGAAGTCCAACAGGAAGCATGGACTTTGAAATAGGAAGAGAAGGCACTAGTGAAAAGAGTAGCCATGACAAAGTTTGGTGTCAGGGGGTTGATAAGTGTTAGACTAAATTCCCATCCCACCCACCGCAGGAAAGTAAGCTCAGATGTTAGTTTAGAACATCCATTCATCCATTCAGTGTACGCTTATGAAAGACCTGCTATGTACCAGGAATTGTCCTAGGTGTTATGGAAGAAAAACAAAAATGAAATAATCACTGATCTCAAGGAATTTAAATTATATTAAGAAACTGAGCTCTATTCCATCTTTAACAACCTAATGAATTTATTTCAGGTAAACCAATAAGAACCAGATATGAATTCCAAGAGGCCAAGATCACAAAGACCTCCAAAGATAGCCATATTATCATAGCTCTAGAACTGTTAGGGATTTTAGAAGCTATTTAGTCCAATCCCCTAATTTTTTTTTTTGCTAAAATGCTAAATGGTGTCTACTGGCTGACTGAAGTAGGAAGCGTACTCATGGGCCTCATGAACAACAGTACTATAAAACTACCTCCCTCAGTAAAATCCCTATAGCTGTCTTCTGCAGACCCCACCCATCAATGAAAGCGGGAGTTAGGAGGTGAGCATATATGGGGGAGGGGGAGGACTATGCCATATGATGAAATCAGTATTTCTTAAAAAGAAATTGAATCCCAGGAAAGTTAAGTGACTGCATCATAGCACCAAAGGTGGGATTTTAATATAGGTCTTCTGATTTCGGCCAACACTCTTTTCAACTACACTACATTATAGCCCAAAAGATGAAGGGTGTGACTTTAAGATTAGTACAAGGAAGGACAAGGCCCATGAGAAGAATCTTGGGGGCCAGATAAAAAAGGGTCACTCTTTAACATGGGTCTCATGCCTGGAAATAAGACCAGGAAATAGGTTCTAAAAGGATCTGAAAATATCCAAATCTACCTCAACTAGAAACATGCCAACTTGGTAAGGCATCCAGCCTGGATAAGGATGGTGTCTGGGCTCACTCCAGGGCACAAGAACATGCACTTAAATATGATAGACCAACAAAATGTCCCTCTCTACCTCCAGTCATCATTTTTCATTTAAAGACAGGTTCCACCCCCTAAAAAAAGCTCCCTGAGACTAGACTCTTTTTTTGTCTCTGTATTTCTAGCGCATTGAGTGCTGTGTAATAGGAACTTAATAAATGTTTATAGAATTGAACTAATTTGAATTTTAAATGCTATAAAATCACTTTTGAAACTAAAAGGAAGGTTATATATTTATTTTAGAGACCAAAAGACTCTCTAGACCAGTAGAGTCTTGTTGCAAAGAGTACTAGATTTGGGTTCAGAGGACCTTGATTCTAATTCTGGTTTTGCTACTTACTACCTGTGTGTAGCACCCTGTATGGGCTCACTTTCCCAACTCACTTTCATTGTCAGAAGGAGTCTGCAAAAAGCTGCTGTCTATTGCTACTCAAGATTCTAGGGATTATTCTTAGAAAGATGATGTTCTAGCACCCTTGCTCATGAGCCTCCCCCTTGTATACCACTTGCTTCAATCAACCAACAAACATCATTTAACTTTTTAGCAAAGAACATTTACTAAGGTGGTACAAAAAAATCACACCCAAAGGCTGGGGAGTATATAATCCCACAAGTAAATAGAGGTCCATGAGATAGTGGATTCTAACTGTAGAGAACACAGTCAAAGGATACAATCATAATTTCTGGTCAGTGGAAGACTTTTCTTAAGTTCATAGCCAAAAGTTCCTCTGGTACAAGGGGTCACTATCCTTGAAACGTCTTCCTCTCTTTTTGCTATCTTTTTTAGCTATCTTTTTGCATCTGTCTGTTTCTGATTGTTGTTGGTGTGTCTTTCTCCTCTCCTAGTTTGGTACATTGTCTTCTACTGGTACAGACACAAGAGTTTGCTCCCTCAAGATTCTCCTAAGCCTGGATTCCTCCACCACTTTGATTCCAAACAGAATCCATTGCAAAAATACCTCTGCTACTTAAAGCCTCCAAAATTGTGGTTATCTTTAATTAGCTAATCTCAATGTTCCTATCATGAACTAATTAAAGAGGTGGGGGCGGCTAGGTGGCACAGTGAATAGAGCACCAGCTCTGGAGTCAGGATGAACTGAGTCCAAATCTGACCTCAGACACTTAACACTTACTAGCCATGTGACCTTGGGCAAGTCACTTAACTCCAATTGCCCTGCCTTCCCCCTTCCAAAAAGGAAAAACAAAAGGAAAAAGAAAAAAAAAGAAATAATTAAAGAGGCATTCACATCTCATAAAGAGATCACAAGGTATAAAGCATTTTGTTCACACATTCAGAGTTTCATCCTGGTGTAACTACCCTTATATTTAATTATAATGAAATTACGTTAATTAGGATTAAAGTAGAACTCCACCTTTACAAATATAACCTTGGACAAGTTACTTACATTCTGTTGACCTGTTTCTTCCCCTTTAAAATGAGAGTGTTGGAGGAAATGACCTCTGATGTTCCTTCCAACTTTAAATCTATGTTTCTATGATCTTATAACATCCCATACATCCCCCTCACCCTAAAGGTGACAGTACAAAAGGTCTTTTTTAGTTAAGGGCCTGAGATTAGCCTATTAACACATTGTAGATGCTTTAGAAGGCAGCTAGGTGGTGAGACAGAGAGAGTGCCATGCCTAGAGGTGGGAAGGTTTGAGTTCAAATCTAGCCTCAGACACTTACTAATTGTGTGTGACCCTGGGAAAATCACTTAACCCTATTTGCCCTAGTCTCCTCATCTATACAGTGAAGTGTAGAAGGAAATGGCCAACCATTCCAGTATCTTTGTCAGGAAAACCCCAAATGGGGCCACAAAGATTCAGATGTGACTGAAATGGCTGAGCAACAGCAGATGCTTTAGAGATAAAAAGAAAAAATGGAATGAACCATAAGCAGAAAATGAAAGAAGGGAATAAGACTTCTTTCTTGATCATCTCCACCATATAATGGGAAAAAAGGTTTTGGGGGGAAAGTACGAAATGGTAAGAGGGAAGAAGAGGATACTGGCTGACGACCTGGGTTTATATCCCAGCTCTCATACAAACTATTTGTCATGTAAGATGCCTGGGCTTCAGGTTCCTTTTCTGTAAAACACAGAGGTTGGATTAGATGACCTTTCAGATTCCTTCCAGCTCTAAGTCCATGATTCTGTGACTTTAGTGAAATACTTATTCTCGTTTCTGAAAAATAAATGACCATATTTAGGGTGAAAGGTAGAAAAAGCAGCTTGCAACTGTATGAGAAAGAAGAAAGGAGAAGACAAAAATCATGATCATGTTGCCAGTTTAAAAAAGCTTTATCCAAGTCATCTTCTTTAAAGATGGTCTCAAGATAGGTCAGTGGAGAGCAATCAGCTCTTCAAGTAGGAATAAAGACCAAAAAATGAACAAAAGGAGAGAGAGGGAAGCAAAGTGATGATCTCGTAAGAATAGTGGGTAAAATAAATCCTTAAGGAAGTGGGAAAGGAAATAAAAGTATCAACCCATCAAGGATGCTACAGGGCCTTAGACACAGCGTGGCCACATTTTCCCACCCAACCATATTCTACTTTGTCAGCATATGCTTTTGCAAGAAAACCATATGCTCTTGACAGTATTCTAAAGCTTGAAATGTCGTGGAAATTTTTAAAAAGAAAAGAAAATGTCAGAAAAGGTGTTAAAGATATTTAGCACCCTCAGCTTTTTTTTCTGAGTATTACACATAAGATATTCTCTGGTTTGTGAATTTTAATAATGCTTCTGCTGTTTGGTTTGCCAACCACTTCACGCGGCTGGCAGACAGAAACATGCACCGGCAGGTCCTGGTTGGATTTCTTCCCACTTCAATGACAAAATCTGCAAATGGGATTTTGGAAGCTGATGCACAAAATGTATGCTTGGGAGAGAGGGATAAAAGGTATGCTAAACCTTGGGATAAAAATGAAGCCTTTGAAGAATTATTTCCAAAACAGTAGGTAATGACATTAAGAAATACAGCTCAATATCTCTTGGTGCATGAGGAGGCACAGAAGCGACCATGAAAGGCTTAATGAAAAAATTGAATTTGGTCATAGATCTCCATAATAGAATGCTGGGGTCTAAGTAGCATGAACAAGAATTAAAGAGACCTCTTCCTCACTTTCCAGGATGTTAAAACCAGTCATTATTTATTATTTCCTCTTCAACTCCTATCTAAAAGTAGATGATTCCTAAACTTTAAGCTTTCCCCTGAGACCAGGTGCCAGATCTCCAACTGCCGGGAGGAAATTTCCACTCGCATCCTTCAATGCCACCTCAAATTTAGAGGTCCACAACTGAATGATCTCTTCCACAAATCTGCTTACTCTACCCAACTTTCATCATTTTTGAGCATTTCCACCCACTCACTTAGTCTCAGAATTCTCTCAGATAATATAACTAGAGGTCTGCAAGCAAAAACTGGATCACTTTTGGCTGGCATCATAGATGTAGGACTGGAAGGGAGCTTAGAGACTGAGTATCATTCCCTTGTTTTACAGATGAGGAAACAGACTCAGAGATGTTAGGTAATTTGCTCAAAACCAAACAACTCCGTTAGGAATGTCTCAGGCAGGATAGGAGTCTAGAACTTCCTAGCTACCGGGTGAATGTTCTAACCATTACACCATGTCAACTCTGTCGTTGAGTTGTTTTTCAGTCATGTCCAACTCACGTTGCTGTCCCCCAAGTTCAGGTCCTCATCACCTCTCCTGGCCTGTGACAACAGCCTCCTTTTCTTCTTCCAGCCTCCAATCTCTACCTCCTCTAACAGACACAGCTGCCAACATAATCTTGCTAATGCCTGGATCTGGATGATGAAGTCACTCTTTTCCTCAAACCTTTCAATAACTCTCCTAATTACCCACGGGTTAAAATACAAGCTCAGCCTGGGGGGTTTGAGGTCTTCCACAGACTGGCTCCAACTTAACTCTTCTAATTTGCTTTATTACACCATATATGATTTCCACCAAACTGGATTATTAGCTTCCCCATTAAGTTATGCTGCAGCCTCCCACCTACAGGTGCTTGGCCGGCTGTCTCCGCTGCACCTGGAACACAATGCCTTCTTGTTGAAAACCTCTTACTTGAACTCATGGGCCCCTTCTCCTTGAAGCTGGCCCAGGTTTATTCGTGCCCCCTCCCTGAAGCCCCAAACCCAGCTAAAATCATTCTCACTACCCTCAAACTGGTGTCCTCGAGCTTTCTTGCTCCACCAAATCTGATTCATCATAAAGTTCTTAATAGTGTATTATAGGATCATAGATATTGAAAGGTGAGGAAATTTTGACACCACCTAGGCCAACCCTTTCCAGCCCAGGTTTATGATAAGTTGCAAATCTGCTTCCAGGGTATGCCTCCTCTGGGTGGAAATGAATTTTATCTGTTTTAGTGTTATCATACCATTGGATTGCATGCCCTTTAAGGGGAAGGACTTATCGTTTGTCTCTTTTCCTATCCCCAGGGCTTAGCATACTGCAGGAGGAGGGGAGGAGAAATATAGTAGGTATTTTATAAGTGCAGATTGATCAAAGTTAGCAACTTCTTCTCCCTGTATATATAAGGTCCCTTGCAAACATAGTAGGTACTTAATAAATGTAGATTGATTGAAGCTAGCAACCTTTCCCCTGTGCATATATAAGGTCTTTGCAAACTTTAGTGTTCCATATAGATATCAGCTATTAATATAATTGTTGTTGCTCTTATGCTTATTAATCAACTCTTTCACATGATCATTTACCTTATATATTTATATGCTATCCTTATACTTAGAAAGAAAATACTTGGTGGGAAGGGACCAAATCTTAAAATTCTTTGAAAGGTCAACAGTCCTAAACCTGATGCTTTGTCCATTCAGGTGACTCATAAACATTCTTAACTGATATCCCTAGTAAATTGACCAAGATGATAAAATGTGGTAATAGTCAATGTTAGAGGGGTTGTAGAAAGACAGGAACACTAATACATGGTTCGTGGAGCTGCTGACTAATATAATAATTTTCCAAACAATATTGAATTATGAAAATAAAGGGACTAAAACATTCATGTCCTTTAAGCCAGAGATTTTACTGCTAGACTTATGCCCAAACTTGGTCACTGACCAAAAGAGACTCCATAGGAAACCAAAATATGTAGAGCCATATTTTTATGGTAGCAAAGAATTGGAAACGATGTAGATGCCTAACAATTAGGAAATGGCTAAATAAATCAGAATAGATGGATTTAGTGGAATATTTCTATGCTGTAAAAAGATGAATATGATAGATTCAGAGACCAATGAAAACTGTCCATGAACTAATGCAAAGTAAAGTGAAGGAGAGCCAAGAAATCAATATATATAATCACCGCAACAATGTAAATGGAAAGAAGAATAACAACAAAACAATAGAAAATAAATGTTGCTAAGTTATATAATGAATAAGCTCAGACCCAAAAATAGAAATGAGACAATATTTCCCCTCCATACCACATCCTTTGTGAGGTGACAGAGTCCACAGATATGGAACATTATGTTTAACATTAGATTCTTTCTTTTTAATGCTTTTATTGGCTGTACTGAATTGTGTAGCTTAATACTCATCCTTTTTTTTTCAAAAATAAAATTATTTGTTACAAAGGATGATTCTAGCAGAGAGAGAAGAAAGAAGGATATAGGAAGGAATTTAGTTTATATAAAAAGAAAAAATAGCTATGAAAGTCTATTTAGAAAAATGCTTTTGAGTGGATTCATTTTGCACTACTTTATCACTACAAAAAAAATTTGTAATTGCATTGTACTACAATCTTCACAGTTGGTTTCACTCATGATCTCTGTGTTAAAATGGGGACACTGAAACAAGGAACAATTAAATGATGGATCCAAGTTCCCATAAAAAAATGACAAAGCTACCATTTCTCTTACCATACCATTGCTCAAAGTCCCAAACCATCAACTATATCTTGGGGAAAAGAATTTTGTCCTAGATTCAATTTTTCTCCCCAATGATTGGTAAGTGGATTGCTTTCCTGCCTGAGGTACATTTGGGATTAAGTCCACTGTCAAAGGAAGCTGTGAGCTTGGTGTTCTGTCCTGTCATCATTTTCATCTGACTTCTAATTTAGACCTGAGTATGTGAAGCCCAAATCATATTAAATCCAAGGCAAAGTCACATAAATTAAAATATAATGCTTCTCATAGCCCTGTCCATGTTGACCCAATTTGTAGCAACACTGGCTATTTCCTGTCCTAGGCTGCCCTTTCTTGGCATTTATGGGAACTGAAATAGATGTATTTGATCACAGACTTCCACAAGTTTTAATCAGGAATCAGAGATCCTACCCTGAGTGACAAATAACATAACAAAACAAAACATTAAAGCATGCATCTGTGTACAGAAATATTGCTTTGCTGATGTGGAGACATGTGTGATAGAGTTGGATACAAAGTGCATTTTCATTCACAGTAGTACTTAAAAAAAAGGTCCAAGATATAACTAGGGTAGGGAGACTAGGCCTTTGCCTCATGGTACCAAAATTTAAAGGGCACAAAAATTTTAATGGATGATTTTTTAAAGACTGTGCTTTTTTTAAGTGTTCAAACTAATTCCTGGCAGCTTTTAACTCTTTCAGGAAGCAGTAGGAAGAATAATAAGTTAAATTAGAAATCTATCAAAGCATCCTCCCAACAGAAGCTATTGATTAGATGGGCTCCTCCCTCCATCCCTTCCACATTACCCCCATCCCCAGGAGCATCTTCTTCTCCTCCTCATAGAATGGTGCCGTGGGGTGTTCCACTCTCTAACACCAGAGTAGATCTGAGCACATTTATAATATTATTTTTCCATGGGACAGTAACAAAGGGGGTCATAATTGCTAGTTATATTATCTGGATCATATATACAGCGACAAGTCTTCAGACTTGCTTATCAGGAAGAATTGACTCTTTACAGGTTTTCCAAGGCAAGTAGACTACATTCTGGTGACAGACAAAGGGAGCACGGTGCCGGGGAAGGAAAGCCAGCTCTGGAGTCAGACGTTCCTACCTTTGCTGCCTATGAGATCTGTGTGACCTTAGACAAGTCATTGAATAACCTCAGTTTTTTCTATAAAATATGTGTGGGAGGATTTGAACTAGATGGGCCTGCTAAGCTTAAAGGATTATGCAGACTGCTAAACATGGATTCAGGAAGACCTAAGTTCAAATCCAGCCTCTGACACTTATTAGCTATGTGACTCTGGGCAAGTCACTTAACCTCTTTTGCCTTGGTTTCCTCATATGTAAAAAGGGAGCTGTGTGACCCTGGATAAGTTACTCAACCTGTCTGCCTCAGTTTCCTCACCTGTAAAATGGGAATAATCATAGCATCTACCTCCCAGAGTTGTTGTGAGCATCAAATGAGATATATGTAAAGCACTCTGCAAACCTTAAAGTTTGTTATTATTACTATTAACCAAAACAGGGCCTCTAGTATCTCCTCAGGCACACCCAGATTGGGCTTCACTACCTTGTTATGTTTGTCCATGTCTTTCCCTCTGTCTATATTCACTTGTCTGATTTCTCCCAGTTTTTCAAAACCCAGCTCAAATGCGTCCTCTGCTAGGGAACCTTGATTCCCTGGGTTGGAAGTCAGGAATGCTCGAAGTTCTCACCACATTCTGAATGCCTGAACTGTATGGAGAGCACGAACTTTGTGGTGTTTATTTTGGCTACAGGAAGATCTTTTTTTTTTTCCTTTGCATCTTATTTTTTTGTTCATATGCTAGTTTTGAGCTGTGTTCTGAATAGTTGAGGTTGCCCACCAAGTGACATCCAGATAAATGAGGTGTTATTGAAATCGCCACAGATACTCATTCATCACTCTCTACTTCACCAATATTATGTACGATTCATGATGTCCTCACCATGGCTGCTCCCTTCATGCCTTCCCAGACAAGTCTTCGGGAAGTGCTGTGGTCAGTCCTCTGGCCTGTTTATGTTTCCATATATATGACCTGAATAACAGAGAAAGAATTGGCTCTAAAGTCAGAGGTCTTGGGTTCAAATTCTATTTCTGATTCTTAGTATGTGTGTGGCCTTGAGTTAGTCACTTATCTCATTTGGCCTTCAGGTTCTTCATCTGTAAAATGAATGGGTGGACTAGAAAACCCTAAGGTCCCTTCCAGCTCTAAATCTGTGACAATTTCACCATTCTAATATGATCAGGAGCAAAGCTTTTCACCTCTCTAAGTCTGTTTCCTCATTGATAAAATTAGAATAACTTAGATAAAATTTTACTTTATAATCTACAGAATATTGTAGGGGCAGCTAGGTTGCTTGGTAGATAGAGTTCTGGGCCTGAAGTCAGGAAGACCTGAGCTCAAATTCAGACTCAGACACTTACTAGCTGTGTGACCCTGGCCAAGTCACTTAACCCTGCTTGCCTCAGTTTCCTCATCCATCAATGAGCTAGAGAAGGAAATGGCAAACCACTCCAATATCTTTGCCAAGAAAAGCCCAAACAGGGTCATGAAGAGTTGGACAGAACTGAAACAAATATAGTATAGAATAATATACTAGTCTATATTGTTATATATAATATGTTATATACACTATATCATGTAGTATATATTTTATACAATGTATAGCAATATGAAACAGTATAATATATGTAAAAT
>CM053581.1:350050253-350069364 GCA_028627135.1 Pseudochirops cupreus
CTGACTCAAGGTCCAACATGCTACCCACTTCATTGCTAGAGAGGAAGTAATACTAGCTAGCATTTTAAGATTTGGAAAGTGCTTTAAAAATACCTTATTTGATTCTTAAAACAGCTCTTGGAGGTTAGGTCCTATTATTATAGCCATTTTACAGATGAGAGAACTGAGGTTAAGAGATTTTCATAGGGTCACACAGATAGTAAAGTGTCAAATATATCACCTAGCTATCTATTTAAATGTATATATTTTGAGTGTTTTTAGGTATTTTAAATGAGCTAGTCTTAATTTGTATTTTTTGCTGATAGCATTTCTTAGCATAGAAAGTGACATATAGTGGTTTTTTTTTATATGCTAAGACTTAACTTCATTCAATTTCATTATCTCATATGGAACAATTTATAATACAAGTTAAATGGCTTACCAAGAATCACAAAGCTAATGTGCCCCAGAGGCAGGAGGACCCTGGCCTCTTGAATTCAAATCTTCATCTATTATACCATTCTGCCTCTCCTTTCAATCAAGAGTTCTTAACCACCCAAGAATCTATGAATTTTTTGGTAATATCTTGATGACTGTATTACAATATCCTTTTTCATTTATATTATTATACATTTTAATCAATGTTTATAAAAATATAATTCTGAAGGAGGATTTACAGGCATTACCAGATGGCCAAAATGGTCTAGAACATCAACAAAAAGTTATGGATCTCTGCTAGATGCAGTTTTGGAATGATCTCAGTAAAATTGGGAAGACTTTGGCTGCTCCCATAGGCCGCTAGTGATAACCACAGTTACTATAGAAAAGATGAGAACTCTAAAATGCTAGAGAATATATTACTGGAAGTCTGCCATTCGTTACAAGTTACTGATTATCTTGAAATTTAGACCTTTCAGCCTGAGTGTAACAAGAATCAATATTTCTCTTATTTAGAAGGTTGATATTTAAGAGAGAAAATAACCTATTCAGCCACTAGATGTCACCCATTCTCTCTTAAACTACTAGAAAGCCCACTGGTCATATATTTAATGGTCTCAAAGAAATACATCCCAAGCAGGGCATACTTTTGGCCATGGCTTAATGCATTTGAGAATCCTATTTGGCAGAGTTTCCCATCATGTCATTAATTAGGCAAAGAATAACAATTAACTTCTCCAAATTCATTTTTTCTTAGTGCATGCATATCATAAAGAAAGGTTAATTAGGTAGATAAATATTAATAAACACTTCAAAGTCATACTTGATGCCCTAATGCAAAGAGAATTAAAAATTAATTTATGTAATGATCAAGACAATGGGCATGGTTTCAGTTGTGGATATGCATAGAATATTTTAAAGTCTGGCTCATATTCATTCCTTTCTTTTTTGTCTCATCTGATAGAGCGCCCAGACTAGTTTGGGGATGGTTATTGGCATTTCATTTTGGTCTGGCAGAAAAATCGAGTTTACCACCGGAGAGAAATGATGTTATAATTTTAGCATTTCTGCTATATGTCTGGAATGCTTTCCCATATCACCTCTGAATCTTAGAATCTCCTGTTTTCTTCGAAACCCTGTGCCTTGCCTGACACCACTGCCCTTCTCCATAGAGATAAAGCTGCCTTGTGTTTTGCATATACATATTTATGTACAAGCCATCATCTCTGACAGAATGTTAATTTCTCAAAAGTAATGACTCAAGAGCGTTTTGGTACCTATTCCCAGAGCCTAGCACAATGCTAGGACTATGGTAGACACTTAATAAATACTTGTTGGTTGATTGATTAAAGAAGGTGCATCCTAGTATTCTAGTTACAAGCACAGAACTCTTAGATTTTCTCTGAGTCTTTCTTTTCTCCCACAGAATCCTCCCTCAGTTCACAGAATTAGACACTTATGGGAGGCATTGCGGTACTATGCAAAGAACACTAGCTCTGAAGGCAGAGAACATAGATGTTCAAATCTCCTCTCCAACACTTACTTTTCAACTTTTAGACAATTATCCATCTTCCCTGCCCATCATTTGTTTCTTCCTTAAAATGAGTTATCCTAGGATGACCTGTGAGATCCCTCTCTAGCTCTGAATCTCTGTGTTCCTATGATTTATTGACAATCAGGTGCAGGAAGGAGGAGGATGAAGGAAGATGATGAGCATCATTTCTTCATGAAACAGAGAAAAGCACTGGAGGGGAAAATAAAAAGTGTGGCATGAGGCCCCTTTAAGCTAGATCATCACAAGAGAATTGATAGATGAAATGGGAGGAAGGGAACAAAAACATGTGAAATGGAACAGATTTTCCATCATTTTTATAGTCTAATAGTCAAAGACTGTGGGATCCCCATGCTTGGATTTGACCACCCCAGTATATCATTGCATAAATGTATGTGTATGTAAGCATGCTCGTGTATATATGTATACACATATATACACACAAATACATATATCCATGTGCATATACACACATACATGCATAGGCAACATATATTTTCTGTATACACATACTTTACATATATATGTTCATCATATTATAGATGCACACATCATGTTATATATAAATTATGTTATGTGTATCACTATACATACATATATAACTAGAAGTGGTGCTTGAGACAATAAAATTGCCGATTAATTTTGCTGAGCTCGGTTTTTTTGCCTTTTTTCTTTTTTTATTGTTTATTATAAATGATCACTCTCTCAGTGGGGGGAAGAGGGAAGGAGATTTTGGGAAATGAAGATGGTGTAAAAATAAAAGTTATCAATTAAGATGCTAAAATGAAAGGAGGTGTTAGGCACTCCAACCAAACACATTCAGAGAAAATCTATTGCAGTTGAACAGATTTAAAAAATCCTTAGAGATCGGTTTTTAAGAGATCTCAGTGAGAAGCAGAAACCTGTCTTTTTAATTATTTTAAATTTCCTCATAAAGGAGATTTGAACCTATTATGTTCTGTGTCTTCACAGCCGCTGGTTCTTTCCACTGCACCACGATATCTCCCACAAGTGGCTGCTTCTATGAAATGAGTATTCTACGGGAGGAAAAAAAAAAGACATGAGGAAAAAAAATCTGAGTTCTCTTCATGAGTAGAATATTAGGATTCACCTTTCCTCATTAAAATTAATGGTAAAGACAACTCCAAGTTGAGGCAATTCAGTCTACTAATGTAGGCCCAGACCTTCTCTTCAGCTTTTTTTTTTTTTTAATTCTCTCTATCTTACCTGGCTTGGAAGGACAACAGCCATTCACTGGGTTCAGCAGCTTTAACTTGTTCCATGTTTCTAACACGGGCTTATTTGCCCCTCCTTAAACAGTCTGGTGGCTCTCCACTCCTAGAGACTTAGTATATCAGTGTTGGAGCCAATGGGGGTCCTCCTTACACTTTAGCCCTGCTACAGGACAGAGGTCCTGAATTCAAGCAATCTATCAGCCTCAGCTTCCTCCACTAACAGGGATTTAAGGCCTCATCCACCAAACCTGACAGTTTAAAGTCTTAAGAGAATTGTTTAGGACGTTCAGGTTAAGTGATTTGTCCAAGTCTGCGTTAGACGTAGGGACTTGAATTTAGATCTTCCTGCGTCTCAGGCCACCTCTCTAACCATTATTCAACATTGTCTCTAAAAGCATGAGGGAATGAAGGAGAGATTACTAAATAATGGAAATGATCACTGATGGTGTTATGAACATCACCAACAAAAAGACTATTGAGAGTCCATCAGTAATTACTTAGGGAGCTACATTCCTACTTTCTCATCTAAATGGGAACTCCTTTTCTAGTGACTCCTTTTCTCATCCATTCTAAGGAACGAACCCCTTTTCTACATGTTGAGAGATGGTCTTCATGAATTTCTTTGGCAAATACAACTATTTCTAAAACAGACTTCTGCTAATGAGTCATTTCAAACATTTCACTCTTCTGAGCATTGGACAACAGACATCCAAATTGACTATGTTTGTAAACTTGGAACCTTTCTAGCTTGACAAAAGTTGTTTGAGCTTGTAGTCCTCATGCACAATCTATGAAAATCTAGGATCAAGGCCAGGAATACCATGATAAAATCCTAAAGGTGACCTTTATTGGATAATTCAAATTATGAAATTTTAACATAAATATGATACTAAAAGGACGTTTTAAAAATTGTGTAGTTGAGGTCTCAAAAATACAACATATTCAAAATGAACTGAAATTTATTCTTGTTAAAGACTTAGAAAACATACTTGGACCAGTCATTTTCAACATGCTTGTATCAATCAATCATTTAATCAACAAAAAATTATGAAATGCTTACTGCTGTCTGCCTGCAGATCTCGGTATCGGATGACATTTATCTGATCATGAATCACTTTACTTCTGAGACTGCTTCCTCCTTGGTAAGATGAGAATGATAGTATTTACACTTTCTGCCTCACAGAGGATCTTTGAAATTCCTTGTAAATATTAAAGCACTCCAGAAATGTGCGTTGTTACTGTTGTGACTTTTTCCTAGATTGTAAGCTCTATTAGCACAGCAACCAAAAACTATGTCTTGTCTAAATTTTGTATCTCTCTAGCACCCAGCACCATGAATTCTCTTCTCTTGCCCCAGGACTAACTTGGATGGAAAATCAATATTTCTTTTTTTCAGCTGGTAGATATTCTTATGTGCTCATAAATGGCTAAAGAAGAACAGGTAACAGGTGGTTCATGGACCAAGCAAGCACTGGGTTTTGAATCAGGAAGACTTCTCCTGAGTTCAAATCTGGCCTCAGGCAAGTCACTTAACCCTGTTTGCCACAGTTTCCTCCTCTGTAAAATGAACTTGAGAAGGAAATGGCAAACCACTGTCTTTGTCAAGAAAACCCCTGAATGGGATCATGAAGAATTAGACATGATTGAAAAATGACCCAACAACATACTGGTTTGGAAAAAATAGAATGGAAAAGAAGTACCACCACAAAAAAGCATCTGAGTTTAGTTTAATGGAAATAATCAATCTTGGTCTTGGAGAAGAGATAATGAAATATTTCTACCTTCTCTGTGGAGCCATGGGGGCACAGGGGTCATATGTTACATACCTTATTAAATGCTGTGGCTTTGTCAAGCATCAATAGAGACTAGGGAGCATTTCAGAGAAAGGCTGATTTAAAAAACAAAACCATAAACAAACAAGTAAATGAATACAAGAGTAAATAAATGAAACATTATTTCTAAGCAAAATAAAATGTTACTTAGCTTTTAAGCCTTTGTTTTAAATTTAAAAAAAAAAGTTTTATCTAACCAATATCAGAGCACTGATAACGGAAGACAAAGATTGAATGTTTGGTCTTCAATACTTCTTGGAATTTGCAGACATCAGAATAACAGATTGAAAGGTCCCGTTTTATATGCATTAAAAAAAAATAAAACAAAACAAAAATAACTAAGACCACCCCCACCCTCCAGCCTTTAAAACACTTTCGCAGCAAGAGACACTAGGACTGCCAGAGCTTGCCTTTATCATGAAGGTATACTGACACCTAGTGGCAAAACTCTGAATGATCTCAATCCTAATTGGTCACAGCATTTTCTGCTGTTTTCCTGGCAATATTATGTTCATAGCAGTAAATTTGTCCTTAACTTATGAAACTCATTTGTTCATCCATCCATCCACCCATCCATCCATCCATCCATCCATCCATCCATCCATCCGTCTATCCATTCATGAATTATGAGTGAATTTATCCAATAGTGGTGATATTTTTTTGTACAAAGTACATTTCTGCTCATGGAGATCAGCTAAACAAAACTGAGGTCAGTATGTACTGAGCCCACAAGCCCAGATTAATTCTAAATGTCTTCCTAGTGGTCCCTCAACTTTTCAATGTTTTACAAATTCCCTATTCTTCAAATTAAGTGAATATATCCTTGGACTTCTTCTCTGATTACCATGATAATTTATAATTAGCCCAACAAGCTTGTGTTCACAAGTGTGAAGCTTGGGGAGCACTCCTCCAGAAGAAAGTAATGCTGCCTTAACTTGTGCCTCAACTTCCTCCCTTTGACAGTTACCTTGTCAGATAGATTTGTGAAGAACATACCCACCCAAACACTTCTCTTAGACTGAGTAACAGAGCTACCCTGGAAGGAAACAACAGAGCAGTATCGCTACGGTGTGGATAGATGACAGTAAGTTAACCTTTCTGGAAGACAATCTGGGAATGCTAAGGGGCAGGAATGTAGGGAAGAGAGAGAAGGGGAAGGAAGAAGAAAGAAAGGAGAGAGGGAGGAAGAGGTATAATTTGCAGAGTTTTAAAAATCATTAGATAACCACCCTCCCCTTGCTTTCTCAAGATGCATTCATTGCCTGTACTAAGTTTTAAATCCCATTTAATTTAAAACTACCTACCCAAATATTGATCTTTAAATTTGTCCCTATTAAATATCATCCTCTTATATATGATGAATAGTTCTAGCCTTTCAAAACCTTGAATCCTGACTCAGCCATTCAATAGTCTGTCTCAAGAGACCTGGAATTCTCTTCCTTCTTACCCCTGTCTTTTGGGACCCCCAATTCTTTATAAGGCTCCTTCTTCAAGAAGTCCTTCCTAATGCCCCTAATTATATTCCTTCTTCCCAATCATTTATATGTATTCTGTTATATCCTATATTTACTTTGATGTAATCATGTTTTATCTCTTTAGTAAAATGTAGGCTTCTGGAGAGTAGCAATATCTCTATTTTATGTTTGTAGTCCCATTGTATTATTCAGCATTAACTAGAAGCTTAATGAGCACTAGTTGATATATTAATAATAATAATAATAATAAATTTTGGTGTTGTTGTTTGTTCTTTGTTTTTGAAGGGCATCAGTGACATCACAGGGTGATGTCTTGGCTCACACATGATTGAATTTAAGTGAGGTAAAATTGTACCAGGTCATTAGCCTCACTCTCTCTTCCAGAATCACTGAAGACCATTGGCAGGACAAAAGTCAATAGGGCTGGTGAACGCCTGGAGTATAGTGGATGATTTTGGCATCTTCTATGTCTGATCAAGCTCTAAGTGATCCATAGTGCCTACCCCATGCACTTGGACCAAATTGTTCTCATTCACCCATTGTGCTGTGAGAAGTCTCACGGGCTTGTGAACAACAATGGCAGCAGAAGCAGCATAGTCTAAATGTTTTACAAGATATGTGCTACTTCTCCCTTCCAGCTTTGGGTCATCTACAAATCTGAAAAAATGCCTTCTTCTGAGTCATTGATGTATTAAACATTAAAAAACAAACAAACAAACAAACAAACAAAAAAAGCGGCAGATAGTTCTTCAGGTCACCACAATAGAGTTGACCATTAATTTCTCCATATTGATTCTTAATTATTCAACCAATTCAAAATCCAATCAGTCAATAAAGACTTATTGACTACTATATCAGGCACTATGCTAGATACTGGGGATACAAACGCAAGAGAGACTGTTCTTATCTTCAAAGAGCTTACTTCCCCCCATCACCCGGGAGATTAGAAGACATTTGTAGACTGGATCTAGTTACATTATTACCTGACCAACATCTCTGTAATATGTCAATTAGGGATAGACTGAGTTACTGCCAAATGCTTAGCTGAAACTGCATTATACTACATATATATACATATATATACACATATATATACATATACATATACATATACATATACATATATACATATATACATCTATCTATCTATCTATCTATCTATCTATCTATCTTTCTATCTATCAGTGGCATTCCCCTAATCCACTGAGCCGAGAGAAGGAATTTTGGTTCAGACCTGTTATTTCGTTGGTGTAGGTAACTTGCAACAAAGAAACTCCTTTTTCCCATCAGCACCTGCTCTACTACTTCTAATTTTGAAGAGTTAGCCAGTGGGAGTTGAATTGACATCCAGGTCTAGGTCACCAGTACGTTTTAGAAGCAGGAAGCAGGGCTTGTACCTGGCACCTGGGTCTTCCTGACTCTGAAGCCCCACTATGTCATGTTGCCTCTGCTGGTCTTGTGACATTGTCAGAAAAGGAAATAAAATTATTCTAGTGTCAGTTATTCTTGAGGAAACCAAGAAGAAACCTCTTGCAGACATTGCTTCCTTTGGATAAACAATTGATAAACAATTCCATACTCTATACATCCTTCCCCCCAAATTAAAATAACATTTTAAACTTCGAGTTTAAAGAATCCACTAAATTCATATATTTGTATCTATATCTATATGTGTGTATATACAGATCCATATATACATATCTCTATATGAAAGAGAGACACAAAGACACAGAGAGAGAGAGAGAGAGAGGCAGAGACAGAGACAGAGACAGAGAGACAGAGAGAGGAAAGAGACAGAGAAATAGGGATGAAGGGAGAGAGAGACAGACAGACAGACAGACAGATCTGACACATAAAAACATAAATGGCAGGGTTGTTAATTTTTCAGATGTCAAATTTTGGAGGGAAAGTTTCACACATGGGCTATTGGGCTCAATTCTGGGGTCCATGCTCTATGAAGAGCATTGATAAATTTAGGTGAAGGTGCTAAATACCTTGATAAACCAGGATCAATGGTATTACTTCAGTATTTAATTTTGAAGAGGACAAGGCTAGGAGGGAGGAGGATGTAATGACTGTCTTGTTGCAGTATATTGAAAGACTGTCATTAAAAAATTTAAAAAGGGTTTACATGTATTTTACTTAGCCTTAGAGACAGAATTAAGAACAATGGGTGAAAGTTCCAGAAGTAGATTTAGGCTCGAGTTAAGAAAAAAAAAAGTCCTCAAAATGAAAGCTATCTGAGACTGCTTCAGAATATAGTGGGTTCTCCCTCCTAAGTGGTCTTTCCAGTCTCTGCTGGTCTCTGACCACTTGGCAGGGAAGACATTCCTCTCCAAATATGGGTGGTCTGCCTATATGATCTCTGGGTCCCTTCCCGCTCTGGCATGCTGTGGTTCTACGAGCTTATGGGTGTCTATGTGATTTCTAAATTCTGTGAAACGTCCAAAGCATTCACGTTTAGCCTGAACCTGGTTACACCTTTTCTCCATCACTCAGGAAATACTTACCCACCAGATGGCGATATAAGTCCATTCCAGTGCCTAGCCGCCTAACCATGAGCTATGGGCAAGGGTGTGCATCCTATGCTTTAATAGAAAAACATGGCTTTTATGCGGAGAATTAAATTGTTGTTAAAAGACATTTTCCATGCTCCAATACAGTGATTTCTGCGTTCCGTTCTCATTGTTCTTATTCTTAGATGTCTTCTTTACATAGAGATGTTAGCATGTTGTGTCCCCAGTAGATTCTGTGCTCCTTGAGAGCAGAGACTGTTGCCTTTCTTTATATTCCTAGCACTTAGTGATCAATCAGATAGTCAAGCATTTATTAAATGCTTACTGTGTACTAGTGACTGGGGATACAAAGAAAGATAAAAGATAAGCTTTGCCTTCCAGGAGCTCACATTGTGATGGGGGAGATGCAAACTATGACCTACAAACAAGAACACTTCAGCGACATCTCAGGGCAGGCACTGAGGCATTAATTAAGGGGTACTGGGGAAGGTTTCCTGCAGAAGGTGAGCATTTAGCTGTGCCTTGAAGGAATCCAGTGAAGGCAAGAGGCAGACATGGGGAGAGTGAGCGTTCCAAATGTGGGGAGCAGCTGGTGAAAATACCTGGAATTGAGAGATGAAATATTGTGTGAGAATCAGCAAGGAGGCAAATGCCACTTCATTCACTAAGCATGGACCCAAGTGGGAAGAAGAAAACAATGTAGAGAAGGAAAAATTAAATAAGTCATTGGGTTAATTAATTGAGAGTGTTGTACAGTAAGTGTTTGGGTTAAGCCTGGAATTAGGTAATTAGGTAGTTGTATGTTTACATTCATGTAAGAGCCAGGAAGATCTGCCTCTGACGCACAGTGGCTGTGTGACCCTGGACAAGTAACTTAACCTCTAATTTCTCTAGGCAACACTTCAAGTTGCAGTGAAGATGTCCATGTGCACAGGCAGAGGGAATCTTCCCACCTGGGATGCCAATGACATCTCAGGTTGATTCTCTATAATCAGAGATGTAAATAGGAACTCTGATAGCTGAGCTCTGAGAGCTCTGACGGATTCAGCTGAGGTGAAGCAGGTGTTGATTAAAGGACAAAGATTGTATTCACGGAGGGTGACCTTGGTAAGGAGATTGCAAAGTGGAAGGGAAGAAGGTGGAGATGGGCAGGGGCAAGCTTACCTGGGCTCCAGGTAACTGATGTCCATTAGAAGGCCATTGATTCCAACCCCGTAATTTTACAAACAGAATATAGATTGGTATTCCATTTCAGCCAGCAAGCCCTGACGATTTTGATGATTTGTTTAACAAAGGTTTGCTGATTGTTGATGTTTCTAGGCACATAAATTTAAGGCCAGATAAAGAGAGGGAGAGGTCTGTTCTCCTAGAGAATATAGATTGCAATCCTCAGATGAAGTGAAGAAAGAAAATGGAGGTGGTGGAGTGATGTAATGCACAAGTATCAAACTTGGCTAGCAAAATTTCAGTGTGGACCAAACCATATTAAAATGTAACTAAGAAATGTTTAATAAAATAAATAAAAATACAATACAGCATAGATCATGTTAATTTGTGGTTTTCTAAGTCATTATGCAACCCACAAGGATCCATTTCTATTTGGATTTGACACAATTAGTCTAGAATATTGAGCGGTTCTCCGAGTTACCTGGGGTCACCCATCCAGTGTGTGTCAGAAAGAGGGCTTGAATTCGTATTTTTCTTCTCCATTCACTATGACCTGTTGCCTTTCAATATGTACATATACAGGCAGGCAGATAGCAAGGTAATTTGATGGGAGTGGGGGTGGGGAGTGAGGCACTAGTAGCTGAAAGGCACAGTTTTCTCATCTTCTTCTTGCCTCTCCTCCACTCTCCTGTCCTCGACTTTTTCTTCCTCTCCTTTCTTCACCTATTCCATCTCATCTTATCCCATCGCATCCCATCCTATCTCATACTATCCTACCTACTCTAAACTGAATAGCTTTTAGAATAGAAAGACTAGTACTTGGCACCTCCATCTCTGCTTTAGCATCTACTGAATTCCCCTCTATAATTCTTTCTTCTTTTCTCTACCTACTGCAATAGCTCTGAGCAAATAGGAACACATTCTAAGTTATTTTGTAAATAAAAACAAGCTAGAATGAATTGAGACATATATCTACATGGTGAAATATCAACTCAGCCCTTCACAATCTGCCTTCAACCTGTTTCTCCAGTCTTGTTTCTCCTACATTCAAAGTCATCCTTGACCCTTCCCTTCCCCTCACCTCTAATATCTGACCAGGTACAAAGTGTTGCTCCATCTCTTTTGCAGAATTATTAGCCATGTCTTGACTCCTAATTGTGAATATTCCTCAAGGCTCTGTACTTTCTATGTACTACATCTTAGACTTATTAGAACTAGCCCTAAGCTGGGATCCAAGAGACTTGGATACTTGCTCCTCTTTTGCCTAATAATGGACCTAATGATGGTAGCAAATTTGCATAATTTGACACTTCTCTGTAAAATAAAGAAGGCTACCTTGGATAATCTCTGAGCACCCTGCTAACTCTGACATTTTATGGTTCATTTCCTATGTATAAGGTCAATCCTGTGATTTGCGTTTCCACAAGGGTGCTATATTTGAACTCTTTATTCAAACATGTTTTGTCTTCTTTTCTTTTCTCATGTATATCCAGGCTAAGCAGCCACTGTCATAAAACTGCAGCTAGTATTGACTCCAGAGATCATCTAATCCAACCTTCTCAGTTGCAGAGAAGCAAACTGATTCCAAGGAAGTGGTGTTATTTTTTGTCTTTCTTTTCAAGGAGGACCACAACTTCAGGAAGGTGATTTCAATGACTTGAAAGTGAATTGGATTAAAGTGAGGGAGGAATGTACAAAGTCACCAAGCTCACTTTCACCTCTGGAGCCATCTGGGTCTGGTGGCAAGATATAGATCTGGATGACTAGAGATTCCCCCCTTCCCCGAAGAAGTGAATGACTTCTTCAAGGTCACACAGCTGGTCAGTAGACAGGACTTGAACCCAGGTCATTGGACTCCAAATACCCTCTTTACACAAGGCTCTGTAGCCCTCCCACCATGCTACTAGGTAGCAACAGAATTTAGTAGACACATACCTAGACTTGAGTGTAGATATATAAATTATGACTTACATTTATGTAGAACTTTAAGATTTACAAGATGATCTTTTCATAACAGGTAAGTAAGTAATGCAATTCCCATTTCATACTGTGTAGTTAAGGCACTTGTCACAGCTAATAAGAGACAAAGCAAGGGGTCCCGCCCAGGTTTTTCGAGGGTCTCACATACTTTCTGCTACTATTCAAAAATGAGTTCATCACAGAATTTTGTTATAAGGAGCCTTAGAAATTTAGCTTCTTCTTTTTTACAGATAAGGAAATTGAGGTCAATTAGAATAAGCTGTGTGTCAAATGTCACAGAATCTAAGGTTTAGAAAGGAGCCCAAGGGCAACTCCTTCTAAAGCAGTGGTTCTCAACCTTCCTAATGCTGAGACCCTTTAATACTCATATGTGGGCATATCTGCATGTGAGCGGATCCGCCTGGAGACGGATAGAGGAGCAGTGTCTTGGTTCCTAAAATCATTGGAAATATGTGTTTTCTGATGGTCTTAGGCGACCCCTGTGACCCCTGTGAAAGGGTCATTCGACCCCCAAAGGGGTCACGGTCCACAGGTTGAGAACTGCTGTTCTAAAGCATGACAACATAGAATCTTATATTTGGAAGGTACCTCAAAAGACTAGTGAGTGCAGATCCAATATGGTACCCCTAATTAGAATGTGAGCTCCGTGAGGCTAGTGACTATTTTTTTACAATTCTCTGCATCCCTAGCATTTAGCACCATGCTTGGCATCTACTAAACACTCAATAATTGCTTGTTGATTTGACTTGACTTGAGCAGGTCTAGTGCCTTTCCCCGATTCCTAAGCCAGGGTGCTTTTCATTAGTAATTAATTCGCTGATTGTCATTCTTTGTCACAAATATAGGTCATGGTAATATACTTGAAATTCTATAGTAGTAATTCCTTTTCCAGCTACTGCTAACTGAACTGGAAAATTCATCTTTTGTAAATGTGGGGGGAAAATGACAGTAATCTTTTATATTTTTCATTGGCATCTTGGCTTTTGTTTTGGAATTTCCCTCCCACTCCCTCGCTATTCCAGTCCTTCATTGTGGTCATGGTCTGTAAATGTCATTATGATGTCATTTCATTAGGAAAGAATTCATTGGTGAGGAAAACTTTACTGGAATCAACAACTGGAATGTCTAACCTGCATTTCTCTGTTTTCCTCTTTAATCTGTGATTGAAAGATTCAGCAGGTTCCATGAAACTCACTTTTACTTAGTCAGAGAGTATTTTGACAGCCTCTTTTTCCAGGAATGGTACAAAGAACTGGACAGGGAATGGATTTTTTTTTGTTTCTTTTTTTCTCCCCTAAGTCAAACAAAACAAAATTTCTATCCACTAAAGGCTACCTTCCTGACTAGCACTGACATGAGATTTAGCAAGTGTTGGAAATGCATACAGCCCAGAGAGCATTGTTTGCATTTTAAGCATTGCTCAGGAGGATGGACTATTTCAAGTACAGTTGATTCCTTTCCTTCGGAATTTTATTTTATTTTTTCTTTGTTTAATGACTGTGGCATGTGGAAGAAAGGAGAAAAAAAACCAGCTTAAGTGCATTGGGTTCAATGTAATTGGCAATTTTAAATCAATATATAAATGTATAAATATAATTTATAATAAATTTATGTATAAATATAATTTATAATAAATTTATATACAAATAAAATTTATAATAAAAATAATTATATATAAATATATAAAATAAATAAATGAAGAATTATTTCAATTAGATCAGATGATGATGATGATGATGTTGATAAGAGGCAGTATGGCGTAATGTAGAGAGGACTTGGGATCAGAAATATCTGGGTTGAAGTCCTGCTTCTGACATATCCCTATGACTAATCAAAAGTTACTTAACATTTTAGTGTAGAAGATACTCTCAAAGAATGTAGGTAATAGATGAGTTACTGATTTGTCTCAATGGAGAGTGTGACCACACCAGGGTGTTCTCAAACTTACTACCCTGTGACCCTGGGCAAATCGCTTGACCTACATATGGCTCAGTATCTATCTTCACCTTTCTCATAGATGTCTCCTGTTATCCACTCATATGGTTACAATCTTCATTCAGGTCCTCATCACCTCCCATGTGGACCATTATACTAACCTTCCAATTGGTTCCCCTATTTCAACTATACTCCAAATCCATCCCCCAATTAGCAATCATGGTTATTTTTCTAAAGCATAGATCACACCCGTTCAACAAGCCAAAATAGTTCTTTATTCCTTACACAACCAAATATAGACTATTTTGTTTGGCATTTAAAGTTCTGTATAATTGGATTCCTTCCTATCTCTTAGCTCCTACTTCCTTCCATGTCCTCCAGGAGAACTTGTGATTCCTCAAGCACAAAACTCCTTGTGCCATTGTATTGGCTGTCCTCCAAAACCTCAGTTTTCTAGTTGAAACAGGTAAGTGGTACAATGGATCTGGAGTCAAGACAATTTGAGTTCTTGGATGCTTATTAGCTCTGCAACCCAGGGCAAGTCATCTCTGTTTGCCTCAGGTTCCTCACCTGTGAAATGGGGATAATAACAGATCTTCCCCCCAGCACTGTCGTGAGGATCAAATGAGATAATATTTGTAAAGTATATACCTGGAACATAGTAGGCATCATAAACATGTTAGTTATTTTAAATAGAAATATTCTTTTTTGGGGGAGGGTCAAGTTTAGAACAAAAAAGAAATCCATTTAATAATATTTAATAATTTAATTTAATCTGTCTAAGTAATAGTTATTTAATTAGAGTACTATTTATTATATATGATTATATTCTATACGATGCTGTTATATTAATGATAAAATCAATTCAATCATATTTCATAATTTAGTCAATTTAAATAATCAGTGGTTATTGAATTGCTACAATAATGTTTCTATATTAATGACAATAAGAAAAATCAATTTAAGAATAATAGAAACAAGGCACAGAGGAAACTGTAATGTCACATGGTGGGCACTGTTAAGGCTTCTGGATTGCTGCTTTACATTCAGGATGGCGTCTAAGGAAGCCCTTCTCATTCTCTTTATCAGATAGACAACAGAAAAAAAGAGAGGGATTTGGAGAATGAGGTCCTCAGTTCAAATCTGGATCACAGAGAACAAATCCCTTCACTCTCTTAGCTTGCCTCCTCACCTGGGAAATGGGGAGGTTGTACTCACCCATCTCTGAGATCCTTCCCAGCTCTAAAAATGCAGGATCCTGTGGTCTTCCCCTTGGCCTCTGCACTGAGCCCCCCACCCCCACCCCCACCCCCCTGCTTCCAACTCTTTTTAAGGCTACCTCGTCTAGGCACTGGGAACCGTTTGGTGCCAGTCACTAAAGTGTTTTGACTTTCTCCTGTCCAAAAATCTGCATAGCTTTATTGTGTTTGCTACTCCAGGGCGTATGGTTTGTGTTACCTATTATTTTCTTCACACTTTTCTTGTTAGATTATATTTCCCTTTCATTTCTCTTGTTAGAATTCCATCCAAGATGTTTCCTGTTGCGTGTTGAAAATTGAAATACAATTGACTCAGGTTTGTGATACTTGCATATTTTTTTTTCTTGCTCTAATGACCGACCACTCCACCCTCCTGTGGGAGCCGAGGGTAGGGATTGGGGAGGAAAAGGGTGGAATTTCATTGGAATGGATTTTTTTTAATATGCTGAGAATCCCACAGAAACTTTGGGAAGAGTACTGATAATGAGGAATAGCGAATCTATAGTTCGTCACTCAGTAATATATACACTATCTAAGATTCTAGACAGGGTGGTTTAGTGCGAAAAACATGAGATTTGGAATGTGGAGACACAGGGTATAGGCTCACGTGTATCAGGAAATATTTTGGTGACTTTCAACAAAATTCTCTTGTGCCATTGTTTTAAAACTTTTTTTTGTTCTTTTGTTTTTCCCTCTTCACCTGTATTTCCCACTCTATCCCTACATAGAACCTCTTCCAGAAGCCAGACTATAATTAATACTTTAAAAAGGAAAGAAAAAAAATTATCAATATATGGCAAACATCTGATATTATATAATAAGTAGCATTTATGTGGCACTTTAAAGGTTTGCAAAGCATTTTACAAATAGTCTTATTTTATGCTCCCAATAAGTCTGGGAAGTAGACACTATTATCATCTTTTTACAGATAAGGAAACTGAGGCAGGTAAAGAGAGGTTAAGTAACTTGTTGAAGGTCAAATGGATAGTAAGTGTCTAAGGCTGGATTTGAACTCAGGTCTTCCTGATGCCAGATCCAGCATGCTACTCCCTTCACCACTTAGCTGGCCCTAAAATAATAGCTGGCCTTTATATATAACGCTTTAAGATTAGCAAAATACTTTATAAATATTATTTCACTTTATCCTCACATCAGCCCTGGGAGGTAAATGCTATTATTATCCCCATCTTACAGGTGATGAAATTGAGGATTTCCCTAGGGTCACACAGCCAGGAAATGTCAGAGAACAGATTTGAACTCAGGTCTTCCTGACACCTCCATAGTTGCCAGTATGCAATGTTCCACACTCTTGTGTCCCCACCTGTATTAAAAAAAAAAAACGATGGGGGAGATTTTGAACAAAATTGACCTTTCTGGGCTTCACAAGATTCCAAATGTAGAGAGAGATAGGGATCTTAAATGCCAGTTAATCCAAACTCCTCATCTTACAGATAAGGAAATGAAGGACCAAAAAAGTTATATATTTTAACACAGACATAACTGAAATTTGAATTCAGGCCTTCCTGCACCACTGAATGCTCTTTCCACTGAACTACTCTGCCTGTTAAATGTCTTCATTTGTTAAGTGGGGATGATAATAATATCTCTCAAGATTACGAAGAATGTTCAAGTAGGCAGGAATGTGAGGGGTCCTTTGAGAACTATAAGATCATATAAAAATGCAGGCACTCACAATACATTTGTACATTTACATATTTGCATGTTATATATAATCTATATAGAAGTAATATACACGTATCTCCTTCTGGATCACTGCCTTATTATGGTGGAGGGGTTTGTGTAGCTCAATGAAGCTATGAGCTGTGTTGTGTAGGGTTATCCAAGATGGATAGATCTTTGCAGAGAGTTCTGACAAATGGTGATCCACTGGAGAAGGAAATCACAAACCACTCCAGCATTTTTGCCAAGAAAACCCCATGAACTGTGTTAGCTGTGAACACGATCTTGGACAGACTTTAGGAAATAGTGGAAGACAGAAGAGCCTGGCATGCTATGGTCCAGGGGGTCACAAAGAGGTGGACAGGGCTGAACAACAATATACAATACAAGTGATAAAGGCAGAAATACACATAGGCAGGTTTGACTCTTAGCAAAACTATAAAGGATGTGAAATGTGTCACGGGTCATCTTCTATCCCTCCCATCATTTATTTCTGTGGTCCACAGCTTCTGGCATCTGGTGACCTTCTTCTCACTCTGGGTGCTAAGTATCCCATCAGCAATAGGAAGCATTTATGTTCATGATGCTCAATTCACCATAAAAAAACAAAACAAAAACAAAAACAAAAACTTGCCTATCTCATGCCCTGAGTCAAACGCCTCCAACAGAATCTTAAAAGGTCCAAAACCAAACACATTCCCCCACAAACTCTCCCTGACTCCTATGCTCCCTATTACTATATTTTCCCCTGGAACACTATGTTCAATTTTGCTGGGTAGGTGATTCTTGGTTTTAATCCAAGCTCCCTTGATCTCCGGAATATCATATTCCAGGCCCTTCAATCCCTTAATGTAGAAGCTGCTGGATCCTGGGTTATCCTAATTGTGTTTCCACAATATTCAAATTGTTTCAGGCTTACAATTTAGGAGACATCCTGTACTCTTCACTATTTCTCATATGTAAGCTGTTCCCAGGGTTTGATTCCACTTTTGCACCATCTCTTGAATATGCCCTCTTCTTTCCTCTGACATTGCCATCCCCCACCTCATACTTGGACTATTGCAATACTCTGCTGGTGGGTCTGCCTGTCTCAAATCTACCCACTCCAGTCCATCCTCCATTCAGCCACTAAAGTGATGGTGTGTCCACATCAAAGAAGGAACTCTGCTCAATGAGCAAAACAGAATTATAGTAGCTCAAAAGAAATGTGAGATACACAAATCTAGAGACATCTCTAGTCCCAGAGTTCAAATGGCCGATTTCTGTTTGACCTGTGGTAGAGGCTTCTAAGATTATATTGGTCTGAACAGCCATAGCTGAACACACTGTACCTCAACCCCAACACTGTGATGCCATTTTGGTGGTCTTTGAGTATGAAAAACAACAAAGTAATTTCTCCAAAGCACAGGACCAACCATGTCATTTACCACTCCCACCCCCAAACTCAATAAATTCCAGTGGCTTCCTCTTACCTCCTAGAAGAAATACAAAATGGTCTGTCTGGCATTAAAAGTCCTTCATGACTTAGCCCCTTCCTATCTTTCCAGTCTTCTTTCACTTTATTCCCCAACACTTGCTCTTCAATCCACTGACCCTGACCTCTCTGCTGTTCTACAAACAAGATACACCACCTCTGGGCTCTCGGGCATTTTCTCTGTCTGTCCCTTATGGTTGGAATGCACTCCATCTCTTCTTCTGACCACTGACTTTCCTTGCTTCGCGTAAGTCTCAACTAAAATACCATCTTCAGGGGAAGACTTACCAAACCCCTCTTAATTTTGGTGCCTTCCCTCTGTTAATTATTTCCTATTCATCCTGAATATAGTGTGTTTTGAATATATTCATTTACTTGTCCTCTCTTCCATTAGATTAGAAGCTCCTTGAGGGTAGGGATTGCCTTTTGACTCTTTTTGTATCTCTAGCACTAGTACATTGCCTGACACATAGTAGGCTCTTAAGAATTAAATCTTAAGAGGGGGCGGAGCCAAGATGGCAGCTTAGGAGCAGCAACATATCACAGTTCTCACATTGCCACCCCAAAATACTCATAAAATATGACTCTA
>CM053581.1:350069864-350085715 GCA_028627135.1 Pseudochirops cupreus
GTTCTTACTTTGCTTTTTATGCTTATTCTTACTCATGGTTGTTCAGTCTGTGATTTTTTTTTTAAATCTCTGTGGGGCTCTGCTTCCAGAAGGGAAAGCTCTGTCCCAAATCACTGGGGTCCTCCTGGCTGCCATAGCTGTCAGGAATATGCTGGGGCTCTTCCTATTTACTTCCGGCTGATTGGATAATGAAGACTCCAGAACCAAGGCCCAAGACTGTGATGCAGATCCAGGCCGCTCAACAAGAGAGCTCTTGGCCTCAGAACAATCGCTTACTGCCCCTGCTGTCTGCAGGCCGTGAGTGGGAAGCTGCAACGCAGAGGCGGGTGCAAAACCTCTGCCTTTTGCTTTTCCGCTCCAGAGGCCTTTCAGCTGGATGCTTTTCTCCCCACAATGCACACTGACCTAGTTCTGAACGCTGCTCGCAGCTGCTGCTAATCTGCTCCTCTGCTCCTCCCATGCAGCCGCCCCCAGGGCACAGCCACGGCTTCAGGCCAGGCTGGTTTCGGTTCGCAGTGCTGATATCGTTCCTTGTAGCTGAGCTGACTTTAGTCGCAAGTATCTTTGTGTGCATTTTGGAGTTCTAGGATTGGTTTAGAGTCCTATTTTATGGGTATTTTGGGGTGGCTATATAAGAGCTGCAATATGTTGCTGCTGCTACGCTGCCATCTTGGCTCCGCCCCTTGTGAAACACTTTTCATGTATTATCTCATTTTATCCTTCCTGAAGGCACCAAGCTATCCTTTGCTTTCAAATGGCCTTAGCCTTTTATCCAACTGTTCTTTGATCTGCAGCTTGTCCTCCAAACAAATTATTCTATATTCTATTTGTAATTCACCCTATACTTTGTCTCTCCCCACATTATATTTTTTCCAGGTCTAATTCAAATGTCTCCATCTCCAGGAAGCCTTATCAGACTTCTGCAGCTAGGTATGTTTTCTGTCTCCTTTCAACTCCCAAGGAAATTTGTTTATAACTGTTTATTAGCAGTTATGGTCTACCTTGTATTAAAAAGCTGCCCGAACAATTCTCGTATCCCATCAACAAAATTAGAACTTCTTGCAGAGCAGGAACTATGGCTGCCTCAATTTTGTAGTGACATGGTAGCCAATATAGTGTTTTACACATATTAGATACTCAACAGCTATTTGTTTCATGCAAGCGTAAATTGCGTAAAGACAGGGCTATGTCTTATTAAATTTTATGTCTTACATAGCACTTACACAAAAGGTGGCTAGCCTCATTGGTAGTGGGGCTTTCCTCATTTGAGATTTCTCATTAACAATGAAGTCTCTGATACAGTCTCTATGCCAGTTTCCAGGCATTATGTTAGGAGCTGGGGAAACAATGGGAAAAAAAAAATCCCCCAACTCCAACCAATTTATCAAGCAAAAACAATTCCTGCAAAGTTAGTTAAATAAAAAAATGGATGCAAAATATGAGTGGCAGGGGAAAGATTAGTCATGGAAGGAATTTAGAAAGGCATCTATAAGGTGATGATGACTGAGCTGACCCTTGCAGGAAATTCATTCCACCCATGGAAGATAGATTATGGAATGACACACAGGTGGAAGGTAAAGTATCATGAAATGCACTCTTCCATGTGAGTTTTTATGACTCTACTCTCTTCTAGTTAACTTCTTCATTGGATTACTCCTTCTCTCCTTCCTTCGTTGACTCATTACTACCTAGCTATGGGTGCTGTCCAAGGTTCTACCCTGGTCCTATTCTCTTCTCCCTTCCCGTTTTTAACGTAGTGGTAGAGTCTTAGAGTGTCCAAGAACATGGATGGGGTGGGGGGGAAATTATGTTTTTATTTTGGCGTAATTGTTTTCCTATGTATCTCATATTATACATTTAAAAATGTGATTCTGAGAAGGAGTTGATAGTCTTTACTAGTGAAGAAATTAAAGTTATTCTGTATCGTTTAATAATTGATTCAATTCTGTAATTGACTTTATTCTTCATTTAGTCAAGCCACACGTTTCAGTTTTGGAATTAAGCTAAAGAATTCGGTCTTTCCTAGTTTGAATTAGTTTAAAGGTGTGACTGAAAGAAAATGCTGTTATCATTTATGCAATTAGTTCTAGAATATCAGTTTGTGGTGTGTAAACCCCAAAAGGCTTAACTTGGTGTCATGCTCACCCCCTCCAAAAAAGAAAAAAGAAAATAAAAGAAATGTGGCTGTCCTTGCAATGTCTTTGTGCAGTTAGGGGAGGTCTGATCTCCCCAAAGGAGACATCAAACCCAGTGGTTCGTTTGTTCATTGTTAGAGATGGGTATGATTATCCATAGCTGAATATCAACACTCTTTTCTCATTGTAAACAATTGTAATATTCTTCAACTACCCAGACTCCTTCTCCCGATTCCTGGTTGTTGATAAAGAGAATCCCACTTCTACCCCCTTTTCATTAAAGTCACTGGTCTTACTGAAGTGACTAGTCTGATATGCTTTGTTAACACTTTTACATGCTACTGTTAATAAAATGATCTTGTTCCAAATATGTACCTCAGTTTACTTTTATTGCATTTACTTGCCACGTTAGATTGCCAAAAGGATCCATGACACAGACACTCAAAAGAGATTGAGAATCCATGCTCTATACATATGCCTTCTCTTGTTAACTTCCTCAGCTTCCCCATATTTATCTATCATATCTATGTAAGTGACTTCTAGCTCTCTAAGTAAAACCCTCCTCTCTTCCCTTCTCTTCAGTCCCATATCATCAATTTTCTGTCAGGAATTTCAAACTAAGTGTTCTACAGACATCTTAAAATCAAAGTGTTTCTAAACTGAACTCATTATCTTTTTTGCTAAACCCTTTCTTATTCAAAATTCTTCTAGAAAGCATTCTCATCCTTCCAGCTTTCCAGCTTCTCAGGTTTCTAACCTCAGCCTTATCCTGGACTCCTCACTCTCCCTCACTACCCATTATAAATCAGTTAGCTGCCATATCATGCTATTTCCATCTCTTGCTTGTGACACCTCTTCAATCACATTGCTATCACTTTTGTTCAGTCCTTTATCAACTTTTCCTAGATTATTACAACAACCTCCAAATCACGGTCCCTTCAATCTCTCTTTTTTACTAGTCTATCCTATCTACTCCTGGGAAAGTAATTTTTCTTAAGCACAAATCTGATCATGTAACTGTGACACTTAATCACTTCGAGCAGTTTCCTATTGTCTTTCAGATCAATAATAAATTCCTTTGTTAACTTAAAGTCTGGCCCCAGCTTACTGTTTCCCAGATTATTGAGAAGGGGACATTATTATCTCTATTGCACTCTGGAACACAACAGATTTTCTCTCTGTTCCTTACATACAAGTCAACACCTCACACATGACATCATTGGACTTCTTTGAAAATGAAGGATGAGGAACAACAAGGTCACATTCCATCCCTCCTTTGTTCCTTTGTACTGGACCTTCCTCCATGCCTGGAATGCACTCATTTGTGGGTAATATCTAATGAGCTAGTCTGGGAAAACTATGAAAGGGAATTATGTGAAAGGACAGTGTGAAGGACGTAAAATGACAAATAAAACAATATGTATTTTGTCCCAGTGGTAATAGGAAGCCACAACAACATTTGGAAGAACAGAATGGCATGTTCAAGTGTGCTCAGATTTCTGGCAAAATTACTCTGGGGTCTATAAGCTTACTAAGGACCCTATGAGAAGCAGGGATGACTGAGGTAACAGAGTAGCCATAGGAAAAACCTTTCTCTTTTTTACCCATCCCCAACTACTCTTCTAAGATTTACAGTAGTCTTTTTTGCATACTTTGCTATTTTAATTAAATATCTTTTAATGAAATGAGGAAATTTTATGGATTTTTGGCTTGTATTTTTCAGTCTTTTAATTCAGGATGATCCTGATGCAATTTGTAATCTTATCCATGACTCTTTGAAAGTTTGCTTTTAATATGAGATCCTAGAAATGATATGGGTTGCTAGGTGGCATCATAGTGGATAGAGTGCCAGGGTTGAAAACAGTAAGACTTCTCTTCCTGAGTTCAAATCTGGCCTCAGATACTTACTTACTGAATGACACTGGGCAAGTTATTTAACGCTGTTTACCTCAGTTTCCTCAACTATAAAATGATCTTGAGAGGGAAATGGCAAACTACTTCAGTATCTTGGTCAAGAAAAAAACCCTAAATGGGCTATGAAGAGTTGGGTGAGAATGAAATGACTGAACAGGAAGAAGTGATACTGAAAATGTTTAGAAATGAGTGAAGAAACAAAAAAGCAAATATATATATGTATGTATTTATATATACATACATACATACACAAACATACATGCACACACACACATGTAATTTTAAAGTGAAGAAATAAAAGTAGGGAAGCCTATATAGAAAGCTTAGAAAAGATATTTTTAGAAAATAGAATTAATAAGAGACAGGTTGCAAGATGTCAGGAAAGATATAGGTATGGGAAAAGAGGTGAAAAACCATGAAGGTGACAATTATAAGGTTACTTTTTAGAGCCAGAGAGGACCTTAGAGGTCATCGAATATATTCATCATTTTGCAGGTGAAGAAGCTGAAAAACAGAGAAGTTGTCCCTTGTCCAAGTCAAAGAGATATTAAGGTGCAGAGCTGAAATCCAAACCAAATCCTTTGATCTCAAACATGACTCTTTTTTCATATATAAGTTAATTTCAGATTCCCCCATTTTACATTTGAAGGATATTATACAAATGGAAAATAAATTCAAGGGAAACTTGGAGGAATGAATCATTGAGAATCAATATGATGGCCCCTCTAACACTTGGCTCTGAAGGAATAGAGCTCTCTCTCTTTTCTTGTGCCAGCAAGATCTTATTCAAAGTCCATTCCAATTCCATGAAGTATCAATATCATTGGGAAAAGCAAAATTGTTTTTGTTCTTTGGCCAATCTAACAGGAAGCATCTTCCAAAATTTTTCAAGTGTTTCTGAGCTCAATGTTTATGGGGCCTTTTGTAATAGAGAGTTATACCCCAGAAATTAGAATCAGAGCTCTGTTTAGAGATGAAATACACAATAATAAGGGAAGAGTCCAAAATTAATTTCAGCCACGGATTTCCCCAAAGACCTAAATTGTCTTTTATGAGAAGGAACATTGCATGCTTGGCAGAAAATTATTTTTTAAATAATCATTGTACGCTAATATAAATAAAATTTGAAGTTGTAAGGCAACATATATCTTTGCAATTTGAAATGAGATCAACACATTCACAGAGGAGGGCTTCTCATTTTTCTTTAGAAAGTTTTTGAACTTTTGTTTGAAAATCATATTTACATACACATACTTTAGAATCACAGATTCAGTAGAAGGGACTTCAGCAACTATAGATGCCAAGTTATACATTTTACATATGGGTAAACTGAGTCACAGAGATGTGAAATATCTTATCCAGGGTCACATAGTAAATATCTGAAGTAGAAATCAAATTCACATCTTCCTAAATTCAAGTCCAGTATTCTGTCACCTAACTGTACTCCTTCCCATGTCCCATGCCTCAGAACTACCCTTCATAGGACAAAGAAAAAGAGAGAGAGAGAAAAACAGAAGTTCATTAATAGTAAAGCACCATAATATCAACTGAATCTGACATTATAGGTAATGTTTTATATCCATATTCCTCCACTTCTGAAAGGTGAGAGGGAAATATATCTTCTTCCCATCTACATGGACATATTTTATATATAACATCCAATTATATATCCACATATAATATCCATTATATATCAATTATAATAGCACAAGTTTCAATTTGGGAGTTTATTTTAATTGGTGTTGCTATTCTTTCCATTTACATTGTTGTATTCACAATGACAGAGGGCAGTTAGGTGATGAAGTGGACAAAGTCCTGGCCCTGGAGTCAGCAAGACTCATCTTCCTGAGTTCAAAATACTCTGATACTTGCTAGCTGTGTGACCCTGGGCAAATCATTTAACCTTGTTTGCTTCAGTTTCCATATATACATTTATATATATATATATATATATATATATATATATATATATATATGAATGCACCAATGTGTGTATGTATGTATATGTATATATATATATGTATACACACACATACATATGTTCTTCTAGATTACACACAGATATATTTTTTTTCTGGCACCACTTTGCATCAGTTTATGTAAAGCTTCTCAAACTTCTCTGTATCCATCATTTTTATTATTACTTAAGGCATAGTTATATTCTACTTCTAATATTTGTCAAATGGAAATGCAGGCAGAGAGAGAGAGGCTAAGTGACTTATCCAATGTCACCAAACTAGTAAGAATTTGAGGTAGGACTTGAACCGAGGTCTTCCTGATTTAAAATGAAAAGAAGACTAAGGACATGGAAGATAAGGAATCACTAATTCTCTTCTTAGCTGCATAAATGGTTCCTCCATCTCTTCATCTCCTCCATATGGTTTCTGTCCAATCAGGTCATTCAGTCATCATCTTGGTGTCCCAGCATTTGTTCTTCATGTTTCTCAACTAGTGCCTCTCAAGATATTCTGGTCATCATTGTCACTCTTCTGGGGTACTCTCTTATCTGATCTACCACCTTTCTCCTCCATTCTCATGTCTGCCAGAGACCCAACACCTAGATATACACAGGCACCTGACTCTTGTCCCATGTCCCTCCCTTCATGATCCCCAGACCCCTAACTAAGGTGGTCTTGTGGATCTTCACATTCTCAGGTATAATTCTACTTGAGGTTCTTCTTTCCATCTTCCCATCCCAGAGGAATGGGAGAGAGTAAATTTATGAGTCATAATGCCCCACTCTGTCATGGTATCAGAAGAATTACACGAATACTCCATTAGGAGGATGGGGTGGGTGTTCAGGCAGTGTATATTACTTCTGGTGTCCCATTATAAGAGCATGAGGCCAGAGATGTTGAATGACTTGTACATGCCCAGGAAGTTATAGATCTTTTGGGAGATGCGTAAGATCACAGATTGAGAATTAGAAAGGACCTTAGAGGCCTCCTTGGTTAATGGATGTAAAGATAAGAGGAGAAGTTAAGTGATTTGTTCAAGAGCATACAGGTAGTTAGTGATACAGTCAGGATTCAAATTTTTAACACTGATAAACCATTCCTGATAAAAAGGTTGCTACACCACTCTTCTGATTCTCCTCTTACCTGTATGACTATATTCTGCTGCCATCACTATTTCACTGGTCTTGTCTTTCTGTGGCCATACCTGGGAATAGGAGAGTGCTGGGAATTGTGAATGCTGCAGGAATTGCCCATGATGGTACCTACCTGTAGCCTTTCCTGATTGGCATATGACTGTATTGTTTTCTTTTCTCACATGTAGATTATAGCAGCAAGAAGAGAGAATATTAGTGATGATGCAAAGGGTTAATATCCCTCATTTTACTGGATTAAAGTTTTGAAGGCCCTGCATCCATTAAAAAAAAAAACACCTCTGAAGTGAGACAATAAACAATTTTCTATTTAAATTGTGCTTTACATATTTAAATATTGTTTTGTAATTGTGTCTAGAGAAGTCTTTAGGACATCTTTCAACATTGAATCCCAGATATTTTATAAATTTTGTAGGAATTTTGAATAACTTTCCTTTTCAAAAAAAAATTTTCCCTTGATTTTGTTATTTCTAAATAGTAATGCTGTGTGTGTGTGTGTGTGTGTGCGTGTGTGTGTGTGTGTGTGTGTGTGTGTGTGTGTTAATTTTGTAGAAATTGTGTGTTACTTTGTAGAAACTACTAACGGTAGCATGAATCATTGAAGTAACAAGACCATCCTCAAAGGCAGGAAGACCTAGACATCAGTCTTAATTCTGACGTATATTGGTTGTGTGATCCTAGGCAAGCAATTTAACCTGTCAGGTCTCTATGCCCCATCTCTCTCCAAAGTTTTAATGATCTCTTAATTTGTAAATCTAATGGCCTTTTCTTATTCTTCTTGATTTCTGTACAACTTTTGACACACTATTGACCACCCTCTTCTTCTTCTTCTTTTTTTTTTTGCTTTTTTTGGGGGGGTGGGAAGGCAGAGTAATTGGGGTTAAGTGACTTGCTCAAGGTCACATGACTAGTAAGTAGACCACCCTCTTCCTGAACATCTCTTCTCCCTAGGTTTTTATGACACCACTCTTCTGATTCTCCTCTTACCTGTATGACTATTCCTCCTATATTTCCTTTCCTAGGTGTTCATCCACATCAAACCTGCTAAGAGTAGGGGGCACCCAAGACTTTGTTTTGGGCACTTTTCTCTTCTATCACTATATGATGTCACTTGGTGATCTCATCACCATAGCTTCAATCATCATTCTTATGCCTATGGCTCTTAGGGTCTATTCATCCTAGACCTTACTTCTCTCTAGACCTCCATTCTCACATCTCCAACTGCCTTTTAGACATCTTCAACACAGCATGTCTAAAACTGAACCCATTATCTTTCCCACTAAACTGTCTTATCTTCTTAATTCCTTGTTACTGTTGAGGGTGCTATCATCCTGTGTTAGAACAACAGTATATACATATATGTGTATACACACACACACACACACATATCTTGGCCATGCAATGCAGATAATGTACGAGTTGGGTCCAAAATTGAAGAAGCAAAGGAGGATTTTAATTCAAGTTGTCTGACTCTAGAGCCAATATTCTTCCCCTTGGAGCACACTGCCTTCTTAGCTCTGGCTCTTCGCAAAAGTCTTCTATTGGACCATGATGCCTCCTGATAAAATAATGATGGTCATTTTAATCCTATTCTTATTGTTGCCTGAAATTTCGCCTCTTTCAGGTAATCATTAAATGAGAAGTTCTAGTTTAATCTTTTTTTTTTAATCCAAGCTAACATTCAAAATATACTTACTTTTTTTTTTCCTTACTCCATTTTGGCAAAACCCTCTCAGCACTCATTCCTGATGTGAATTTGAAATGTGAGCATCTTCTGACCTGGAACCTCTTCCTGCTCCAAGCTCTTAATAGTTTAATTGGAACTAGTCTGAATTGATCAAGATTCACAGGTATCTCCCATATCTTTTCTTCTTTTTTCACATGGACACAACTTTCAGGATATCAGAAATTTTCCTGAAGCTACTACAAAGGAAGTTAGCCAAGAGTTTGAAATGTATCCAAATATTAGAGACATGTTGGGACCCATCACGAATATCTGTGAAAGGTAGAAGGCATGTCCTAGGGGCAGCAGAATTACAAAAATAAAACTTAGTTCAGGTCTATCATCATCTTTTGCATACAAAGTTGATGAAATGTCCTTTACGATTCTCCTGAAGGGCCTTGAAAACCCTAAGAAGTCTCCAGGACCAGAATTTGAGGAATTGCCAGATATAGTGGATGGAATACAAGACCCACATCCTAAGATATGTGGGTTCAGATCCCACCTTAGACACTTATTAGCTATGCGACTCTGGGCAAATAATTTACTCTCTGTGGTTCTCTGTTTATTCATCTCTAAGATGAGGATGTTGAACTTTATTACCTCTAAAGTCAGAAATTCAATTCCATTTTTTAATCTATAAAAAACATTTTTTTTTAGCACTTTTATCACTACCTTTTAACCTACCCCTCCCCATTTCCCTTAGAGGCTCTTCCAGTTAACAAATATGTACAAGGTGTCTCCAAATTCTACACACAGTTTTAAGCTACTAAAACCATGAAGAATTTTAGGATATCCTGTATAGCTCAGCAAAGCAAATAAACTCACTGGCCATGTCTGAGAATACATCATTCACATCTCACTGTAGTCCAATATCTCTCTGTCAAGGCATGGGGAGGTAGACTACATTTGTGAGTTTGTTCAGGTCACTGTTATTGGCTGCTTGGATCAGAGTTCTGGGATCTTTCCACTCTTTTTTTCCTCCCATTATATTGTTTTCAAGGGAGTAATTATTCTTTTCATTCTTCAGGCACAGATTCTTAAAGAGAATGTCTGTGAGTGCTTAGAAAGGGGAGTATCAATCACTATAAATCAGCATGGAGCCATTAAAGACATGGGGGCAGGCTAAGTTCATTCACTTGGTTGATGGGGATTCTAGTCTAGGAAATGTGATAAACATGCTATAGTGAAGCTTAAGTGAGACGGAAATTGAATTGTTCATGGTGTCCAAGTGAACAAGATGGTGGTAAATAGTAATAAGTGGTTGTACGACTAAAACACTAGTTGACCAACTAGTCCCAAAATGGGGTGAGAGAAGGATCATTGGGAAGAAAAGCCTTTAGTGGAAGGCTTCTGGGCTTGGTTCTGGACCACGTTAAACATGGTTAGCTAGTAAGTCACATAAATACAAAGATGGAATACTTAATCAGATTTATGATGACAGAATAAATCAATTCAACCTCACATTGATAATCAGTACCTACTATATGCCAGTATCTCTCCAAGCATGTCCTGAGAATTAAAGGATAAAGAGACCTTCCCCCACAAAAAAGATTCCTGCCGTCATGGAGCTTACATTCTATGGGGGAAAAAGTAGGGGGAGAAGATATACATATATACATATATACACATATACATATACATATATATGAATACACATATACATATATGAATACACATATACATATATGCATATGTATAATACATATATGTTTGTGTATGTATGTATATGTATGTGTGTGTGTGTGTGTGTGTGTGTGTATATATATATATATATGTGTATATATATATATATATATGTATATATACAGGACCTCCAAGGTAGGGTCAGGGAGTGAGGCCAGAGCTTTTGCTGCCCACTGTTTCCCTGGGGGCCCTTAAGAAGATCCATGTGAAATGCCCCTCAAGACAGCTGTGGGTATCACAGGACTGCAAGGTAGAGTCAGGAAGTTAGCCTGGGACAAACTCATGTTGCTTACTTTTTTGGGTACCCTTAGGAAGATCTACATGATGTGTCCCTTAAAAGGACAAACCCTTTCTTACTAAAAGGACTCAGAAACAGAGTGTGCAGAGGAAGATGTATATTTCTACTTCCAGAAAGGAAGCAGATGTGATACTCTCTAGGGATGCACCCACACACATACTGAACTAAGAGTGAGAGTCTACATGTTATTCCTTCCTGGTAGACTTAGGGTTAGTTAAATTTCTCAAATTCCTTACTTTATTTCCCTCTCTCTCTCTCTCTATATATATATATTCTACATTTCCCCCCCACCCTGTGTGTGTGTGTGTGTGTATACATATATAGTCAAATTTCTCAAAAGTTAGTCAGTTTTCTCATACTCCTCACTTTATTTCCTTCTATATATTCTACATTCCCCTAATATATGCAGATTATATGTAGATTGCAGAGGTGTGGCAGTGAGGGTACTTGAGACCTGACAGGGTCCTGACCCCTTCTCTTCTAAGGTAAGAACTGTGCCACACCCCTACCTTTCCTGTTCCCTATGGCCATTGACATAGTTGCAGGAAGGCCAGGGTTTTACTACAATAAGCAAGAGCTTCCCCACAGCTATTGATTATCTTCCAATAACTTTTGTGGGAGCAAAACAAGATTCCATTATATCCACTCTTACACATATATATACATACATATTAAATACACAGCTAGATGGCTCAGTGTATAGAAATGTTGGCCCTGGAATCAGGAAGACTCATCTTCCTGAGCTCAAATCTGGCCTCAGACACTTCCTAGCTGTGTGACCCTGAGCAAATCACTTCATCTGGTTTGCCTCAGTTTCCTCATCTGTAAAATGAGCTGGAGCAGGAAATAGCAAGCCACTCCGGTATCATTGCCAAGAAAACCCCCACTAGGGTCATAGAGTCGGACACCACTGAAAAACTGAAACTGAGATTAGGAAAGCTTGTTCAGAGTTTTCCAACTAGGTAAGGTCCACATTGGGATCATGAACCTGGTTGTTCCTAGTTTCAAGGTCAGAAACCTACCCATTATACTAAGTGAGAGATTACAGGGAGAGAAATGGCATCATGACAGAGTCTTGAGGTCTATCCACAATCAGGGTATTAAATGCCAGATAGAGAAAGGTGTATTTGATCCTCAACATAATAAGAATCCATTGCAGTTTTTCTATAAGGAGGAGAACAATAAAAAAGGAGGAATCCAAGCACCAGAACTCAAGAAGGGAGCAATCATTTCCAAGTTTTGGACAGTGACACAAATAGCAAATTGATGAAAATTAACATTGGATCCTATATTTCAGAAAAGGATGAAAGATGAAGACATGTAATCAGAAAAGGTAAGGATAACTCCTTGCCTGGAGTCCTACTCTGAAAATTTATTTCCTTCAAGCTCCAATTAAATTAAATTTAAATTTTAGATTTAATTAAATGTATATAGTATATTGACTTTTTTTTTTGGACTGGGATTTTGCTTGCTTAATCCAATCTATATAGTTTCTTCCGTGCAGAATTATCATTTTACAAATTTGCTCATGTTTAAAATCAAAGAAGCCTGAAGATAACAGGGTACTGGAGTGATGGAAGTGCCATTTAAAAAAAAAATCTCTCTGACAATTCCTCACCTGTCATGGTTTCCCTCTTCTTCTCCCTATAAGTGAAACAGGCCTAGTTGAATTTTCTCTCTCAAACAGCAGGTGGTAGTGCTGGGTTATCCATACAAATTTTATTTACAGCTTGCAGATGTGGCCCAGCTGTGGATTAGGAGTAAATGCAGGCATCTGTCTTTGTGTTGGCCAGCTATCCAAGTAACTCTTTGGCTTTATTGAATAATCTATAGAAAAGTTAAATTTCCAAATGACTGTGGAATGTTATTCTCCTCTGGAGGAGGATTCTTACCCTTTTTTGTTTGTTTTCAGTGACGTGAACCCTTTAGGCAATGTGTGGTGAAGCATATGGACCCCTTCTCAGAATCTTGGCTTTAAATGTATAAAACACATAGAATTACAAAGGAAAGTAGTTATGATGAAAAAAAGCTACTTTTTAAAAAGACAAACTTCAATAGATCCCAGGTAAAGAACTTTGTTCTACAGGAAAGAATTTATGCCTAGAAATAATTAGCATGTATAATGTAGGATCATAGTATAACTATAACCTATCTGGCAGGAAATGAGTAATAACGGATTTTAAAGCAAGAAAAATCCCTCAGTTATTCAAAACATGTTGGTCTTTATTTTGCAGCACTGGATGGAATTGATTTTTTTTTTAATTGCTCAAAAACAGAGGCAGCATGGTTCAGTGGATAGGGAACTGTCTTCTGAGTCAGAATAGATGTGGGTTCAAAATCTGCCTGTTACAGGCTATGTGATCCTGGACAAGTAATTTAACCTCTCAATGCTCTAGGCAACTCTGTAAGAAATTACAGATTAGGTGCTAATTTTCATTGACAGAAAAGGCTTTTCACTGAGAGCTGCCTACTATGAGGAAATCACATCTGGTTTAAAAAAAATGTTAAGAAAGAAAGTGTTTTAAGCATTAGATATCAATAATTATAAAAAAATGAAATAATTCTTACAAGTCCTGATGGAAAGAAAAGACCATCTGTTCACCTCCTCCCCCCAAAAAATCAAATGGATCAGTGATTTTATACGTATGTATTTGTTGTTGTTTGGTCATTTTAGTCACATTTAACTCTTCACAAGTTGCAAAGATCCTGGAGTGGTTTGCCACTTTCTTCTCCAGCTTATTTTATAGATGAGGAAACTGAGGCAAACAGGGTAAAGTGACTTGCCCAGGGTCGCACATCTAGTAAGCGTCTGAGACCAGCTTTGAGCTCAGGTCTTCCTGACTCCAGGCCGTCATTCTATTCACTACGCCACTTAGCTGTCTCAATAAGACATGATAGAGTTAATTTGTGGTTTCCTAAGTGAACACACTGTCTGCAGGGATTCTTATGTATACTTTAGTGGCCCCTGTTTCTATGCTACTAAAGGTTAAGTGACTTACCCAGGGTCACATAGCCAGTATCTTCCAGAAATACAATTTGAACAAATTTGTCAGTAATTATGATTAATTCACATTTTTATAAAGCTACACAGTTGATAAAGGCATTTCCCCCATAACAACTTTTGATGTATATACTAAAAATATATTTTTTTTCCTGAAGTAGTAGAATATCTGATGCGGAAATCCCCTGAACCATTATAGAGAAGATATAAATCTGTAATTTATGGTCTCAGGGAGTTTCCTGGGGCACTGGGAAGTTAAGTGATTTGTTTTTGGTTACACAGCTAGTGTTTACCAAAGTCCGAGTATGAATCCAGCTTTTCTTGACTCCCAGACCATTATGCCTCATGTGCAAATAGTGTTATCTGCTCTCTCCCATTTTATGGAAGAAGAAATTAAAGTTCTGAGAGAGTCCATGATTTATCCAGAGCCATACAACTGTACATGTATCTGAGGCACAATTCGAACCCCAGGCTTCCTGAATCTAGGAAAAGTACCCCCTAAATCTTTCTCTCCCACTCTGGTGTCTTATAAGAAAGCTGTAAAACAGATCCTGGCTCATTTTTCTTTTTCAGTTCATAACAAAATTCTCCCAGAACTTCAAAGGCTCGCATCTCCTAGGCTCCTGGCTTTGAGTGCTCATTTTGTTATATTTTTAGTGGGGAGGGGAATGAGGACATGGAGAACAAGGTGCTTTCATTTAAATTTTTAAGTCATTGCTTTTAACAGGTGAAATGACATCACTAAGGCATTGTCATTCACTATTAAGTGGCTGGAATAATGACTGGTCATTGCTATAGCCTATTGCTCAAACCCTATACCCGATCATAAAGAATAAAGGTCATTCTCATCATCTCCAGTGATTTGCCTTCCATATTGAGGGCTCAGAAGCAGATGGCGTCTCTAAGGAGTCATAGCAGCTATTTCTGAATGTTGGATAGTTGGCAGCTGGACTGGAGAAGAGGCAGGTGGTTGAGAGCCATTGGAATGAGGTCGGGCCAGGTGGTTGGCAGCAGTTGAGGGTCAGGGGGTGGAAGGAATATAAGTTCAAATGGTACAGGGAGGTAATGGGAAACAGAGTAAGCATTAACTTTCTCTAAATCATATTTAGTAGAGCTGGAGCTCTGTGGACCATGCATTTTAATTCAGCAACGCAACATCTACGAGATTGCAACATGTTCATTCTGTTCAGTTACTCTGTAGCTAGAGCCCAGTGATAAGGTCTTTATTACAAATCACTTAAGCTCTCTATTCCTCAGTTCTTCCTTTTGTAAAATCAGGGGTTGGGTGGGGATTGATGACCCCTAATTTTTTTTTCCCAGTTCTAATAGCCCTGATTCTATTAAATTCAAAATAATGCATATAAATGATTTTACCTGAGGCAGACACAGTTGAGTGTGTTTTTGTATATATGTATACATACATGTACACTATATATGTCGGTATATATGTATAGATGATACTATATATAGAGTGTATAGATGTATGTGTGTGTATATACGTATATAAACAGAGACAGTGGGGGGGGGAGAGAGAGAGAGAGAGAGAGAGAGAGAGAGAGAGAGAGAGAGAGAGGAGGGGAAAAGAAAATACACAGCCATACACATTTACATACATCTATTTGGGTGTATATATGTCTACAAATACATACACACTATATATTATGCACATGTATATAGCATTTCTCACAATGTGTACTAACATAAATATACACACATACATACACACATTTGTATATCTGTAGGGGGGGGTGTAGTTCCTCATCTGGGGAAGGAAACAGTAAACGACTCTAGGATCTTTGTCAAGAAAACTCCAAATGGCATCACAGAATCAGACAAGACTGAAAAATGACTGAACAAGAAACACACATATACATAAATATACATGTATGTATGTATGTATGTATGCATGTGTGTATACATCTATATGTATGTGTATACACATATACAAATATGTGCATACACAGATACAACTACTGTGGAAATCACAC
>CM053581.1:350086215-350104073 GCA_028627135.1 Pseudochirops cupreus
GGAATACTAAACCTGGGGGGGAGGAACTTAGGGGTCATCAATCCCCATCCATCCCCTGATTTTACAAAAGGAAATCACAGTATGATCAGGACATATATCCATATCCATATCTATATGTATGTGTCTATGTATGTGTATATCTATCTCTATCTCTTATCTCTATCTCTATCTCTCTCTTTATCTATCTGTCTATCTATCTACCTATCTACCAACCTACCTACCTATATCTATATAGTGCTATGAATATAAAGGAGTGAAACCATTCCTGTCGGGGGAAGGTGTCAAGAAGGGCTTCTTGGGTGTGGAAGAATCACAGTTCTACCTTGAACATTCCATTTACTTTTGTCCAGGATATTCTGAAATTTAAGGATTACCAGATGGACTCAATAGAAATATTATGGTCATACATTGTTCTTAGCTGTTGGATTGAACACTTGGAGAAATGGGGCAATGTGAGGCAGGTAAGGTGTAAGTAAGCATGTTACATGAAGAAAGTGTCATTAAATAGAATTCTGGAGAAAGGAAGGGACATGACTTGCCAGAAATAAGGGAATTGGTTTCCAAATCCCTTTCTCCTCTAGTCTTATTTCCGTTTGAATACAAACCATTTCTGGGAAACCAATAACACCAAACTTTTTTTTTTAAATAAATTTCCTGGATATATTTTGTTTTTATATTAGTTATATTTACCAATATAACCTTCCCTCTCTCCTTCCCAGAGAGCCAAATTTTGCAACAAAAAATTAAAAAAGATGGAAAAATAATTTAGCAAAATGAGTCAACATATCAAACAAGTTAATATTATAGACGTTATTCCATATCCATGTTGCTCTACCGCAAAGAAGGGGGATAGAGAATATTTACCTTCTAATACTTCTTGGGGACCAAGCTTGATCATTAAGATTTTGCAGGACTCAGCTTTGGATGCTTTGTTGTTGCTGTTCTGTCTGTTCATATTATTGTGGTCACTGTGTATGTTATTTTTATGGTTCTGTTCAACTCACTTTGCATCGGTTCATATAACTCTTTCCATGCTTCTCTGTTGTCATTATGTTTGTTGTTTCTCACAGCACAGCAATATTCATATGCCACAATTTTTGCAGCCAGGATCCATTTGATGGTCATCTCTTTTGTTTTCAGTTCTTTGCTACCATAAAATGTACTGTTATAAATTTCATATGGTCCCGTTTTCATCTTTGCTGATATAGTGTTTTTTCTCAGTAATTCTTAATCAGAGCAAAAAATAACTTACTATTCAACAAAACATTTAGTTGAATAATAATTTGTATATGTTGATTATTAATTTTTAATCATAAATACTATTTAGGCACATATAGATTTTTCACTATTAGTGAATATAAAAAAAATATGACATTGTTTATTTGCCAAAGCTAATCCCTACACTGCCCCTGTTTCACTATGTAGCAAAGTCATTGAAGAACTGATTTAGAATTCCTTAGCTTTCTGTTCAACAGCATAATAGGTCCTTAATAAATGCTATTTATGTCTTTTACTCCATCCATCCATCCATTCATCCAACCATCCATCCATCCATCCATCCGTCCAAAATGCAGCTCTAATGCTATCTACTCTATGAAAAGTTTCCTAATCCCTTTCTCCTTCTCAAAGGAGATATTTATCTGTGTACATGACACATCTCCCTTACCTCAGTTGAATGCCAAGTCCTTTTGGTGATAGGTTATCTAATTTAAAACATTTATTTTACTCTGAAATAAAGAAATAAAACAAGTATTTTCATGTAGTAGAATAGAAAAAATAAAAAGATGATTGCACATGAAACCACAAATCTATTGTGTACAACTTTCAATTCCTTTTAAATATATAATAAAGTTATCCTATAACTTTCCTTTTTCCCTTCCCCTCTCATTAGACACAAATATGTAAGTATGTGTAAAACTATTCTGTACATACTTCAACTTTTCAATTCTTTCTCTGAAAGCAGATAGTATCTTTCGTACATCCTTTGTAGTTAATTTGGGTATTTACAATAATCAGAATGACTTAGTTGCTCAAAGTTGTACTGTATATAACATTCTCATCTTCTGCCATGTACCAAGATAACTATTTTTGTTTTTTTGGTCTTACATCCCCAGCACCTAAGAGTGCCTGGCACAGAGCATTCATAGAACAAATGCTTTTGATAATTAGATAGAATCAATGACCCTTCTGATTCCCCCATTTTGATCACCAAAAACAAATGAAGTAAATGAAAAGAATCTTTAAATATCCTTTTGGAAGCTAGTTTCCTCTAAAACTGAAGTGCATAAATGTAAGCTAAAAACACATATTTCTATTTTTAAAGAACAGAAAAAGAGCAGCTGTTAATCTGAGCTTGGAATAAGAGAGAAAAAAGTCTGGCTCCCTATGTTTGACTGGTGATGGGTTTCATCTTTTGTGCTCTGTTCTCTGTGAGTGCTAAGTAAATATTTACAGGATGAAAAAAAATGGGTTTGCTAGGAATTTTTGTTTGTAGAAAGAAAAAGTGATTAGGAAACTAACTAGAACAGTGTGTCTCATTCTGTATTTCCCTCAAGGTTGCCGATGCTCCGAAAGGACCCCTTTTCCCTGTAAGAAGTTGACTTGCTGAGGGACATTCTTCCATCCCTCTCTAACATGTGGATCTTAACATCTTGCTCTTACTAAGCACAATTTGAGATTTTTATCTCCTCACTCTCGTTTCTTTCCCACAGACATTTCTAAATCTGACATTTTATACTGGTGGGGGAAGAGATTGGGGGTGGGGAGGGAAGAGAGAAGAGCACAGAAAGAACACAGACTTCACATGCATCTGGTCTGAGGCCATTGGTGCCTGACCCAGGGTTATGGAACAGGAGAAAGTTAGCTGTCTTGTGTTGGGAGACCTTGATGCCTAGGGTCTGCTTCTGCAAGGCTATTTCTCAGGACCAGATGGTCTTCAGCTCATAGAAAGGCCTACTAGGAAGATAATTCCTATTTACTGAGATGAACTACATTTATTTTTGTTTTTGTTTTCTGTTGTTTGGGACTTGAGCTCCTAATGGAATATTTGAGGAATTATATCCACAGGTTTTATTTCTTGTAATCTTTATTTTGGTGTAGCATATAGAGTTGGATTCTGAGGTAGTACTGTCTGATTGCAAATTTCTCCCTCCTCTTCCCCCTTTGATAGCTGTGTGACCTTGGGTAAATCCCTTAACCTAATCCCTCTCTTCACAGCCTCAGTTTTCCTATCTGTAAAATGGAGGTAATAATGGTAGTAGTACTTTAACCTTAGAGAGTTTAAGTCAGAATAAGGTAAAGTATCAGTAACTTTTCAGACTTTAAATTGGCATTCCCCAATCAATTTCTCCCTCAATCCCCCAATCCCCAACCATAGAGGATAAAGGGCTGGCTTCTGAATCAGGAAGACCTAGAGTCAGATTCTACCTCTGAAACACATTGACTAAGTGGTCTTGGGAAAGTCATTTTTATAGTCTCCATTCCCTACCCTATCCCTAACTTTCTAGGACTATAAACTAAAGAAAAGGTGCTAATTTTCTAGAAGAAGCTAGGAAGCACTATTGAGACAACATGGAGTTAAAATTTAAAAAATAAAGTTCAAAGTTAGCCTCATATACTTACTAGATATGTAATCCTGGGCAAATCATTTAACTTCTGCCTCAGTTTTCTCCACTATAAAATGGGTGTATAACAACGTCTCCCTCACAGGGTTGCTGGGAGTCTCAAATGAGACTTTATTTGTTAAGTTCTTAGCATAATGCCTGGTACATAGTAGGTAGTGTATGAATGCTTATTCCCTCCCCTCTCCTCATCCCACCCCCACCCCCAACCTGCATTGGTAGAGGATGTTCTTCACTGAGAGCTTCCTATACTAATGGGACCACATCTTGTTCTTGTTTTTGCATATATTTTTAATGTTCTGTAGACATGCTAGTTATTTTTACTGTTTTTTCAAAGGAAAGTTAATTTACTTCACATGCAGTTTGGTACATTGTGAAGAACACTGCATCTGGAGTCAGGACCCGCTTTTGGTTTCTAGCTTTGTGGCTTGCTGCCTTTGTGACCTGGGGCAAGTCATTTTAACTTCTATCTGCCTCAGTTTCCTCAACTGTAAAAAGAAAGTAATAGCAGTACCTACCCCTGAGGGTTGTAAAAAACAAATGAGATAATTATCAAGTGTTTAGCCTGGTACATAGTACATACTTAATAAATATTTGTTTCTTTCCTTCCTTCTTCCCTTCCTCCCTTCTTCCCCCCTCCCTCACTCCTTCCTCCCTCCTTCCTCCCTCTTTCCTCCCTGCTTCCTCCCTTCCTCCCTTCCTCTCATCCTTCCTCCCTTCCTTCCTTCCTTCCCTCCTTTCTTTCTCCTTCCTTCCTTCTCTCCTTCCTTTAGTACAGTGCTGGCACATAGGAAGAGCCCTATGAATTACACTAGCTAACTTCACTGATGAAATCACAGACTAGACCTAACAAAACAAAATGGGGGCTTTATGCACAAGAATAATACAGAGTGATAATATTTGGAGGGATTTCTATCACAATAGCAGGCACTTAAAAAAAATAACTTCTTATTTCCTTCCTTCCTTCCTTCCTTCTTCTGCTTAATAGTTGTATGACCTTAGTCATGTCATTGAACTCCAATGAGCCTCATGTTTCTCTTTGGTAGAATAGAGGCTCTGGGCTAGGTGTCTTCTAAGATTCCTTCAAGCTCAGAATCTCTGCTCCTGTGGCCCAGAATCTCTCTAAGGTCCCTGTCCCCCTCGGTTCTCTGATTCTCTCACTGTGGGTTTATCTCACCCTCTCTGAGCTAAAAGAACCTCCTGTTAGAGCAGCTAGTGTAAATGATAGGTGGTCTGCAAAGAAAGGCCCCAAGAAAAGACCCGCACTGCCAAAACCATTCTGGGTGCTCTGGGAATGGAAGGGATTTGGCAGTTAGGATTTTAAAAGCATGGACTCACATTTAAAAAGGAGGAGGGGGGAGCTGGAGAACTGGATTTTTATGGTTTTGGCCTGTTCCTGCGCAATCGGCCAACATAACTCACCCTGTTAAGTCTAATTGTTTCCCACATATGGGTACGTGGCACCAGAGCTTGCAGGAAAAAAAAAAGGCTCCTAAGAGTTGTGCAGATCAGCGCCAACTAGGAGACGGGAAGAATTTTCATTCTAATTACATAGTTCCTGTCTTGTCAGAGGGTGTAAAATTCACACTGCTTTTTGGAATTTTTCCTCCCCTCCTATGGATTTGCATTAGTTACAAGCAAATATTATTTGAATTTACTAAGGGTAGAGTCAGGAGAAGACAATATATTTAAGGTCAGCCCATTTTTGGAAGGGTTCCCCCCTTTCTATTTCTTGGCAGTATTACAGAAAATATCCATATATTCCAGGAGTTCTACTCTACTCATTGCATTTTTAAGGATGCTATTTACAAATAGAATCTTTATATTTTAAAAGCACAGCACTTTTCATTAATATTTGCTTAGGGGCAGAGTGGGAAGCTGGATCTGGGTTTCATTTATGTGAAAACACATTCATTAGCCATGAGGGCCTGGGGACCTTCAGTTCTGAGGCAGTTGCACAGATAGTCAGTGTGTAAGAGTAATCTCAGGGGGGAAGAAAAGGAGCTAAGGCCAGCAGCTGTTGATCAGTTTATCAGATGTCCTCCCTTGCCAATTATGGATGGAGCCTCCAAGGCTCTCATCTGTCAGCCTTGGAAAGGCTTCTCAGGGAGAAAAGAGAAACCAGTCACATAATATAAATGTTGTTCAGCCTTTTTTCATTTGTGTCTTACTCTTTGTGACCCAGTTTGGGGTTTTCTCCACAGGGATGTTGGAGTGGTTTGCCATTTCCTTCTCCAGCTCATTTTATATATGGAGAAACTAAGGCAAATAGGGTTAAGTGACTTGTCCAGCGTCACACAACTAGTAAGTGTCCAAGGTTGGATTTGAACTCAGGAAGATGTCTTCCTGAATTCCGGTTCAGTGCCACCTAGCTACTCCATGGAATGTAAACACCTTTGCTCAAAAAATCTGGAACTTTGAGATCAGTCGAGCTGAAGCTTTGAAGTGTAAGTAAGGGATCCTTAGTCTATATGTTTGTCATACCTTAGGCAGTTTGGTAAAATTGATGAATGCCTTCTCAGAATAAGGTGTTTAGGTAATCGAAGGAAGTACTAAATTTGAGTTAGAGGTTAGTGGTTATAAAGGGTTTGTTTTTTTTCCCTTTCCCTATCTAATTTTTGAAACTTCCTGAAATTTGTCCATGGACCTGGAGCTCGGGATATGAATATATGGTCTAGAGAGAACTCTTCATATTTCCTCTATTCATAATTCGGATAAAATTTTCAGGACTTCAGACCATTTCACAAAAGGGTTTTCTTGATCTTCAGTTGTAGATTGTATGCTCTTTGAAGGTAGAGACTGTTCATTTTTCTATTGTGTGTCCAATGCCCAGCACATAGAAGAGTCTAAGTACATGCTTATGGGATTGAATTAAATAATGGGAAATTCATTATGGAGGAATAAGCTGCCCCTCTACAAGGCAGGATAAGGACTGACATTACTTACTTCTATACTCCATTTGATCTACTTTTTGTACCCATCCACCATTTAGCTTCTTATTGGGCTTTGCTTGGGTTTGAAATCTGCTTGACTTTCTACATTAAGCTGCCAAATCGATGACGAAAACAGGGTATAAATGACTCTCCTCCTAACACATGGTGGCTTTAAATACTGACATCCAGAACACAATTTTGTTTCCTGTTTCTTTTTTCCCCTCTCTTTCTCTCTCTCCCTCCCTCATTCCTTCCTAACTTGTTTCTTTTTTTTCCTTCTTTCTTTCTTTCCTTCTTCCTTCCTCCTTCCTTCCTTCATCCCTTTCTTTCTTTCCTTTCTTTAATTCTTTCTCTTTTCCCTTTTTCTTCCTTTCTTCCTCTCTCTTCTTTCCTTTTTCTTTCTTTTTTCTCTTTCTCTTCCTTCCTTTCTTCTTCATTATCTCTCCCTCTTTTTCTTCCTTCTTTTCTTCCTCTTCCTCTTTCTTTTTCTTTTCTTTTTTCTTTTTCTCTTCTTTCTCTTCCTTTCCCATCTCTCTGGTTGTTTATTTCTCTCTCTCCCCCTTCTTCATTTTTCAACACTCTCTCTATGCCAGGTATTTGAGTCACCTTGGTGTAGTGTAGTGACAAAAAGCCTCAAATCATGGTCGACCTAGGGTCCAGTCCTTCCTCTGATACATAATCGCTGGTGCTTCAGGAAATTAGATTATATATTACAAAGCAGCTACACATCTGCATTGGAAGATGAAGTTTTCTCACTGGCCATTTCTGATCCCAATGAAATCCGAGGTCCAGTCTAAAAAATATACATCTGCTAGACATTCTAATTTAAGCTAACCATAGATTTAGGGCCAGAAGGTTCCTTAAAGATGTTTTAACCCTACCTCATCATTTTATAGATCAGAAAAAAAACACAGATTCAGAGAGGGAAGCAACTTGTGACTAACAGTTAAGATCTGAGTTTTCTCTGTATCTCCAAATTCATTGTTCTTTCCAGTATACCATGATAAGAATTCTGGAGATAGTCATTAATACACCAGGAGTGCCGAGCTGAACCCTCCTATGGATTGTCTCCAGCATTAGAATGGGAGCTTGTTGCTTTTTTTTTTATCTGTATCCTCAGCACTGAGTACAGTGTTTAAGTAGGTACTTAATAAATGCTTTATCATTCATCCATTCACTCACTCATTCATTAATTCAAACATCCTTTCAAGATTAAATAAAATTCTATATCAGAGGTAATACTTTATTTTGTTAATTTTTTCTTAAGTAAAAATGAGATATATTTTCCTGAGTAGTACATAATCAATAATTTAATTAACAAACATTTATGAAGTATTGCTACATTTCAGTCACTGTGCAAAGCCACTGGGGAGGATGGAGACAAATATGAAGCAATCCTCCCCAAAAAGGGTGTGTGTGTGTGTGTGTGTGTGTGTGTGTGTGTGTGTGGGTGGGTGGGTGTGGGTGTAGGGGGAGAGAAACCAAACCAGATTCTGCATAGCCATGAGTTACAATTTAAAATAAAAGGCTATCATTTTTTTTTAAATTAAAAGATTCAGAAATCATGTTAAAATGTAGCACCTAAAGCTCACCATAAAATTGTGTGACCTTTTTTTGGACATGGTTAATGTGGGAATTCGCATTGCTTGCCTGTGTACATTTGTTATCAGAGCTCTGTTTTTCTTTTAAATTGAGAAGTTGAGAAAATAAGTGCTTGTTAATTTCACACAATGAAAAGGAAAAAAAATTAATTCTGCCCACATTTTTATTTCTGTTGCCTTCCAACTCAAAATGGAGCCTCTGTGCTATTATTGGACTTTCCATAAGAGGGCGCCTGTGTAGTCCTCATCTTTGTCTCTCCCTGTCCTGGAGCCAGGGGAGCCAGAGGGACCCACATTGAGAAGTTTTAGGATTCAACAGCCAACCTCTCAGAGATCTGCTTTGCTGCTCTTGGAAATGAAGGGCTGCCCCTTTCTGCCCAAGCAGTACGCCTGCTAAAAACTAATTTTCTTTGTCAAAGCTTTGCTTCCAGTGGACTTATCTATTTGGAAAAGAAAAAAAAATACCCCTTCCCTGTGATCATTGACACAAGATATTTTTCTTTCTCAGAAAACCAGGATACAGTTTGGCCTTTTTCACCCCCTTATAATTTATAGGTAACACGTAGCAAGTCTGCTTTGTGTCATTCTTTCAAACAAACTTTCCTAGCAGGTCAAATAAAGGATTATGGGTTTTCCCAGGGAGGAATTAATCATTCAGGCTCTAAAAGACTTAGGAGAGGGTGAGACAGGAAGATGAGGAGGAGGAGAGGTGAATGTTGAGATTTTGAATTAGAAATTCAGAATTTAAGAAGATCGAATGGAGGATGAAAACTAGTATAATATGAACATTAGTGATCACTAGAGCTTTCCACCAATCTGCTTTGTCCGTTCTTCTTACATTTTGTGTACAAACATGAATATCATCTGGCCAATGGTGTATTCACAAAATGGGCTGAGTAGGAGACAAACTCTAGAAACTTATATTTTAGACTATCTGAAAGGTGTTTGGTTCTTCCTCTCCTTTTTGGGATTTAACAATGCACTTTGAGACCTTGGGCCTGCTTCTTCTAAGTGGTTCCCCATTCCCACTCAGACATTCTCATACTCAAGAGAGATGTATGGTTACCATGTTAGATATGGTATGACTTATTTACCCAGGAAGCACTCTTATACTTCAGAGAGATGTATGGTACTAGCTTGCAAATGGCAGAGACAGAGAATGGATTACAGTCATTTTCAAGCGATTGTCCCTCCTCTCCCTACCCCCCAATTTCTACTACCCTCCTTCCACATAGAGAGGGAATTCTAATAATTCACTTAGTTGGACTGTTCACTGCTCTTTGAAATACAAAATGTGCTTTATATACTTTATCTCATTTAAGCCTCCCAACTACCGTATGGCTTAAGAGGTGAAATGATTTGATTAAAGTTACAAAGCTCAATAAATGTAGAATTATTGTTGTTGTTCAGTAGACTCTTTGTACCCTATTTGGGGTTTTCTTGGCAAAGATACTGGAGTGGTTTGCCATTTCCTTCTCCAGCTTATTTTCCAGATGAGGAAACTGAGGCAAACAGGATTAAGTGACTTGCCCAGGGTCACACAACTAGTAAGTGTACTGTGAAACATGGCCTCCATAGATAGGACAATAGGGAAAAGGTAACTCTTCACCTGAAGGACAGAGCCTGTCCTTACATTCTGCCAGTTCTTCATTTACTCCAGCTAATCCTTCCAGGAGAGGTCAAGGGCATGAGAGAGTTTCTAGCACTCAGAGCCACTGAGTTCTCCAAAAAGGATACCTAAGAACACCTAGAATTGTGATGGGGAGCCTGAAACTTGTCAAGAACCTTTAGGGACCAAGAGAGGAATGTTTCTTCCTATCCAAGGAACAAGGATAAAATTCCAATGAGCCCTCAGCAAGTGAAGATGAGAGTCAGGGAAGCAGATGTGAGTAAATTTTCAGCCGTAAGTGTAACGGGTGCTAGCTGGGAGGAAGAGAGAAAAGGATGGTTCAATGGGAGGTGCCCAATTCTGCATTTCATTTGGGAGAATAGATCCTAGAAAAGCTGATAGAGGCATGTTGCCAAGCTACCTTGGCTGGTAACCTAGAGCCAGAGCTGGCTCTCAGCCCAAACAGGATTAGACCAGTTGAATCCAAGGAAAGATCTGGAAAAAAGACATGCAGGCAAGCAAGGGAGGGGAAAGTAGGAAAGATTAGGGCTAATTCCCAGTATATTTAAATGTGAGGCCAAGATTACTTGTGAAGTTTTTTTAATCTTGTAAACATTCCCCTTTATTATTCTTGAACCACATGAGTTTTTTTTTCTTTTCTGTAATGCTTAGTGGTAAAATATTTTAAAAGGACATCTGGGTTCATATCCAACATCTGACACATGCTGGCTGTTTGATTTGGGGCAAGTAGGAACCTCTCAGAGCCCCCAGGCAATTCTCTGGAAGGATAAATTGCAGAGCAGTTATTAATCCATATTGATGGGCTGGGGAATTCCCATACCTGAAATTTCCTAGAGCAATTAAGTCACAGGTCTAGAAAATTAAAATCTCACATTAATTTTAAAAGGAAATGAAATAATGCATGGTGGTGGTAAGTAGACCTGCACATATAAGCAACAATGACAATGATATTATTTCCTGTATGATCTCGGGGAAGCTACTTTGACATATCTAAGCTTCAGTTTTTTTCATTTATAAAATGAAAGGTTTGTACTATGTGGACCCTTCCTTCTATAGAACAATGATCCTACATCATAGGAGAATTGGTTGAAGGAAGTGCATATTTTTTTTCTTTGTTTTTTTTTTAACATTATTATTTAAAATTTTGAGTTCTAAATTCTATGCTTCTATTCCTCTCTCCTCTCCCCACTCCCTGAGATAGTAGGCAATCAGATATAGGTTATCCATGTGCAATCATGTAAAACATTTCCATATTAATAATTTTGTACAAGAAGATTAGAATAAAACAGTAAAAACAAGGGAAGTGAAAAAAATCACATGCTTTAGTCTGTATTAAATCAATATCAGTTCTTTCTCTGGAGGTGGATAGTATCTCGGATCATTGTATTGCTGAAAATAGCTAAGTCAGTCACAGTTCTTCATTGAACAATATTGCTGTTACTGCATACAATGTTCTCCTGGTTTGGTCCACTTCATTATACATCAGGGATTGGGCATTTTTGGCCTGGAAAACAGAAGACTTAAAAGGTGTTTCTAATATTAAAGGACTGTTCTATTGCCCTTCCATTTTGGGGAGTAATGTTAGTTCTTTGAGATTGGGGTCTGTCTCACTTTCAAATCTGTATCTCCGTTGCTTGGCACAGTGACTGGTATAGAGTTGAACCTTAATAAATGCTTATTGATTGAATGATTGGTTCTTATTGACCACAGAAGACAGAACTAGGGCCATGAGTGGGAGTTATAGAGAAGACGATTTTACCTCAATATTAGAAAAAACAAGAAAAAAGGAAAACTTAACAAATTGTCCCAAAGTAGAAGATGCTGTTTCGGGAGGAAGTGAATTTTTCCTCATTAGGGATCATCAAGCTGAACCTGGATTATCTTTTTTGGGGAGGACATTATACAGTATATACACCATATTCCTACTTAATTCTGGGTTGGACCGTATGATTTTGGAGAGCGCTTCTAGCTAGGACTTCTCTGCTTCTTTAATTTTCAGTTAAAAGTAGCAGCAGCACATTTTGTAGTGTTTTAAGTTTGAGTTGTTAATATATTTCCTCTTTCATTAGAATCCAATCTCCTTGAGTGTAGGATTTTTTTTTGCCTTTCTTCATATCCCTAGTACTTAGCACAATGCCTGATGCATAGTGAGCATATTATAAGCAGTTGGCTGAAAAAAAATAGCTTAAAAGAAGGATCATGGGGTGCTTTTAGAGAGGAGGAAAAAGGAGAAAGGAAAAATCCCCATCTCACAATCAATAATCTCATTTATCAGGAGACCCCCAAAATAATGTTAAGGGAGCCCAGTTTAAGTTTCTTTCTTATGATTGTTGTTTAATGATAAAAAGGAAAGTAAATTAAAATGAGGTACAAACAAAAGACATTTTTTCCATCCCCAAAGATTTTCTTGGTTTGTTTTTATTATTTTTGTTATTGCTTTTGCTGCTTTTGTTTTGTTTTGCTTTGTTTTGCCTCCTCTCCTTGAATCTTGCCCTCATTTTCCACTATGTGTCTGAGGTCAGAGTTGAACTCGGGTCTTCCTGACTCCAGGCTTGGTACTCTTTCTGCCGTACCATCTAGCTGCCTGGGATCACGCAGAAAGTACAAAGAACTATTACTACAAAGGAGAAAATGTCAGTGTGATATTCCACAAGGCAAAAGACAAAGACTTAAAAACAAGAAATCTGGAAGACTAAGTCTAATCCTAAGTGGGCAAAGGGAATTGGGAATGACCTTTAGTAGAGAACTTTGGAGAATTTCTAATGAAAAATTCAGAGCTGAGTAAAAACTTTGAATTGTAAACACAAGAGTCAAGAGTCACTTAGGGGAATGCATTTGAGCATTTGGAAGCAGCTAAATGATGATGAAATATTTACATTCTCATGGTGGGCGAGCAGGGAAGATACAAGTATTCCTTTGAATCTCAGCATCTTCAGGGGTCAGAAGGATTAAATAAGATAGAGAGGTTGGTGTACTTTTTTATATTTTGGTTTCCCTAGGAGAGGCAAGAAAAGAGAGGAAAAAGGAATATAGTAAAGATGAAATGTAAAAAAAAAAAGGTAATGGTGGTGGTAGAAATTACTGCATCATATAATTGAAGTATTTGAGTAGAATTCGGAAGAGGTAGAGGGAGTAAGCATCATTTGAACTTCAGTCTTAAACTTGACAAAGCAGGGTTGAATACACACACCTACCCAGATGTGCACATCAGGAGTTGTGGTTTAACAAAACATTAACTTCAAGAAGAGACTAAACTGTGGTATGGAAAAGGGAGAGAAGAACTATAAAAGGAGGATATATTATAAAAGGATATAAAAGTAAGGATAGTAACTATTAAAACAGATAAACTTTAGAGAATGAATTGTAAAGGCAAGATTTAAAGGAAAGGAAGAGAGAGAAGGAAAGAAAGAAAGAAAGAAAGAAAGAAGGGGGAAGGGAGGGAAGGAAGGAAGGAAGGAAGGAAGGAAGGAAGGAAGGAAGGAAGGAAGGAAATATAAGAAGTAGTGATTGGGGTCTGGGAAAGGGGAATGAAGGAAGGAGACTGAAGTGGAAGTAGATTGCATCAATTATAGATCACTAAGGTTGACAACGTTTCCTGCCTTTTATTATCTTCTGATTCTTTGAAAAGAAGGAGATGAACATAAAGAGAAAAAAAGCATCAAAGGATATGATGGGGGAAAATACAATTAAAAATCCTAACTGAATGTGAATGGAATGAATGCACTGATAAAATAGAAAAGGTTAGTAAAATTGATTATAGGGCAGAAATCCCAAAATATGTGCCTTATAAGAAAGACACTTGAAACGGAAAGACTCACATGGTGTTAAAATGAAGGTCTAGACCAGAATCTATTGTTTTTCCAGAGAGCTCAAAAAAGCTGTGGCAGCAAGTATGATTTCAGACAAGGCAATAGAAAAAATAGACATGACTAAAAGAGACAAAAAGAACATAGTATGCTTAAAGGCATCTTAGATGATAAAATGAGATCTATACTTAAAATATAGATGAAATGGCATAGCATATACATGTTTAAATGAATACTTAATCAAATTATAGAGAACAATAGAAAGCAAAACTATAATGCACAGAGTTCTCAAAGTGTATCTATCAGACCTGTCTTAGCCAAATCTAAGAAACAGATAACAAGAAAGACCTTAAGGACCTAAAAAAAAAAGTTTAGAAAAGTTTAGATGTGATATCTTTCTGGCAATTATTGTTTGGAAACTAAATTTAAAAAAAAGAATGCCCATATATTTCAGTTGTGCATGGCACTTTATCAAAAACTGGCCATATGGTAGACCATAGAAACCTTATAAATGAATGCAATAATATAGAGATAGTAAACACATTATTTACTGATTCACAACATAATGAAATCATAATAAATATAGTGATTTTGAAACAAGAATGCAAACTTAAATAGAGACTAAATAGCTTAATCTTGAAGAGTTAGTGGACCAAAAAGCAAAGTGTAATAAAAATAGATAATTTTATCAAAGAAAATGACAATGAACAGTATACAAAAACTTTTGGGATACAACCAAAGAAGGCACAAGGGAAAATTACATCTTTAAACATTTTCATCAACAAAGCAGAATAACTAATTAGATGTGTATATACCAAAAAACTAGAAAAGTAATAAATTTAAAAAAACTATATGCAAAAGTGGAAATAGTCAAAGTCAAGTGAAGATTGTGTTAATAAATAAAAGTTGGATTTTTTTTTAGAAAAAAGCTAACAAAACACTTAATCTATTACATAAACTGGGTTGAGAAAAGAGGAAAACAAAGGGACCAATATAAAAAAATGAAAAAAGAAGATCCAAATCATATTAAATTTAATTTTGAGAAACTACTTTGCACAATTATAACTCCACAAAATTAATAATGAATTAAATGAATAACTATTTACAAAAATACAAAATATATAGATTAACACAAGTAATCAATCCTTTGAATAACACTCATAGAAGAAAAAAAAATCAAACAAACAAAAGCGTACTCCCAAAGGAGAGGAGTGTGGGGATGGGAAAAAGGACAATAAGAACTTATACTTGAATTCTATCCAATGTTGAAAAAAAATAGTTACCTATTTGAAAAAATAAAAAAAAAAATAAGAGATATTACCAGATTCCTTCTGTGATATTAATAGGGCTTTAATATCTAAAGCAGGAAGAGACAAAGCAGAGAAAGAAGACCATAGAGCAATCTGAGTATACTTCACTTTCCAAGAATAAAGCCTGATGCATACCTCCCTCATATTCTAGGACTCTTACTTATTGTGGGTTCCCATTGTTAACCAACAGTGATTAGCACTCCACTTCCCATAACCAGATAACCACTTAATATCAATTAGCCTTTACAAAGAGATATCTACTTCAGTGAGAGGACAATAACAGATATTTTCTCCCTAAGCCCTGGAAGTACTCTTCATTCATTTGAGTCCTTTCAGATTATTTATGATCTCATATCGGCAGATTTCTTGGCAAAGATACTGGAATGGTTTGCAGTTTCATTCTCCAACTCATTTTCCAGATGAGGAAACTGAGGCAAACAGGGTTAAGTGACTTTCCCAGGGTCACATTGCTAATTAGGCTCGGAGGCTAGATTTGAACTCAGGAGTCTTCCTGACTCCAGGCTCAGTACCCCATCCACTGTGCCACCTAACTGCCTCTGGAGACAGGCTCTTGTTAAAGAGTAGGCTCATCCTTAGGAAACTTTCTGTATAGCATTGTTCCCAACACAGTCACATCCGGATATAACATGATGACTTGATGAATCTTCATCTCAGCCAACACTTGGTTGGATTCCTAAGGTTACTCTTAAAGGCTGTTTCTTGCTCCTGGGGATATCAGAGATGAGAGTGCTGGGAAACCTGATTTAGTCTCAGATTTCCTGGATCCTGACCTTTTGTGACTCACAAGGTAAGATCTTCCAGAAAAATCTCATTTTCCAAAAACAGAAAGAACAAATGACGAGAAAAAATATCAAGGTTTCTTCTCATGGGGTCACATGCTGTAGAGGAGAGGAGGGTCAATGGTTCCCTTTGTATAGTATTGTCTCTCTCTCCAGATGTCATCAGCAAAGGAAACAAGACAAGAGAGAGCAGCCAAAGAGCATAGCCCAGGATTACTAAGAGATTTTGAAGGTTCCCCTAGGTCATGCTCTGAAGTCAATCAAAAATGTTCCTCCTCACCACAGGGTCAGCTTCAGTATGTCTACATATGCTTGTAGCAGCAACCACACTGGCCTACCCAGGATGGCTGCTAGCACAGGTTATTAGATCTGCTTTACTAGGAAAGGTAACTATTTATGGGGTCAATAATCTTTTTTTAATTACATTCACTAGGTCAGGGGAAAAGTCAGCACCCTGAACTTCAGAGAAAGTAGAAGCAGAGAAATAAAGTCCAAAAGACAAGACTCTGACTGCCTGAATCAAAGCAATGGCTATATACTTTACATATATCCCAAGATCAAGAGAGCCTTTATATCTGAGCAGTCAGGGAGCTCTGAACATACAGTCGCTACTCAAAATCTCAACCAGAAAATCACAAGATCCTTCCCATAAGTGAGTCCTCAAAGCAAAATGCCACCTCAGAGTATATATTCACTTCCCAGAGCCAGAAGGCATCACAACCCTACTGACTCAGTGCCTAATTAGGAATTAGCAAAAGGTGTGAAAGCCTTCCTACAAGTAAGCCTCCCCTAAGCAAGCTTCTCTTAATGGGCTCCATGTGAAGTCTATTAATGGACAGGAAAGATATTAAATCCCATTAATATTACAATGCTCTAAGGTCACAACTCTCCATGAAGCAGGATCTCCAGCCTCTCCAAAATTAGAATTTTGCATCAGTCAACATTCTGATTCACTCAACATAAAATGCTAATACCTCCATAAAAGGAGAACAGATGAAGATGGTACGATCTAAGAAGAAAATGAACATAGCAAGTTATATATGATAAACCCAAAGACATGTAACTACTGTTGTAGGAACTTACTATTTCACAAAATCTTTTGTGAAGAGTGGAAATCAATCTTGCATAAATTAGGTTTAGACCAAGAGTTATACCACAGACTACAAAATTTTTCAAATGAATACATGACTAGAAAATAAGAGGTCCATCATAACCCATTTAGAGGAATAGCAAAGGAGGAACATGCGACTGACTGTACAGTGGAGACAGTGCTAAGCTGGGAGTCAGGAAGACTTGAATTCAAATGCAGCTTCAGATATTTACAAGCTATATGACGCTGGGCATTTAATCTCTTCTTGCCTCAGTTATCTGAACTGTACAATGGGCATGGTATCCCCTATTCCCCAGGGTTGCTGTGAGGACCAAATGGGATAATAATTATAAAGCACTTAGCACAGTGACTGTCAAACTATATAAGTGCTGGTTATTGTTGTTGTTGCTATTATTATTACTAGTAGTAGTAGCAACAATGGACAGCCAACCCTGGGCAGTAGATAAAGTCAGGATAACTTGTCTCCCTGAGTTCAAATTTGGCCTCAGACACTTGCTAGCTGTGGGACCCTGGATAAGTCACTTAACCCAGTTTGCCTCAGTTTTCTCATCTGGGAAAGGAATTGGAGAATTAAACCACTATCTTTGCCAAGACAACCCCAAATAGAGTCACAGAGTTGGAAATCACTGAAAGGACTGAACAACAAAATTATTAGTAGTATGTAAAGGGTTAAGTGGGTGATTAAGCAAGGAGTAGAAAAAATCGCAGGAGATAAAATCAACTGATTATATAAAGTTTAAAAGCTTCTGCACAAACAAAATCAATGCAGATAAAATTAGAAGGGAAATATTTAACCAGGGACAGAAAAGTCATGGCTGCAAGTATATCAAAGATCTGAGACCCAAAATATATGGAGTAGTAATTCAAATATATAAGAAATGAGCCGTTAAGCAATAGATAAATGGCCAAAGGAGATTAACAGTTTTCAAAAGGAAAAAATGAAAGCTATCAACAACATGAGAAATGTTTCAAATCATTAGCACTAAGAGAAATACAAATTGAATCAACTTAGAAGCTTCACCTCATGGTCATGAGAGAGAGAGAGGG
>CM053581.1:350104573-350141486 GCA_028627135.1 Pseudochirops cupreus
GGACTAAATAATACTGGTAAACTGTATTGACTCTCATTTCCTTTTGAGTTTGATACCACTGCACCTAGATGATCTCTGACATCCCTTCCAGCTATAGCATGAAACTAGATAGACTCAATGTATATTATTTTCAAAAGGAGTTTTTTTTTCCTCCAGTCATCTCAGTTCAGTTATATAATCTTTTCCTTCATCCCCAAAAACCTCAGTAGGACAAGAGGCAATCTGACAGAAGGAAGAAAAGTTGGCAACTTTAAAGAGTAAATGGAGACTTGGTTTCAAGGGGAAAGAGGAAAGATAAAAAATATCTTATCTTTTAGAGCTGTCTGGAAGTAGACTGGACAGCCCTTTGGTGAAGGCCTTCTAGCAACAGCCAGAGACCACTTGTTGGGTCCTATTTAGCAATCAACCTCAAGAGAAGGAAACCCACTGTGTTTGCAAAAGGACCCATCCTCTTCACTGGGAGGTAGCCCAGGCAATTGTCAGTACCCCACACTACTCTCTGATGATTTTGATAAATGAGTTTAAAGGAATTTTGTTGCACAGGAACAAATCTCTGGGATATATAATTCCTCCATTGCCTCATCGCCTTATTTTTCACATGACCGCCCTGGAGTATTTGAAAACATCTGGAGGATCTCTGATTACAAAACCTCCACTGGGCTAAACACAGAGCACTGTGCAATTCCCTTCTGCTGTCATTACTCACATGTTAAATCTTGTCTCCCAAACCCCTGCCCCTGCCCCCAATACTGATAGACAGCAAGTTCCAAGAACCCTTTGAAATGGGTTAAGCAAAGTTCAATGACATGAAGACAGGATTTTTGATCACTAAGGAAAACTCTGGAGAGGCTGTTTTCAACACTCTAAAATTCATCTTACATAGGGTGAGGCTCACTAATATAATGGTAATATTGGAGAAATGCTGCAGACATCCCCTGCCATTAAGGCAGTTTCTCGGCTTCAGAATTCTAGCAAAGGGTTGAGGGATCTTCTGTTGAAGAGAATCTAAAAGAGTTGCAATGACTTGCTGCTCTTTTCCCTAAAATCACTTATTGGGTTAACTTCCATCTTGGTATTTCATATATTTCAAAAAATAATTAAATGAAGTTTGTACATTTCAACAGTTATTATGGCTACACTACAGAGTTTCAATGGTTCTATTGATGGCCTCATTGGGAGTTGCATGGTAGAGTGTAAAGAGCCTTCATTAAATTTGGAGTCAGGACACCTTGGTTTGAATTTTACCTTTTATATTTGTGATCTGAGTGACCTTGGGTAGGTCTTCTTTTCTTATCCTTAGTATCCTGATCCATAAAATGGGGTTAATCATAACACATACTCTTTCTCCCCCACAAAGGTATAGTGGAGAAAGTCTTTTACAAATATGAAAACATATACAATGTGTTTTAAAATATATAATTATTATTGTATAAGTATTAATATTTATTCTATTAATATTGTTAATTAAATTAATATTTTATATCATTTCCAACCTATGGTTTCAGCAACAAGAAGAATTCTCCATATTGGAAATTCACTGAACTGGTGCCATATAAGACTATAATTTATAATCTTACAGAGTAACCTCCTGCATTGAGAAATTAAAGAATTTGCCCAAGCTCACCTAGACAGTATATACCCAGGGTTCAAATTCAGGTCTTTCTGACTCCAAGACAGGCCCTCTATCTGAGAAGTTATGTTGTCTCTTGAATTATTGATACTGTTCCTCTTTCTATTTTTTCATCCATATAAATTCTATATTTCTTTCTTTCTTTTCTTTTTTATTTGGAGGGATAAGGGGAGGGCAATTGGGGTTAAGTGACTTGCCCAAGGTCACATGGCTAGTAAGTGTTAAGTATCTAAGGCTGGATTTGAACTTAGGTCCTCTTGATTCCAGGGCTGGTGCTCTATTCACTGTGCCACCTAGCCACCCCTATATTTCTACTCATCCAAATTCATTCATACGTTTGTATATTTAATTTTTATTGATTCTCTATTATATGCAAGGCATTGTACTGGGCTTTTGATGGGACGCAACTATAACAATAACCTGCTTTTATAAAGTGCTTGAAAATCTTCAAAGTATTGTTGCATTTCCTAATGGCAATAATCTTGTCAAGAACTTGCTATTATTATCTTCAGTTTATGTCCAATTTTAAGAAACTGCAGCTGGACCCAAGGGAACTGGGTACATACTCCATTCCTTCTTGATTTAGAGTCCTTTTGCATGTGGCTATACGAGGTTTAGTACTTGGGGAGTCTGGTCTGAAATGTGATGTAGCCAGGTTACCTGTCTCACACTCTCTGACTGGTTAAATCTCTACCATGTGACACTGGGAATAATTATTTACAGTTTAATTGTTGGCTTATGGCTATCTCCTCAAAAGGGAAGCCAGAAAATTACTCAATGTAGAATTTGATTCAGGTATAGGATTGTAAAGCCACATGCCAGCAACTTTCCAGAGGACTGCTGCTGTGAACAGTTTTCAAGGTTTGATTACATAATATAGTGAACTTCATTTATTCAATAACAAATCAGAGTAAAACATTTGCAGAAAATCAAAATATAGCATTCACAATGTTACAACTTTTCACAGATAATCAAAACAGCATTCACCATGTTACAACTCAACAACTTATCACAAAAATGACCACATAGTTTTCACCAAAGTGGTCACATAGTTTTTTAAAAAGTCCATTCATTTAGTCAATCACAAAATCCTTAATTCAATCACACAGTACAAAAAAGTTCTCCACCCCATAAGTCACAATAAATCATAATATTCTCAGTCAGTACACAATATCCAAGTAAAATATTCTTTCAGCTTGACTTGAGGCTGGCTCTCAGCTTCCATGGTTCCTCTTCATGGTCCAAGTTCCACTGTCACCTGGGTTCAAAGGCAGGCAGCTTCCAGTTCCTTGTCCAGCTCCCTGTCCAGTTCTTTGTCCAGTTCCTGTTCCATATTGAAGTACACAGTGTCTGGTACCCTTCAATCCTTCACAGTTCCTCTTTCTGGGAAGACAAAGCTTAATAGAGCCACAATAATATTCATACACATTGCCAGCACCATCATCAATTCACTATCTGCTTGTGAAATCAACTCAGACCCACCAACAAGGTCTGAGAACACAAAACAAATCATCAACATAGAAATCAACACAAACCCACAAATGCTGACCAAGAGGTCAGCACAAATTATCAGTAAAGTCCCAGGACCTCCCAAACCCTCCTCCAGGACTTCTATAAACATACAACCAGAAAACCCTCTTTCAAGGCTTCCAGTAAGGTCCCAGGGCTTCTCTAGAAAGTATTGCAAACAAACATCAACACAGACAGAGCAGACAAACAGAGTGCCAGGATACCACAAGTTTTTTCCTTCTTGACTCTGCCAACACAAGAGTCCTCTTTTCAGTTCTGCTGTCTCCAGCCTGGGGTTCTCCTTATATATGGTCATTAGCTCTTCCCCAGGAGTTCACAAGTTCTAGGGTTCACAAGTTGTGGGGTTCACATGTTCTGTTTCTTAACAGACTTGATACAAGGCTCAAAAGAAACTTGAACTGAAACAAGGTATTAATCCAATAGCTGAAACAAGATGTGAACTACTTCTGTGCTTGCCATTATGAGGCCAGGTATTAATTTCTTATATGCAAAATAAATTCAAATAGACACAAAAAACTCACAGTGCACATGAATAAAATAGCCTAAAACTGTCAGAGTGACTATCAGTTCATGTTTTCTGATAAATTAGGCCAGACTTGTGGCCCCTTTTTTTGCTGGTGGTTACCTTCTCCAAGAAGAAAAGATGACTGAAAGTGTCAGTTGTTACAGAGAAATCAAAAAGCATGAGGATATAGAAAAGATTTTTCAGTTGAGAAATAACTGGTAACTTGATAAAGAACAGTTTCAATTGAAGGATGACTTTGGAAGTCTAAGACTGGTAGTTTAGACAATGAGAAGAGAGGAAACAAATGTACCTAGTAGTAGATGGTTCTTTCATGGAGTTTAGAGGAGAAGGAAAGGGAAGATAGCTCAGGGAGATGGTAGGATCAATTGAGGTTTATTGATATTGTTACTATTTTTAAGAATAGAGGAACGTGTGTGTGTGCGCACGTGCGCACACAGAGGTAATGAATTAATACTTTTTGTTTGGTCATGTCCAACATCTTGTGATGCCTTTTGGAGTTTTCTTGTCAAAAATGTTGGAGTATTTTGCCATTTCCTTCTCTAGTTCATTTGACAGATAAGGAAATTGAGGCAAACAGGGTTAAGTGATTTGACCAGTCACATAGCTAGTGAGAGTTGGAGACTGGATTTGAACTGAGGAAGATGAATCTTTCTGATTCCAAATCTAGTTCTCTACCCACTGCTTATAGTAGTATATTTTGCTATTTTATGTATGTATACAATTATTGTTATCAATGATGTTATTATTTGAAAAAATTCCTGGCATTTAGTAGGTGCTTAATAAATGCCTGTTCCCTCTCTACTCCTCCACTCCCACCACAGAGTATCATAAATAGATTTCAGAGGAGCCATGGACTTGGGAGGTAGGAAAAATACATCATTATTTTCATTAACCTCTAAATTAAATTTATTATTTTCTCTAATTATTTTCAAACGTGATCATGAGAAGGGGTTTATGCTAACGGGGTCTATGATACAAACAAGTTAATGGTCTAGATGACGTCTGAGATCCTTTCTATCATTAGAGTTATAATTCTGAGATATTCAGAGAATTGCCACTATGCATGAGTTAATGGAGTTTCCACCCTGGAACATAAAAACCAAAGTAATCATTTTTAAAGGTACCTTAGATCAAAACAATATTTATAATCTAGAAAACCAAGAAGTGGAGAAAAGAAAAACCCCCTTCATTTATTTTTGTGTGTTTTGTCTCTTACTGAGCATAAGAAAAAAAAAGTTTGGCCATTTCAATTTGGGTGTTTTTAGTATTACATTACAAATCTAATTTTAATTATAAAAGTTTTGTGTTTCCAGCAAGGTATTTGCAGCAAAATCAGAGAGGAAATACACTGGTTTCCAAAGAGAAGCACTCCTGAATCTCTGGTCCATAACTCAAACTAAAAAGAAATCCCATTCTCCCATCTCATGCATGAATTCCATTTTTGTAAACTTGGAGTGAACATGGGAGAGATTGGACTTCTGGATTGGGAAATTAAATCAGTGCTGCTTTAGGCACTGAAAAGCATTCTTCAGATTTGAAAAGATGCTTTGGCAGCCTCAGGCCCAGAGGTTTGGGCTGTGGGGGGTGGAATTCAGTAGTGCATTTTAATTGGGATTGAGGCTTATGGGGTAGCTTGAGTTAAGAAAATACCCTTCGTTTTTTTTATTCTTTGGCCAATACTTTATGCAGGGTTTTAGGGTTGTTTTTTTTTCTGAGGTTTAGAATCAAGAATCTAACTTTCCAAAAGTTATATTTTTTCTTAGATTTTTTTTATCCGTAAAATGGACATAACAGTAGCACCTACTTCATAGGGTTGTTGTGAGACTCAAATGAAATAAAATAAACTTCTATACAATTGTCAATTACCATTATTGTTGTTATATTATACTTGCAGTATGAGATAGTAAAATATGTTAGAACTGAGTGAGTCTGGCAATATTTCAAAAATAGGTTTATTGATGCTCTTGTCTATCATCATCATCATCATCATCATCATCATCATCATCATCATCATCATTTATATTTCTGACATTTCACTCTAATTCCATCCCCTTCCTCCTTAGTACCATGATAAATAATAGGGTCAAACCAAACAAAAGTATCACCTACTGGCATTTTCTACAAGGAAAAACACATTCACACAAACATACCAATAGAATTTTATTATAAAAAATATATAATATAAATTTAATTATAAATAACTGTTAACTTCCCAGATGCTAAGTCATGACTCTGGAGAGAACCTATTGTCTCTTCTCTCTTATTTATTCCTTCCTGGTTCCTGCAAGTAATACCACAGGCTCCTCCACCTTTAAAAAAAAAAAGACAAGACTCAGTAGACCCCCCCGGCCATCCTTTCATTATCTTGTATATTTCTCCCCTTTCTCAGTTAAAATCTGGGGATGGAGGGAGGAGGCAACTGCTGTCCACACTCTCTGTCTCTACTTCTTCTCTTCTCCCTCATTGCTGTCTACACTCTTTGTCTCTACTTTCTCTCTTCTCACTTATTACTCAATCCTTCTGCAGTCCAGCTGCTGATGTCATCACTCAATGGAAATTACTCTCTCCAAATTTACCAATGATTTCTTAGTCCGGAAATCCGATGGCCTTTTCTCATTTCTCATCCTTCCCTACAGAATTCTGTTCAGATGAATACCTTCTAACCTTTTAGATACTCTTCCCGTTCTAGATGTCTATGCATCTTGCTTCACCTCCAGTCCTCTGTTCTGTCTCATTCTCTTTTGCTGTATCATCCTCTATCCCTCTCCCCCTCCCCAATTGTGGGTGTTCCTCAAGTTTGTCCTGGATCCGTATTCTCTCTCTCTAGATGACTTCCACATCTCATGAGAGTCCGTGAGTATGCTAGAGCCAGCTAGCTCCAAGAGGAGTTAAATTTTTCAGTGTGAGATTTCTATCTCAGAAACTGGCAAATGCTACTAATCAAGGCTGATTACTTTGTTGATTGTCTAGACGGAAGAAAGTGCTGGGAAAAAAATGTTAACAATAGAGATTTAACTTGAAAGTGTATTATTGGAGAGACAGTTGTTTTAACATTTCATCTGTATTCTGATTGATGCCTCCCAGATCTATGTATCCATCCATAACCTCTCTTTTTAGCTTTGGCCCTCTCTCCCTAATCACCTCCTAGATACTTCTAATAAATTATCCCATAAACTACTTAAAGCTAATGTGTCTTAATCAGAAATCATTATTTTTTCCTAAACCCACACCTCTTCCAAACTTGCCATCTTTCTAGACACCCAGGTTCTCAAGTTCTGTAGAAATCTTCATTCCCCCACCCTATCACTCCAGAAATCCAATTCCTTGACACATTTTGTTGTTCCTACTTCCCCATACATCTCTCACCCTCTTTCCTTTCTCTCCTCTCACATAATAACCATCCCAGTTAAAGTCTTTATTACCCTTCTCCTAGACTGCTCCAATGAGCTCCTAACTGCTCCCTCTGTCTGATATTTGTCTCCATTCCAATCCATTTTCCAAACTATTGTTAAAGGTTTCCTTGAAATTTAGTTATGACCACAACAATCCAGTGTACAATAAATTTCAGTGACTTCCTATTTGCCTTATGGACCAAATATAAACTTCTCTGAAATTTAAAGTCTTTCCCAACCTGGTCTTAACATACCTTTTAAGTCTTGTTACACATTATCCCCTTTCACTGAGATCCAGTCACAGAGGCCTTGATTGTGTTCATACCAGGAACTCGCTTTCCCATCTCTATGCCTTCTTACAGTCAAGCAATCCTCCATGTTTATAACACATTTCCTCCTACTTAGAATCCCTAATTTCCTTCATGATTTACTTTTCATGACGTCATCTACATTAAACTTTTTTTTCTGATATCCCCCCAAAAGTAATTAGTGTCATCTTCCCAAAATTAGCTTGTTATCTCTTTTGAATATATGTGTGTGTCTATATACACACGCACAAATTTACATTTGTACACATTCTCTCCTTTATTTATATTGTAAACTCCTCAAAGCCAAAGACAGTTTCATTTTAACTTTATATTCATAGCACTTAGTACCTGACACATAACAGGTGCTTAGTAAATTCTTCATGATTGATTGATTGCCCTATTAAAAGGGCAGAACTCAATCTTCCCTATATCCAATATTTCTGTTCACTTCTCATTAAATAACAAAACTAACATTTCCTATTGAATTTTGCCTCCCCATAAATTATTGTGTTTTGATTTTCTACATATTTTGGAGGCCCTTAATTGTATAGTTTAATACGTGTACTTGTTGTCTCCCTTCATAGAAAATAAGTCCCCTGAGAGTCAGGACTAGTTGATTTTTGACATAGTATCCTCACTGGCCAGCAATGGTGTTGGTATGGAGTAGGTGCGTATTGATTTACTGATGGATGGAAAAAAAGAAAGAGAGCGAGAGAGAGACAGAGAGAGAGAGACAGAGACAGAGACAGAGACAGAGAGACAGAGACAGAGACAGAGAGACAGAGAGACAGAGACAGAGACAGAGAGACAGAGACAGAGAGACAGAGAGAGAGAGGAGAGAGAGGGAGGAAGGAGGAAGGGAGAAAAAGGAAGGAAGGAAGGAAGGAAGGAAGGAAGGAAGGAAGGAAGGAAAGAAGGAAGCGAGGAAGGAAGGAAGGAAGGGAAAGAAGGAAAGAAAGTAGGAAGGAAGGAAAGAAGGAAGGAAGAAAGGAAGGGAGGGAGGAAGAAAGGAAGGGAAGGAAAGAAGGAAAGAAAGTAGGGAAGATAAAAGGGAAGGAGAAAAGAAAAGAGAGAAAGGGAAGGAGACAAAGAAAGGGAAAGAAAAAAGATGGCTAGATAATAGACTGATAGATGAATGGAGGGAGAGAGAGTAAATTTATTAAAGGCTCATTATATGTCAGACAATGAGTTAAATGCTAGAGATAAATATAACTGCAAATTAGAAAGTCTCTACCCTCAAAGAGCTTGTGTTCTAAAGTGTGAAAGGAGTTTAGAAGAGAGGGAGAGTGAAAAGGAGACTGTAGGAAGTGATGTGGTGACCTAGTTCCTGACTACCTAAGGTAGAAGCCTTCCCTATTGGAAAAATGGAGAGCTAGGAGTAAAGTCCTAGTTTCCAGAGGGGCAGAGGTGGTCTGAGAGTTAAGTTCAATCAGGACCAAGAGTGTCACCTTTGACTCCAAAGCCCTTCACCAGGCTAACTGGGTTTCCATTACTTCCCTAGTATGTTCCTTCTCCAGAAGTCACTCAGCACCTGTCAGTCAGCCTGGTTCTTTTGTCTTCTTGCATGAACATCTATGTCCTACTCTCTCTCCTTATCCCTAACATGCCCCTCCTTTCACCCATATTTGACAACCCTGCTCTGTTTTATTCCTAAAATGAAACATCATCAATGAAGCTTGGATAGACTCATCGGTAGATGGGTAATAAACTTTCACTGGATGGGTCCCACCCTGTCTAGACAGGCACCTCCTCAGGTCCCTCTTCATGCCTTTGCTTCTACAACATGTATCATTGTATAACAAGCACATTTAGACACCTCTTCAATATTTGTGCTTTTTTTCTGAATGCCCCCCACATTTACACATGAGAGGTGTCATCTTTTTAATGACAACATTCTCCTGCTGCTATTATATGCCAGCCAAGGATAATCTCTGTCAGGAAAGATTTCAAATGAATCATATAACAACACACTTTCAGAAGAATCCAAATTGTAGGTGTTCCAAAAGGCAAAGGAGGTAGAAGTAAGTTGAGTGAAGCCCGTTATCAGAACTGTCTTAATAGTAATAAGAGTAATAGTAACTTACTGGACTCCTCTTCCAATTGGTAAATTCCTTCCTGGAACTTTCATTTGAAACAGTTCCTGGGCAGTTCTTTGATAGATTTCTGATCCTCCAGACTACCTCTCTACCTTGTTGCCTTATGAGTACTTACAATCCTCACCCCACTCCTACATTAGAATGTAAATTCTTTTTTGCCTATATTTCTGTTTCCAGGGCTTACCACCACTACAGGCATGGAGTAAGTGTTTAATAATACTTCAATGTATCTCTTTGACTTTTGCATCATAGTTTGAAGGCACTTTACCCATATTAGCTCATTTGTTTCTCTCAATAACCCTTTAGATAGATACTATAGATCTTATTAGCTCCACTTCATAGAAGCCACATTTTTTCCCCATTTTGTATATTAATAATGAAAGGTCAATATATAAGGCATCAGTGGTCAGCCCCTCCCATCTTCAAAGAAATATTAAGGACATTTTGAAAGTCTGAAAATAATTTGTCAGTGGCTATGGTCCAAATTTATTTGGATTATCTTGTGTGCAGTTGCCTATGATTGTGTTATTTGCCATGTTGATTAAAAGTTGGGACAGGGGATAGTACTGGACTGGATTCAGGAAGAATTAGGTCCAAATCCCACCTATGAGATAATTGATTGTGTTGTCTTTGCCAAGTCACTTAACCTTTACCTGGGTAATTTATTCAGAAGTTTACTTAAATAACCTAGATATTTTTAATAATAATTTTAATAAGAAAAGGGATCCAAAGGAAGAAAAATTTTCTTAGCAGAAATTAAATATGTGTGCATATATATATATATATACACATACACACACACACACATACACGCACACACACACACACACATATATATATATATATATATATATATATATATATATATATATATACATATATATACATATATATATAATACGAATGACATACTAGATAAAGACCTCAGTCACATATTCCAGAAGACCTGAATTCAAGGTCTACCTTTAACATAGATGGGTCTTGCTACCTGGGTCAAGTCTTATAACTTCATAGTGATGAGGCAATTCTCTACAGTTCCAATTTGCAGAACAATCATCAATCTACTTTAGTAGAATGAGTTCCCTTGCTGGTGTTGCCCTACATCAGTTTAATCATGGGACTGGTTTAAAAAAAAAAAACTAAACTAAAAACCATATATGAAATTCTGTAACTTTGATTAGTGTCATAAATAACAGTAGACAAAGGGACAGGGAGAGGGAAAATGTGCATTGACCCAACCTTGTGGTACCTCTGACTCTGAGTCTAAGGAGATTGGGGAAGAGGCTGGAGACAACAGGGATTGAACTGCCCTCTTCCCTCCTATCCCCCTTTCCCTTTCAGGTTATTCTCTGTGCCTCTATGGCCCCTCCCTATTGTCCTATGAGCTATACCTCTGCCTCCTGTCCCCAATTTAATTTTCTCTAGCACCATTTTCTCTTTATCAGCTTTAAAGTTAAGAAATGCTTCTAATCACTTTAGGCAAATGTGTTACTAAGAAAACTGATCCTTAGGCTAATTGTCCTTTGGATAATTGATTGTTGACTCAATGGCCTAGAGCCAACCTGTGCATTCAACTCTCTTAAGTAATAAACTCACTACTCCTCAAAAGTAACTTCTAAGGACTTGTGTCTAATGGAAGCCATCTCTAGGGTGGGGTGAGGTAAAGTAAAATAAAATAAATAAATGTATATGATAGTTTTGTTATATATTTTAAAGGAATATTGAGTAAGGCTTAGTAGATTGGTAGTTTTATGTACACTCATCTTTTCTTATATAGAAATGCCTACTTTATTAAATAAATGTGTATTGATGTAAAAAAGGGCAGGGGTAGACACCAGGAAGTATTTATTCGTCTCCAAATATGCTCATTAGATCTCTTCACTGTATCTTGCAGGTCCAAACTCTAGACTCTATGTTGATTTCCTGATGGGATGAAGGGATTTCTCACATTTATGATATTCTTCTCCTGGTCCTATAGATAATGCTATATTTGGAGTCAAGAAGACCTGAACTTGAACACTTACTAGCTCTGTGACTCTGGACAACTCATTAATTAGACTTCTTAAGACTTAGTCTCCCCATCTGTAAAATGAAGATAACAGCCCAAATACCTTACAGGACCATATAATGTAACATTTATAAAAGGGATTTGAAAACCTAAAAGCATTATACAGGGTGTCCCAAAATTAACACTATAGTAAGGATTTGGGAATTTTCTGTATCAATACTGTTTATTGGTATCATCAGCTAGAATTATGAAGAGGAAGAATTCTTCTCCCTGGAGGGAATAACAGGGAAGGATGGAATGAGGGTACTTGAGGTCTGAGTGGAGGACTTGAAGGTCTTTAGTAACTCCCCAGGCTTGGGAATGGCCAGCTATGTCTCTGAGCCAGATTCAGAGAATGTGGTGGTTGCTTAAAATGATCCCAGGCTAATATCTAAGAACAGGGTATTAATTGAGTGCAAGAGAAAAGGGTAAGGAATGGGACAGGAAACAGGAAACCAGTTCCTGAGGACGGAGTGGGAGTCAAGATAGAGAAGATGGTGATTAGGGGCATCCAGTAGACAAACCCTGATACAGCCAGATGGAGGGCAAGGGCCAAGGTTCATTAGGAGTTGGAAAATGATGTTTGAAAACCGAGCCAGTTGAGTGCAGTGCTTCAGGAGCCAAATTCTCATCAATATGAAGTTTATAAAAAAGTTTCTATTTTAAAAAGAGAGAGAGAAGAAATATGTGAGTAATAGAATTTTTAGTTCTTAACACAGGAAGAGAAAGAGAAGTAGTGTTGTTTATGGAAAAGAACACGAGGCAGGGAGAGTAGGGAGCTTGGTTATAGTCCTAGAGCTTCACCAAGTTGTAGAACCTGAGATATATCAAGGGACCACTCTGTGCCCGAGTTTCTATATGTGTATAACTATATTTGATGTACTTGCCACCCCAGAGTAATTGTGAGAGCCAAATGAACTTATGTAAGTGAGAAAGCTAGAGTGAACATTACTGGTGATGATGAAAAGAATAAAATGTGCTACTAGAGGAGATAGTTCATGGCTTCCAGGGGACAAGGCAAGAGGTGAATGAACTGGCAAGCGAGAGAGCACATGGGGAGCCCAAGCCAGACACCACTCGGTACAGAAAGAAACAGTTCAAAAACAGAACAAGCACTGGGGGAACAGAACATTAAGGTTTTGAAGGTGTCAGATTTTACATATATGCCTGATGCTTTACCAAGAGATGGTCAAAGATGTGTTAGTAAACATTTAACAAGTGGCTCTCCAAAATGAGAATGCTTTTGAGTTTAATTTTTCTTATTAATATTTTCTCCATCTGTTTCTCAAATTTAGACAATTAACAAAACAATCAAACTTTAATTTGGGGCATTGACAACTGAAAATTTAATGATTAGCACTTGTGAGAAGGCTTAGAGGAAGAGGAGGGATATAGGATAACATGAGGAAAATGTATGACTTGATGTGTTGTGCTGTACAGGTTTTTAAGCTCAGAGTCTGGTAGTCCTGGGTTCAAATCCCATCTCAGAAACTTATGAGCTATGTGACCATAAGCAAATCATTTTATCTCCCAGTGCCTCAGTTTCATCATCTGCAAAATAAAGGGGTTTGATTGAGTGACCTTCAAAGAATCATCCAGATCTAAATCTAGGATCCTATAACTTTTAATTTTTTATTTAAATTTTTAAAATTAAAAATTAAATTTAAAAATTAAAACTTAAAATTAAAATTACATTTTAAAATACTTATTTTTAAACTTTTGCCCTCACCATCACCTGGGGATACGTTTAAATTTCAGAGATCAGATGCACATGGGAGTTTGTGAGAAGAGAAAATATAGGGAAACAGCTGAAGGATTGGAGGGCAAAAGCTATAGCAAGAAAGGTTAGCCTGAGAGAGATGTTAAAGATGTGGCCAAAAAAGGATATTAAGGTATTGGCATTAACATTCCTAAGAGCAGCTGCCACCTTTGAGATTGGGTGGGAAATAAGATTGGGAGGATCAATGTTTCCTGATTCCCTCGTTTGATAACCACTAACCACAGCACTCCCCAACACACCTAATAAAATGTCCTTGTATTCATTGCACAGATACTTATGTATGCGCATGCTGTCTACCATGAGAGAATGTTAGTCATTTGAGAGGCAAGAATTGTTTCACTTGTGTTTTATATATGTGTGTATACACATATATACATATTTGTGTATGCATATATACATACAAATATATACACACATACACAAACACATATATACATATATATACATATATACATCTCAGCACTTAACACACACAGATGGGGCAAGGATTGTGTGTGTGTGATCACCTTGATATAGTTCCTTTATCTTTGATGAAGAACCTTCCTCTGGAAATGCTGTAACTCCCAGTCTCTTTGCCCCATGCTTCTCCGCTTCTTTTTCTTCTTCCATCATAAGGATTTTATTAGTCACATATTTACTCTCTCTCTCTCAGAAAAAAAAAAGCCAACTCACAATTAAAACAATTCTTTATGTGCTACAACTCAGTCTTAGAGAGCTCCTAGAGCACTGAAAAGTGAAGTGACTTGATCCAGGTCACACAGTCAGAACAAGTCACAGACAGGGCTTAAAGTTAGGTTTTCTTGTCTTCTTGCTCTATCTGCTTTGCCACGCTACCTCTCACATATAGGCACTTAACAAATGTTGTTGATTTATTGGCTCAGAGACAGAAAGTTGGTTGCAGGTTTAAAACAACAAATGAAGTTAAATATAAACTTTTTGCACGTGAAGATTCTGAGCATGGGTCCTTTTAAACAGGTCAATAGTGGAAGGCTTTTTTAACACAGAGAATGTGAATATTTGAAAGATAAAATCTGGATCAGAGGAAGTATGACCAGGGAGGTCAAGACAGCTGGAGAAAAGAGCCAAGTTGTCCATATGTACGCCCTCCAACAGAAATGGGAGAGGCTAAATGCGTGAGTTCTTTGAGATGCTTTAGAGATGAGACAATGTATGAAGGTCCTTGTTAACTGTAAAGCCTGATATCAACTGAAGGAAATAATCCTTTAGTGTTGTGAGAGGATTTCAGTTGCATTCTGGGAAAAAGTAAAAGAGCTAGAAGAAGTTTAAAAAGTTATTCTAAATATTTAGCTTCACGGGTCAATCCCTATTTAGACATGACAGTATTCTATAATAGGCCAATATTTCAAGGGTCTACTACTTCACTGATATGAATGTTCCACCTATGAAATCTGATCATAACCTCATGACCATTACTATAAACTAATTTTGGGTGATGGGCCCCTCCAAATACCACTAGATTGGGTCTTCATGTAACTTACAGTCCAAATGAGATAATGTATAAAATGCTTTACAAATATAGTATTGTTCCATAAATAACAGTTGGGATTTGGAGAGGAAAAGGGACATGGGGATCAGGATGTTCTGGGCCATGGGCAGGTGTCAGCTTTTCTGACAATCAGTTTCTTGATCTCCAAATTGGGGTGATAGAATGTTACATGGTTTTTATGTGATTCAAAGGACAGAGTATATATAAAGCCATTGATTGAAAAAGTATTTCTATAAGGGAGCTTGCATTCCAATACATAAGGGAGTAGAAACTAGGGAAGAGAATTTTGGTCTGGGGATCCACAGGGAGAAGTTAATTCAAATTGTTGGTCACTGATTTTTCTCTCTATCTCTCTCTGTCTCTCTCAAATGTAATTTAAATAATTCATTAATTTAACTAATGAAATTTAATTAATACAAAACTGAAACATATTTACCATGGACAAGTCACTTAACTTTTCAATATTAAGTGACGTGCCCAGGGTCAATATGTGTCAGATGAGTGACTTATCTTATTTGATCCTCACAACAATTCTGTGATATAGGTGCTGATGTGATTTCCATTTTATAGTTGAGGAAACTAAAGAAAATAGAGAGCAAATGACTTGCCCAGGATCACACAGTCAGTAAGTGTCTGTGGCCAAATTTGAACTCAAGGCTTCCTGACTCCAGGCCCACTGTGTCACCGAGCTGCTTTACCTAGAAGGTGAAGAAAGGTACTGACTTGTATTAGCAAAGGTATTTCCTATGCCAGAAGCTCCCAAAACCAACAGAATCTCAAATATGGTCCAAAAATCATTACATATTAGGAGTTTTTGTTCATTTGTTTTTTAAGCTTACCATATAAAACAATGAATGGGGGCTAGGTTAGGTTCACAGGTTCAAAAGGAGATCAGAGTTTAGTCTGGGAGGAGATTTGAGCTTCGAGTAGTGTTGGGGACTAGGTTAGTGGAAACTATTTCAGGTAAACTAGGTAGACCAGAAGAAGGAGCTAGAGAAAGTAGCTTCCAAGGGTTAGTCCAAGTTGCTACTCAGAGAAAGGGTGAGATGGTCTCAGACAGAAACCTGAACAGAAAAAATCTGACCTTGGAGGTCAAATACAGAAGTAGAGGGAAGGGAATGTGGGGTTGGGGAAAAGAAGAAGCCTACTGTGTTCTAGGCACTGTGCTAAGTACTTTATAATTATCATCTCATTTGATACTCACAACAATCCTGGGAGGAGAGTGCTATTATGATCTCCATTTTTCAATTGAGGAAACTGAGGTAAAAAGAGTTTAAAGTAACTTGCCTAGGGACAACAGCTAGTAGACGTCTGAAGCTGGATTTGAACTCGGATCTTCCTGACTCTCTTACTGCTCCTCTAAAGGGATCGAAGGAAATTGTCCTGGGTCCATGGACAGTGAGTCAGGGTGAGATACCCTAAAATAGACCAAATTGGGAAGGAACAGAGATTGTAGGAGAAAAGTACCTATCCAAGCCGCAGGTTTCTATACCCATAATTCATGGAGACATAAATTCTGAAGGACTAGAATTCTGGAAGCCAACCAAACCAAATTTATGGCATAGCGTAGACTGAATTAACAAGATCCAGGACAAGGCAACATAAGAAGTTCAATAATGCAGATAAAGAGAAAGGACCAGATCTCCCATGGTTGGTACTTAGCCCCAGGATTAAACAACAAAGATCTTTGCAATTGCCAATTTTTACTGATTTTGGAGTGCTTTTTTGTGTGGCATTTCACAGCCTCCTAGATTTAGAACTGAAAGGGACATTACATCGATCTATCAGTAAAATTCATTAAACACCTACTATGTGCCAAGTGCTGGGGATAGAAAAAGAGGCAAAAGACAGTCCCTGCCCTCAAGGAACTTACAATCTAATACAGGAGACAACATGCAAACAAACACAGACAAAGCAAGCAAACACAAGATAAATAGAAAATAATTCACAGAGGGAAGGCACTGGAATTAAGAGGGTTTGGAGAAGGCTTCCAGGAAAAGATGAGATCTTTGCTGAGATTTAAAGGAATCTGGGGGTCAGTAGTTGGAGCAGAGGAAAATGTTCATTGTAAGCATGGGAGAGAGTCAGAGAGAATGCCCCTGGAGAGATGGAGTGACTTGTTCATGGAATAGCCAGGAAGCCAAGGTCATTGGAATCAAGAGTATAAAAGTAAGGTCAGGCTGTAGAGCCCAACACTTTCATTTCATAGATGAGGAAATTGAGGCTTAGAGGGATGTTATCATATCACATAATGCAAGTAGTAGCCATCTGACTCCGCCATCCTGGACTTTCTGTTATACAACATTGCTTCTCTATTGTTCCTTCTCGTCTGTATTTCCATCATGGTGCTCTTTTGTTTGCAAATAGCAGGAGGTAATAACAGTGTTTTGGAGGGAAAGGGAAAAAAGGAAATATAAAATCCTTATACGCTCCCCACATACAGGAAAGCTAGGGGAAGTGGTGGCAGTAAGAACACATTAGAGGGTCCTGGGGTGGTGAAGCATGCCTACAATCCCTGTTCCCAAGAAGGGTGAAGCTGGTGGGTCTGTTGAACTCAAGAGTTCGGAGCTGCAATAGAGTTAAACCCAAAAGGACTTAATATTGGCATTAATATTGGGTGCCACCGGGAATGAGAACAGGCAAGGTTGTCTAGTTGGCCAAGGAGGGGATAACTGATCCAGTTCAGAAAATACAGTTGGCAAAAGTTCCAATTAGACTAAGACCAGCTCCTTGAGTAGCCCATTGGATGGGAAAAGGAGAGTATTTAAATAAACACACACACACACACACACACACACACCCCCACACATCCATACACAAATATACATTAGAGAGAAATAGCTGACTGTGCCATGGGTCAGCTGACCCCCAAAGTGACAAGAACTAGAAAATAAGGAGAAATGGGAGTCCCTAAATTTAAGATCCTGATTCCCAAGTATAGGGGAAAAATGGTCAATCAAAATAAAGATACAAGTTGCCTTCAAAGTTACCTTCAAAGACTCAAAAAGGGAATGTTTGGAGCCTACTGATTAGAATTTAGTGACAATGTAGTCATTATTTATTAATACCTTGCTACACGTTAAAATATCTATAAGAAAAAGAATGGCTTCCCATACACTATGCTATTTATAGCAACATTTTTCATGGTAGCAAAGTCTGGTGTCCATTGATTGGGGAATGATAAAAAGTAGTCTATGAATCCAATGGAATATTGTTAAGCTGTAAGAAAAAAGCATGATAAATTCAGAGAATCATTGGAAGATTTATATGAACTGGTACAAAATGAAATAAACAGAACCAGGAAAATATTATATAGAGAGAGACTATGTTAACATAAATGGAAAAGGGTGGCAGCAAGAAAAGTCAAAAATGAATACCGTGAAGTTAGAAAAAGCAATTCTGACCTCAAACCTTCCCCAGCTCTTCTTTAGAACTCAGAGCTACAGTGGTATGAAATACCACATATGATGTCAGAAATTTTCTATGCATTCATCTTTTTAAATGATTTTTCCCATCTTTATTTTTCTCTTTCTTTCTTTTTTTTGGAAGGGAGTAAGTAGTACTTTATTTTTTCCAATTACACATAAACATAGTTTTCAACATTCAGTTTTTATGAGATTTTGAGTTCCAAATTGTTCTCTCTCTCTCCTATCCCCTTCCCCAACACAGCAAGCCATGTGCTATAGGTTATACATGTACCATCATGCCAAACATATTTCCATATTAGTCATGTTGTGAAAGAAGAAACAGAATAAAAGGAAAAAGCCATGAAAAACAAAAAATAAATAAGTGGAATTAGTATTCTTCAATCTGCATTCAGACCCCATATTTCTTTCTGTGGATATGGACAGCATTTTCCATCATGAGTCCTTTAGAATTCTCTGGGATCACTGTAATGTTGAGAAGAACTAAGTCTTCATCTCTCCTCTCCCCATCTCTCTCCCCATCTCTCTCTGTGTCTCTCTTTCTCTCTCTGTCTCTGTCTCTCTCTATCTCTCTTCCCTCTGCTCCCCTTGCCTCCTCTCTTCTCCCCTCCCCTTCTCTCCTCTCTTTTCCTCTCTTCTTCTTCTTCTTCTTCTTCTTCTTCTTCTTCTTCTTCTTCTTCTTCTTCTTCTTCTTCTCTCTTTTGTATTTCTTTATTAAAGGAAATCTGAGGTATAAAAATAAAATATATCATTAAGATTAATTTTAAAAAAGATCTGTAAGAATATAATTATTGGGAAAACTTGGAAGTACTAAAGAGAATGTTAATATTAAAAATCATGTCATAAAAAATTTAGATTATATGCCATTCACAAGTATGGGTAGGAGATGTGTTCTTACATAAGGGTGGAGGTAATTGTTAAAGATAGAAAATTTTATTACATGGAATTATAAAAAAAGTTTCTGCCCAAACAAAATGAATATATCTAGGAAAAGAAGGAAAGTAATTGAGCTGAGAAAAATGTTTTTTTTTTCCTCTTTCCATCACAGCATTTTTCATTGTGGCCAGCACATAGTAGGTACTTAATTACTGTTTCTTAATTGATTGACTGCATGATAGAATTTCAAGTTATTATAAGGTTTATAGAGATAAGATAAAAGCATCATAAATATAGAGCTAATAGAGACCTCTGTTGTCATTTAGTTCAACCTACTCATTTTAAAGATAAGGAAAATGAGATTCAGAGAGATAAAGTGACTAAGAATTCAAAATTGTAGTCCTAGAGCCGAGAGGTACTGAGGCTCCATTGAATCTAGTTCACAGATTAGTAAAAGGAGGCTAGAGGTGTTCAGTACCTAGCCCAAAGCCACCCAGATAGTAAGAGATGGAATCGAAATTTTTTTTCTGGCTCAATATATCAATGAAAGGTCATCTGAATGAGATTATTTTACTTCCAATCTTCAGCCTCCCTAATAAGGAAATCCAATCAGGAAGACCTGAGTTTGAATTCTGCCTCAGACACTAGCAGTTTGACCCTGAGCAAGTATATTAACTACCTACCTGCCTCAGTTTCTTCATCGGTAAAATGAGCTTAAGAAGAGCACCCAACTGCCAGGGAAGAACAAATAAAATATCATAATGTAAAGCATTTTGCAAACCTTGAAGCAAGTAAAAATATCATCTAAATAAGTCTTTATAAATACAAGTTATTAATAAGTTGGATTCTAAATGCACAGCAGTACTCATTCATGTTACACAAGAGCTCTCATAATTCCTAGCTCTTCCACCTTGTCTTTGGTTCAGTACCACCCTACCTAGCTTGATGTTGTCCTGCAGCATCCAATTTCTTTTCACCTCTCTGCCTCTCGTGGTTGGCCTACTGCCCTCTTCAAGGGGACCGATTCCTAAGTGACATTGCATTGAAAGATCTTTCTTTTTGAAGCATTTCTCTACTCCTCTCCAAAAAGACAGGATGTGGTCTGTCAGGAAAGGGTTCACAGAACTCCAGGCATGCTGCAGCTGGAGTCAATTCTCAGTGCAGAGCCTGCCAACAGGCCCCAGAGTTAAGACTTTCTCTGAGGAACTTGGATCCTTACAGCTGGGAAGGGGCTAGCCTTTCTGGAAGAAGCTTTCATAAGCTATCCACCCACTGCTTCCCCCACACAGTAAAAAATAAAAGGGAGTGGTATGCTCCTTTGCTCTCTCCCCATCCCCAACCGCTCCCACCCCACCAGCATCTGAGCAAGGTCAAAGGAGAACATCTGTTTCTATGGTAACTCTACATCCTTGTGGTTGCTCAATCTCAGGGAATGTGGAAAGAGCCCAGTCACTTTGGGAGGGGGTAGGGTCACTATAGCACACTAAATCTTTCTAAAAAGTTAATTATCCTCTAGATTTAGTGACCCCAGAAAGCTTTGATGGAGACAATTTGTGAAGACATGAATTATTTCCAGAAGATCTTAATCTTTAGGTTGAGCTACAGGGGGGCCTTCCTCTGGTATGTGAAATGATTGGCCTCACGTTGGTAAAAAGATCTTCCTGGTTTCCACAGACAATTATTTTTGTTAATGTTGAAAATGGCTGAAATCCCATTATGTCTCACATCTTTTGTCAAGCCACATTTTTACAAGCAGTGCCTGGGAAAGAGTGTGTGCGTGTGTGTAGGTGTGTGTGTGTGTGTGTGTGTGTGTGTGTGTGTCTCCCATTTTTTATTCTGAAGTCATTTTATTCTGCTATAATTTCACCATTTTTCCAGGGCATGGTCTCCACCTCAGGAATTATGGAATTGTTCCATGGGGCCATTGGTATGCTAGACAGGAAAAAAATAGGAAATGAGCAGTAATAAGGTAAAGTTTCAAAACACACTGGAAAATAATCCCAGGGTCTGGCAGCTATATTTATATTTAGTGTGGCGGGGTACCTGAATTTCTATTCCAGTTTTTTTGAAGAGGTTGAGAAAATTACAAAGAAAACTTGGGGAGACAAGAAAAACAAAGTGATCAAACCTCCTCCTCAGTAACGGCTTTCTCCAAGGACCTGCCAATGGAGCCAACAGAAACAAGTAACAATGACAAGAATCATATATGAAATGTCACTCTCTGAAACATATGGGGAACATTCAGAGAAAAATAAAGCTGTAACTAGCAATCTTGGGACATGAGGGCAAGCAATGCGAATGGGCCCTTAAACCAGCTTTGTAAAGACCAAGTCAGTCCTTATGGTGATGGTAGAGAGACACAAGGCAGAGGAGGGGGATTGTAGGGCACTGGTGGTGGTAGTCTATCAAAGGACTGAGAAGAATGGAGCCACAATAGGCAGGAACTAGCTGGACACCAGGATTATGGCAGCTTCTTAACTGAACAAATTATTTCTGTTAACTAGATGACTGAACTATTTGTTTCACTGCAAAAGGAAGTTTTGTTGCCCTGGGGCAAAAATCCATGTTGATCTCATTTTAGGTACTGTTCTGAGAAATAATTGTTAACATTTATAGGGTACTTTACATGCAGATTATATAGACACACATCTACACATGTGAATAGACATATTTACATATATTATACATGGTGTTTCACATATAACATGTGGAAGTGTGTATACATACATGTTTATATATGCATATGTACTGTATGCACCCAGTTCAGTGCACATGTATATATGCCTGTCTATTGTATGTATTGTATGTATGTATTGTGTATGCATATGTGTGTGTGTATATACATACCTTTGTGAGGTAGAATATTATTATTAATCCCATATTGCAGGGGAAACTGAGGCTGAGATAGTAAGTGACTTGAAAAGAGTTATCCAGGGTCCGAGGCAGAATTCCACCTCTGGGCATCCTGACTCTCCGTCTGATACTCTTTATGCTACCCAATTTCTATGAAGGTGGTATGTGGATAGAATGATGAATTAAAAGTAAGCAACACCTAGATTCAAATATGTCTGATACTAATCATATGATCCTGGGCAATCACTTAGTCTCTTAGGGCTCCAACAACTTTTTAAGAGTTTTTTTGTTTTGTTTTGTTTTGTTTTTTAGGACTTTAAGACTATTCTTTACCTTATAGACTTCCAGTCACTTGGGGCAGAGCAGAGCCAACCTGCTTTGGCAAAGGAAATACAATCAGAAGTGGGAAATTAAAATTATAAAGGTTCCAAAGGCTTTTATTTACATGTTTCCATTTCAGATAATTGGGCTTCCCCCACCCCTTTCAAATTTCAGCGGGAGAGAATAACATTTTAATTAGCAAACTTGAAAGGACATTTCTCCCATTTCTTTCCCCTGTGTATGCCACTTTATTTTTCCATATTCATTAAGAAACCTGCTTCTTTGATCATTGTTTTGACATCTGTTCCCTAACTGAGACTTCAGTTTGGTTTATATTTGCGCCTTGTTTCCTTTCTTCTATTTTCTTATGTCATTTTCATCTGCTTTGTCTCTTCCCATGAGAAAACAGTCATTTCCACATCACTTGAATAAAGGTAAAGTGATGATCTGCTCTCAGAGGCATGACTTAGTGAATAGAGAATTGACCTTGAAGTCAAGAAGACCTGGGTGCAAACCCCTCTTCTGTTCCTCTGTGACCTTGGGGAAGTCATTTAAGAATTTTCTGGGCTTCAATTTTCAAATGTGGAATTTGGTTTAGATGTGTTCAGTGCTCAAGACTGTTGACTCCTAAATGGAGGACCTGACACAATCAACATGACCCTCTGCAAGTCATTTTAACTTTCTTTATAAGTAAAATTAGAGTTTGGGCCAGATGGCTTCTAAAATCCTTTTGATTATTAGATCTCCCCATGACCTGTAAGGCCCCATTTCTCTTTATACTTATGACCTTAATCCTCTTATTTTTGAAAAAAAAAAGACTTCACAATCATAATATCATCTGTTCTTGGCAACAGTTCTGTGAATCAGGGGAAAGTAGGTATGATTATCTCTATCTGACAGATAATGAAATAGAGATACAATGAGTTTGTGACTAGTCCAATGTTGATTTAATTCAAGTCCATGAAGATCTATTAAGGAATATGACTAGTTAATAGAAAGCTAAGTTGGTTATCACCTATAATACTCTCTTAATACACAAATAATTTTCTGATGCTGTCAAAAATTCATTGCTAACAATTTTCAAATATCCTTATCCTGGAGAGAGTGTTTCATGCAACAATAAACAACATTTATTATCTTTGATGGAGAGCCAATTTGTCCCTTCCCTACAATAGTCCTGAGCCAAATAGAAAAGTATTTGGTATTGTTGAGAATTAGTTTCCTAATTAGAACATTCTTGATGTATTCCACTAAAAGAACCTTCTGGAAGGTGCCACTTACCAATAATTTGGAAAAAGACATAAATAACATGCTGATCAAATCTGCCAATCAATCAAAGTTGGGCATTAAGCCAGCAGACCAAAACAGGATTCCAAATAATATTATCAGGCTAAGATATTAGGTTGCCTCAAATAAGATGAAATGATATGGAGAGATGTATAAGGCCCTATACTTGGTTTCACAAAGTTGATCCTATCCATTAGAAGATCTGGGACTTTTAGTGGACTGCACACTCAATTGAATCAACAGAATGATGTGGCAGCCAGGAAATAGAATGAGATCTTAGGTTAAAATAAGAAACACGCCATCCACTCATCAAGCCCTATCTGGAATGTCTCTCCGTCCTGGGGACCACATTGTAGGAAGGATGTTGATATGTGGGAAAGCGTCTGGAGGGAAGTAGACAGTATGGTCAAGAGGGTTGAGTTCAGGAAAAGCAACCAAAGGAACTGGGTAAACATTGCAAAGCAGCCAGTTTAGACTGACTAGAAGGAAAAACTTCCCAAAAGTTTAGAAATAGAAACTGTTTGTGCGGGAAAGACTCAACAGGGACATGAGAACTAAATTCAGTCAGTCAGTCACTAAACATTTACTAAATGCCTATTATGGGTCAGGCACTAGGGATGCAAAAAGAAATAAATGATGGTATTTTAATAGGTGTCAGTGAAAAGAAAGAAGAGAATCATTCTGCTTGGCCAAAGAGGAATTAGAACCAGTAGATAGACATTGCACAATGTACAATTTAGACTAGTTTTAAGACAAAAAATAATTTTCCTAACAGTTTAGTGGAAGGATTTTTTTGTCGTTAATATTTTTTTAATTAAAATAATAATTATTTTTGTAGTAATCTTGCTCTTCCACTCTGTCTTCTCCCATTGAGCAAATTAAAAAAAAATCCTTCAATCCATATCTAAATAGTGCAACAAAGCAAATTCCCACATTGACTGTGTCCAAAAGTATGTTTATTTCTAAATTTTAAATTCAGCATTCTTTTATTCAGGAGGTGAGTGGCCCACTTCATCTTCACCCATTTGAATTCAGGGTTTGTTATTATGTTGATCAGCATTCTAAAGTCTTCCCATGTTTTTTGTTTTCTTCTATATACCATTATCATTATATAAATTATTTTCCTAGTTCTACCCACTTGTCAATGCATGGGTAGAGCAAGGGTTCTTAACCTCAGATCCACAGTGTTGGTTCATAGATAAATTTTATGGGATCCATGAACTTGGATGGGAAAAAAAGGCATTTTTGTTTTAATAAATTTTAAATGAAATTGAGATTTTCCTTCAATTATTCTAAAATATAATTCTGGAAAAGCATCTATAAGCTTCACTAGACTGCCAGCTGAGTCCACAAAACTAATTAATAATAATAATGATAATGAAGAAGAGTAGGAGGAGGAGAATGTATATAGAACAAAGTATTTTACAAATATTATACTCTTTGACCTTTACAACAACTCTGAAAGGTAGGTGCTTTTATTATTTCTATTTTACAGACTAGGAAACTGAGGCAGAAAGAAGTGAAGTTTGTCTAGGTAAAGATTTGTCCCAGATCCCACAAAGAGCAAGTATCTGATTCTGGATTTGGACTCAGGTCTTCCTAATCTAATTTCTAATCAGTCAGGAACCTATTTGCTTTGGGGTTAAAGAACTGCCACTCCTGTTGTTGATCAATCATATCCAACTCTTCCTTTTCTTAGCAAAGATACTGAAGTGGTTTGTCATTTCCTTCTCCAGATCATTTTACAAAAGAAGAACTAGGCAAACAGAATTAAGTGAGTTGCTCAGGAACACATAGCTAGTAAGTATCTGAGATCAGATTTGAACCCAGGAAAATGAGTCTTCTTGACTCAAGACCTGGCACTCTCTGCACTATGGCACCACTGAGCTACCCCACTGCTACTCTGGAGCTATTTATATTATATATACAAATAATGGCTTGCCCTGGGTAGAAGCTGTTTTTTCCATCATCTGAACCCTTCAGGAAAAGGTTGGCTGACCACTCTTCCAAAAAGTCTATAGGCAGCATTAGATTTCAAGGACAAGGAGGTCTTTATTGCCACTGAAGTCTATTGTAACTCTGAAATTCTGATCCTTCTTGTCCTCCCTTCCACCTCTCTTCCCCTCACATGTTCCTCTACCTTTCATATGGATGTTATTTTTGGAACTGAGTTATGGAGTCTTTCCAGTGGAGAAATCTTTATCCACAGAATATGGTCAAATGAGGAGATACATGATTAATGATTCTCAAACATTTGGAGAAGTTAAAGGCAGACGATGAGGGTGATGATAGTATTATAATAGTAATATAGTAGATAGATGGACAGACAGATGGATGGGTAGATGGAATGGGATAGATTGATGGATTGATGGAGATGGAAAGATAGATAAATATCGATAGAATGAGATAGATAATAGAGATGGGTAGATAGATGGGTGAATGGATGGATGAATGAATAGGTAGACAGATGACAGATAGATAGATAGATACACAGACACATAGATAAATAGGTACATAGATAGACAGATAGATAGAGAAGACAGATAATAGGGGAGAGAGAGACAGAAACAGAAAGAGAAACACAGAGAAAGACACAGAGAGAGACAAAGAGAGAAAAATATAGTATAGGAATGTAGATTTTATCCTTGAGGAAAACTTTAAGATAACTCAATCAAACTCCCCTAATTTACAGATAAGGAAATTTAAATCCCCAAGAAGATAATAAGACTTGCTCATGGTCAAACAGATAAACAGTGGCAGATTCTAGAAATTCAGGGCGCTTTCCACTCCATACCATGATGTTTTTTTTTCTTTTTAATATTCAAGTACAACACCCCCCCCCAAAAAAAGTTTATAGAAAATCAAAACCCATTTAAAATTTCCAAATCCTCAGGCTAAGAGTACATGGCATTATGTGAATTTTGTTCTTCCCACAACTGAAACTCCAAGTAAAATCCCTACAGCTTTGCCCAACCCAGAACAAAGGACAACATGGTTCTTGCCTGGAGAACAGTCCTCCTTTCCAATCATCATCTCATTCATCATGAGATCCCAAGAATAATTATAAGTGAGCCCACTGGCCAGTTTAAATTTCCCTTCATATGACTGTTGTTCTCCAGCAGTAAAAAAGGAAAGTTAATTAAAACGAGGTGCAAACAAAAGCCACCCCCTCCCCAAAGATTTTCTTGGTTTCTGTTATTTTTTTAAATTATTATTATTTTTGCTGCTTCTGCTGTTTTATTTATTCTGTCGTCTTGAATGTCACACTCATTCTGCCTTGTGAAGTTTTGGTCAGTGAGAGCATGTAAAGTTTTCTTCATATTCAAACCCGGAAATTCAATATATGGAGGTTTAAAATGCCCTTTACCCTTTGCAAATGCTTCTTTTTCTATCATGTAAATAGATCTAGACAAAGACTGACATTTACTACTCCTGCTTCCCATCAACAGTGGGATGGGATTTGGGAACCAGGTTACAGTGAATAAGACCTGAGTTCAAATCTAGCCTCAGACATGCATTAGCTATGTAACCCTGGGCAAGTCAATTAAGTTTGCCTCACTTTCCTCCTCTGTAAAATGAAGATAATAATATCATCTCCTTCCCAGGTTGTTATAAGGCTCAAATAAGATGATAACTGTAAAGTCCTTAACCCAGCTCCTGACACACAGTAAGTGCTACATAAATGCTAGCGTTTATTTATCATATTTATTTATTATATCAGTACTAAAGGTCCTGTGGATCCCCAAATATTTCCTGTACCCTTATTAAGAGTTTCCTGAATTTGCCTTATTAATGAATCTCATCATTCTCTTAAATGGTGAAGAATTATAAGGATTTGAATTCACTCACCCATTACCACCTTTTTATAAACATTTTTAATCTAACTATTATTTTAAGTTTATTTTTTTTATTTATTAAAGGCTCATGAATGGCAGAGTGGAACAGTTGGCAGAGTGCAGGTCTCCAAGTCAAGAAAATCTGGGTTTTATATTCAAGTCTCTGACACCTATTGGTTGTGTAACCCTAATAAGTCACATCATCTTTCATTGACCCTGCCCTCAGTGACCTTAGGTGCTCCTGCAGACAGGGATCTTCATGGGGAAGGCAATGGTCCTTTTTCTGAGTCTTGAAAGGAGCTGGGGGTTCCAAAAGGCAGTGGTGAGGAGAGAAACTCTGAGAGGCAGAGGAAAGGGTCTCTGCAAATGCTTGGAGGTAAGAGATTGGATGTCATTGCAGGGATTGATTCTTAAAAACAATAACCACATAGACAACAACAAATTCCAATGATGCCGAATTACTTTGAGAGAACTTGATTTCCATGATTTTTTAAAAAACTATCATGCCACCATTCCTCTGATAGTGTTTGTCACATGACATTGTAGCTAGAGCACAGGATATAAAGTCAGAAGTGCCAGGTTCTAGTCTCAATTCTGCCCCCACCTAACTAGGAGAATTTAGGCAAGTCACTTAAGGTTTCTGGCCTTTAATTTCCTCATTTACAAAAAGAGGTATAGATGTAGATGTGAATATAAATATGGATATGAACGTGGTATATAGATATGGACATGGACATGGACATAGACACAGATGTAAAGATGGACATGGACTCTATGCAACCATTGAGGGAATTTTGTTCTGCTTGACTGCATATTTGTTATGAGGCATTTTATTTATTTTATTTTATTTTTTTGCCTTTTTTCGGAGGGGCAGTTGGGGTTAAGTAACTTGCCCAGGGTCACACAACTAGTAAGTGTTAAATGTCTAAGACTGGATTTGAACTCAGGTCCTCCTGATTCCAGGGCCGGTGCTCTATTCACTGCACCACCTAGCCACCCTACTTATTTTATTTTTAATGAATTGGGGAGTAGAAAAAGAAAGAAAATAGATTCCTTTCTTTTTAAGTAGAGAGATGGAGAGGCAGTGCAATAGCTGTGCAATGTGGCATGTACTTTCAGACGTCATCTTATTTGTTTTACTTAACTGTTTTATATTGTTACAAGAAATCTCTCATGAAATTGGGAATAAACTGTAAATGTGTTTAATATAAAGACAAAACACATCAATAAAGCATTTTTTTCCCTAAATTAGTGAGTTGGATTAGATGACCACTGAAGTCTCTACTAGCTTGAAGTTTGTGCCCCAACAATTCTCAGACAGGAACATCGATAGGCATTATGATCCTGTTCGATCATGGGGATGGATCATGGGGAGATGATTTCAAGTTCAAAACTGTGTTGGAATGTTCCAAATTCCATCTGGAAATTTCGCCAGTGTGTCCTTGATGCATGTGTGTGGTCTTTAGTTATAAGGCAAGTATTAACTCTTCCATTCGCTTTTTATTGTGCAGTTGGAACATGTTCATAAATGAGTAAAATGTTAACTATGTGTTGGTACTCATATTTCATATGATTTCTTCCTAGCATGATAGATGTTAGCTGCCATTATTAGACAGACAGACAGACAGACAGATAGATAGATAGATAGATAGGTAGGTAGGTAGGTAAATAAGAGAGATACACAAATAAATAGAACAGCAAAAGAACCTATAAAATCCCTAACAAATGCAACACTTCTTTATATTTTTTAATTTCTGATGGCTGTTCAGTGGTTTGTAGGTTGTATCTGACTCTCCATGACCCATTATCATTTTCCATAAATATACCTCCTCTTCTAGTCTCCCCTCTTTCTATCTAGAGCATCATCATTTTTCTAATTAACTCAGGTTAACCAACCTTGGTGTCACCCTGGACTCTTCCTCATTTTATTTTAAATATTCTTCCAATAGTTTGCCAAATCTTCTTGTTCTTTTCCTTCCACAGTATCTCTTAAAACCACACCCTCCTCTCTACCCAGATTGGCACCACCCTAGTTGGTACCTTCTTTATCTCTCATCTGAATTACTACAGTTGTTGTTCAGTCCTGTCTGACTCTTCCTGACCCCATTTGGGGTTTTCTTGGTAAAGATACTGGAGTGGTTTTCTATTTCTTTTTCTTGCTCATTTTACAGATGAGGAAACTGAGGCAAACTGGGTTAGGTGATTTTCCCAGGGTCACCAAGCTAGGGAGTGTCTGAGGCCATTTTTGAACTCAGGAAGATGTGTCTTCCTGACTCCAGATCCTGAACTCTATCCACTATGGCACCATCTAGCTGTTCTAATTCCTTATTTCATGTGGATAAATAATAATTCCACAATCTTGCTTGATTTATTTTGGATTATAGTTTGACATAATAGACCCATTAAAACAAAAATATTCAAAGTCATAGGATCACAGGATGCAGTATACTTTATGGATCACTAAGTCCAGCGCACTCATTTTATAAATGAAGAAATGGAGGCCCAAAGAGTTAGAAAATGATTCATATGAGCTCAGCCACTAAGTGTCACCATAGATAGAACATTAGGCTTGAAATAAGGAATAATAGAGTTCACATACCATCTCTGACACTTCTTAGAGGTATGATTCTGGGCAAGCTGCCTAGCTTCTCTCAATCATAGTTTCTTCATCTGTGAAATGGGAATAATCATAGCATCTATATCACAGGTATGTCATGGGTTTCAAATAAACTGAAATATATAAACAGACAGAGAGAGGAAAAAGTGGGAGAAGAAAGAGACAGACAAAAAACAAGAGATAGAGAGGGACAGAGAAAGAAAGAGAGAAGAGAACCAGAGAAAGAATAAAGAGACAGACAGAAAGATATGTAGAAAGTCAGAGAAAGAGAGGGACTTTGACTTGTGCAAGGTCACACTGTAAGGGGTATATATAGACTCTGGAGGGTTTTATCCCAACTACACTTGCACTGACAAGTTGGTGCCCTGTGATCAGCTGTTATGTCCCCCTCAGATTCAGGTGGCTTTTGGGTACCTCTATAACACTATCAATTCAAGCCCCCAATCTATTACATTTTCCATAATATCAAGCAGTGGTTACCATTTTTGTGTTCTCTCCGATATCTTTTAAGATTGATTAGATTTTGCAAAGCAATAATAATTTGAATCAAAAACCAAAACAGAACAAAAAATGTTCCTGCCCAAACCAGGCATCGCTCTTCTCTCTACCACCTTAGTTTCTGGGGAGAGGGGACTCAAACTTAAAGCAGGTCCACTCAGGTACACTTCGTAATGATGCATCATTATTGATGAACCATCGACGCCTTGTTTGTACAACACATCATTTCAGCTGCCAGGTTGCAGTCTTTCACCTAAGAGCAAGAAATAATCAACAAAATAGAGCTGGAAGGCAAATACTTACAGATCATAAGGCATCTCTCCTCCTAGGAAGAGAAATAAAGGTCCCAGGGCTCTCTCCACACCTAGAGGTTCACATCATCTCATCCTACTCATTTGAACATAGTCAGGAAGAGCCATGACCAGGGAAGGAATTTTGTAGGAAAACCTAGTTCAATGTCGGCAGTGTCTACCATTCACCAAGAAGTAAGTGAACCCCAAATAAACATAGATTGGTTGGTCTGAATCAGGGATCAGATTTCAAGTTATCACACACTTCCAAAAGCTGTTCCCTGAGCCACCTTCTCTCATACTCTCCTATGGGCTTCAATAGGCAAGGCACCTATGCTGAGAGTGGGGCTTTGTTGGACAATCCTGGGTTAGAGTGATAAACACCAGAGTAGGATTTCAATTGGTATGCTGTGATTTTAGAGCCAGCACACCTTGCCACCTTCCGCTGTATTCACCTATGAAATGAGGGGAGTGGGCGAAATGCTAAGGCTCCTTCCAGTACTGGTCCTGTGATTTTTAATGTTTAGTATTGACGCTTTATCACAAGCAGTTCCTTTAATTACTTGTTTGGAAGATGAAATTTGCCTGTTTTTTACTGTTGTTCTACGGGGAAAACTGAAAAAAAAAGACAGAAAATAGAAGAATGAAAAAAGAACTATCACTATACAGGTAACCTTAATTTTTACTTCATCTCCAGTCTTTGAGACTAGCTACATCCTATCTACCTCCATTACATTGAATGGTCAAGGATCTTTATCTATAAATCTAAAGATGTAAAGTTTATGAAGAAATTTAAACTTCTTCTTAAGATTACCGATACTTTAAAAACATTTTATATTAAAATTCATTTCAAGATGTCTCTCCACTTCTCCTTCCATAAAATCATCTCTTTTTACAAAGACAGAGGTACAAAGTCTTTTTTTCTGAACAGCTAACCAATGTATCATCTGACACTGAAAGTGTTTGCAGTGTTCCACACCCACAAGCCCTCACCTCTGCAAACAAGTATCAAGGCACATTTTCTTGTGTTTTCCTCAGGGAGAAATAATTTTCATTACACAGGGGTTAGTTTTTAGTTTTTGCTGTTTTTTGTTTGTTCTTTTGTTTGCAGTTTGTGTTATTCCCTCTATTTGCATTGCTGTAGTCATTTTTTCTATTAAAGACCAATATCTTCATTCAAAAAAAAAATTACAGTTTTCAAAAGCATTTCCATATCATTATGTGTTAACTTGTTTTAATCATTAAACAATTATGTGAGGTAAGGAAGGAACTGACTAGACTTGTGATTTAATTGGTATACAGAACTTCCAGATGAGGAAAATCCTTCGACAAATGAACAAGGGAACTTTCTTTGGGGGGGAAGAATGGAGGGGAGCAGGGCAGAGAGAAACATTTAGTCTTAGTTGCCTAGAACACTGAGAGGTTAATTGACTTGCCCATGGTCCCACAGACTGTATGTGTCCAAGGCAACACTTGAACCCATGCCTTCCTAGCTTCAAGGCCAGCTCTCTGCATGCTACACATTTTTACTGTTAGCATGATTTGTAAGAACAAGATTTGGGCTTTCAAGATGAACCCATGATCCTTAAGGCATAAGGTGAATGACCAGATGTACCTAGGAGAGTAAAACTGTGCAAATTTTAGGAAGAGCAGAATTGACCTTTCCCAGGTGGTCTATTGCTTTCCTGGATACTATGCAATAATTTTCACTGCTCTTGGGATAAATCTAGACTTTCTTGTGATTAAATTAAGGAATTATTGAATAAAATACAAGGCAATATATAGTACCATGGTAAGCAGATTACATCAGGAAGGAAAGAGTGCCTCTGAGATTTGATAAAGCATAAACAACTTAGTTGAAACCTTTAAAAAAAACTTAAATGCTCTGCCATATCATTAGGTACAAGGCAAAGTGAGTCCAGTTGGAAGGATTTGGCAAAATTTTGCAAACTTTGTGCAGCCCAGGCTTGCTAACACTGAAAATAAAGGGAGGTTAAAAATGTCCCTGGCCATTTAATATAAGGGAGGTAGATAGAATGTGGCCAATTTCAAAGGATTGTGATGAAAAGGAACATGAAATAACTGGGATTTAAAGTTACATGGGTAAAGTGAATATAATGAGTTTCCATCAAGACAAAACAGTCTGCATTTCATCTCAGAACTGGTGTAATGGCTTAGGAGAATCTTTCAACTGGAACTTCATATAATTCTGAAATGAAAGGATAAAGTTTTGTGACTCAACAATAATTCTGTTGGACATCACAGTTATGTTCAGAAAGACCCAACCACCGTCATGACTAACAAGGATGATGCTGAGAAGACTTCCTGGGGTGGTTGTCCTTTATTTGGGTCTGAAAGGCAGGGTTGGATTTCAGCCCCATGAAGAAATGGAAAAAGGACATTTCAAGCATAAGGAAGAGGGAAAACAAAAGCCCAAGTACTGAAGGAAACAATCCCAGCCTGCTCAAATGTTTTATTCTGGGAATCTGACTGGGCTAGAAATTGTCAGATAATTCTAGACATTTTGTTTCTTCTCTCTTTGAAGTCAATCACCTGATTGAAAATTCTAAGCCCTCAAGCAAAATTATGCTGAGACTTTCCTCTCTCCAAATCATGACTCCTCAAAATGTTCTTTCTACAGAGGCAAAACAAGGGCTGGGTAAAAGGAACTTTGGCTCAGGGCTTCAAAATTTGAAGGGAGTTTGAAACAATACAAAGAGTCAGAAGCTTTAGAGTCTGGCTTTAGAGTCAGAGGAACTGTGTTCAAAGCCCTTCTCTGAATTTTAATGTTTATGATCTTAGACAAGTTACTAAAACTCCCTGGAACCTAATTTCCTCATCTGTAAAATCAGGAAATTAGATTGGCATCTGAAGTTCCTTGCAGTCTTGGATCTATGGTCTGATGAATATTAACAGCACTTGAATCTTTAGCAAGTAAAAGCAACTGAATCTATTATCTAGTCTGCAAGAATAGGAATAGGGATAGGAAGGAAGAAAATAAACATTTATTAAATATCTACTATGTGATAAGTACTTTCCAAATATTATCTCATTTGATCCTCACAACAATCATGGGAGGTAGGTTCTATTGTCATCCCATTTTATAATTGAGGAAATTGAAGCAGACGGATGCCCAGGATCACAGTTAGGAAGTGTCTGAAGAGAGACAGATGGACAGTCAGAGACGAAAAAAGACATAGAGAGAGAGGCAGAGACAGAGAGACCTCATCATGGTATGAGACTCTTCCCATAAAGGCCAGTAGCCTAAAGTCTTGTGTCTTCCCATTGGAGTTCTCTCCATAAAATCTTTTCAGTTGAATTCATCTTCATGGTCAATTCCAGGGCATTTTGCATTCTGTTTATCCCAAACACATTTATCTCATGCTTAGCAGATAAATAGTACAGAAGCTAGAGAGCTGGATGTTGAGTCAGGAAGACTTGAGTTCAAATTTCATCTCAGTTACTCTGGGGATGTAGCAACTTCTTAGCCTCAGGTCCCTTGTCTATAAAATGAAAGGGGTTGGATCCCATATTTCTAAATTTCCTTCCAGATCTAAATTTATAACTCATATGGATCACTGGTTAGAACTCTACATGGCTGTGCAGCCTGTTAACCTCCCAAGTTCCTCCAAGCACTTAGGGTCCACTTTGACAGAAGGTACCACTCTAGGAATTGTGAATGCATAGACTCTTTTTTGAGATTTCAGTGAGTGTGATCAGGTAATGAATCAGATTTTAGCCACTTGGTTTTTTGTTTAGAAGTCCATCCCTTCCCAAAGCCTAGTTGGCATCCAGTGGAAAATGACATCACTCTCTACCCTCATTTTAAACACAAGTTCAAACAACTGTGACCAAGACCATTCTCCTTTTAAAAGGGTGCATTGGGTTTGTGGCCCATTGAAAGCAGCCACATGTTGACTCTTTTTGCTGTTACCAAATCAATGCCCCCTTTCATTTCCAATGCAGGATGGGATTTCACTCCAGAGATCCTCAGGAAACTACGCATGTTAGTGAGCCTCTGTTCCAAGTGAATCTTTGATGACAATGTTCTTGTGTACCTGGGCACGTATGTTTTCCAAGTTCTCCCTCGGGTTCCCTCTCTTCCTTTTCACTGCTGTTTTTGCCTATTTTTATCCTAGGGAAATTATCGCACTGATTTGAGGGTTGCATCGTCAAACTCTTCTAAATAATTTGCTTCAAGAATCTCAAGTCAGACTCCACAACCATTCATTGTGTTCCTGCCATGAGCTTGTGTTTCCAGATGAATAAAAAATCAGTTGCCGGCCAAGGGGTGTGAACAATACCCCCCTTTAGATTTCGGTCTACACAAGCCTGTCTAGAGTAACATATGAATTACCAGCTAATTGGTTTAATCTGAACACAAACATCTAGTTAGGCTTCTGATTTAATTATTCAAAGAGTACTAGTATGAACAGCTCAATTTGTTACTTTCACGACTAACTAGGTGAATTCTCAAGTAAATTTTTCCACATCACCACGAGGTCTCTTCAAGCTTTCTGGTTTTCTCCATATTCCCATCAACACCAACAATGATAGTTATTTTGGAAAGGCTTCTGAGATATGCAGAAGGGAGAGATAATGACATTTGTCTAGGAAAGGAGACAGAGAGGAGATCTTGATCATCAGGGTATGAGGAAAACTGTTAAAGGCCTGGGATGAGGGAATAAGGTATTTTAGGAGGAAAAAAAAAACCAGTTCAGATTTCCTGTTAAATGGAAGGAGATGAATGCAATAAATGGAATTGGCTCTCTGAAGTTGTCTCTGCCTTTCAGCATATATACACACACGTGTGAATATGCATACACATATGAGTGTACACACATACACAGACACAAACATCCTTGTGTACATATAAATGCATGTGTATGCATGTTTCATACATATATGTACACATGTGTATTGTCTGTGTATGTTTGCCCATCTGCAAATGTGTGCACTCGTATCTGTGCATATGCATACAATGCAACATAAATGCATATTACATATACATGCATATAACTGTGCATACATATGCACATGTGTTATATATTTGCATGGTTTGGGTTCTGAATATATTAAAAATATAAACATATATGTGTGTGGCTTTGTTCCAGACTAGACAGATATAGACATAAATATTTACACATACATACACATATATGCCTGAATTTATATCTGTGTGGACACACATAAATATGTACACACATACATGCATGCATGTGTGTATATATTTATATGGTTTGGCTTCAGGCAATACACACTAAAACCTTTATAAACACACATGCATATATACTTTTGATTCAGACTATATACATATGTGTATACATACACAGAAAAACCTACCATTTATATAGATAGGTTTATGTAAATCTGCATGCGTAGATATGTACATGTATGTATGCATGTGTGTATATACACACAAATATATTGCTGTTGTAAGGGCAGTATGATATGTTAGAAAACAATTCTTGTCTAAGAGTCTAGATGCCTGATTGTATCAGTAACCAGCTAGGTAACCATGAGTAAAAATAGAATATGTAAATCTACATGTATATACATATATGTGTACATATACCCATATATACACACATGCATATACACACATATGTGTGTATATACATATACACATGTATGTATATGTGTTTCTCTGTGTTTATACCCTTATGAATGTTGCAGAGGCAACTTATATACATGTATACAGTATTGTATTGTATATACTAGACACATAATTGTTGGTGTGGATGTGTGTGTATAATCACAGACCCAAGGTGAAGAATCTGCTTTAGAACTTCTTTATGAGGCACAAAGAAAGCTATTCCCATCGTTGTATGCTACGTACATTTGTGATGGTTTGTAGCAAAATGTTTTAAAAGAATCATAGAATTTCAGAGTTAGAAGGCACCACAGGAATCATCTAGTCCAACATACACCCCCCAAAAAGAACCCGCTGTAAACTGGAAATATAGGGGATGCCCATCAATTGGGGAATGGCTAAACAAGCTATGGTATATGAATGTAATGGCATACTATTGTGCTATAAGAAATGGGAAGGAGATGGACTTCATAATTACCTAGAGAGGCTTATACGGACTGA